>JAQIUQ010004721.1:0-410000 GCA_030378365.1 Hybognathus amarus
ATTATTTATTGATTTTTTGTTTGTCCGTTTTTCTGCACAATGCCCGTAGTAAATTATGATGCTATGACAATGTGCGATGTACATGTATGTACCAATGTATGACGCGCATATGCGTATATGTATTTTGGATTTGTATGTATGTAGGTCATATTTGTTTGTGGTTATATCTTTAAATTAACGTCAGATGACAGGTGAATATGCTTTGACAGAGAAATTGGTCGTGGAATCAGACGTGTTTGTAAATGTTTGGTGTTATTCGCTTAAGTCAGACATTCAAAATAACTGCTCATGATATATGTGTGTAGCATTTTTGTTGTGTAGTGATTACGCATGCGGTGGTCGGCGACTAAATTTAAATTGCTATAGATATTTTAGTTTAAAGCCTGTAATAGAGCAAATAAACAACAAATAAATGTGCTTTCAAAAAAGAAAAACAAAATTGCATTTGCTTGCAAAAATCAGCATGCGCCTGTGAAAAATCACTGATTCTTGGTGTATCACTATTCTTTATGCCAGTAAAACTGAACAAGCACGTCATAAACAATCAACATTGCAGGACAGGAACACGAGATGGGTTCCTTATCAAGGTTAAGTCTATTTTAAATTGTTAAAGGCATAATTCACTCAAAAAAGAAAAAATACTCTAGACAATTATCGCCAATCTTATACTTCCTGCAAATAAAACTCATTTGTGGTCATTGCTATATAGCTCAGTTATCCCGCTATTCCAATAACGTTATGGCATCCGAAAGTTACTGGGTATCAACACCAAATGCTCAGTTTGTTTCACTTCTGATTCACTGGCTCCTGATCAATTTAGGTTATCCCAGTCGAAACGTCTATCTCAGCTTCTTCGTCGAGGAACTCTATTGACAACTCTCTTATTACTGACTCTATCTCTTAATCTGAAGATTCAAAAGTTTTCCCAAAGAGCACCGTCAAAACATCCCTCCAACACGACTACTTTATCCCATATGGTAGCAGTATTTACCAAAGTTTCTGTTCTTACTAAATTTCGTGGCATTTCTGGTGTGAAGATTGACCACTATAACTTTGGTGATCATAAATGGGCCAGAAATGAAGCCGGCTTCATTTCTGGCCCATCTATGATCGTCGGACCATAGTGTGGTCAATCTTCGAACCAAAATACCACGATTTTTAGAAAGAGAGAAAACTTTGGTAAATACTGCTACCATATGGGATAAAGTATTTCATGTTTGGAGGGATGTTTTGACAGTGCTCTTTGGGAAACTTTTGAATCTTCAGATTAAGAGATAGAGTCAGTAATAAGAGAGTTGTCAATAGAGTTTCTTTGACGAGTAACTAAAATAGACATTTCAACTGTAATATACCCAAATCGATCAGGAGCCAGTGAATCAGAAGTGAAACAAATTGAGAAATTGGCGTTGATACCCAGTAACTTTTGGATGCCATAACGTTATTGGAATGCAGGATAACTGACTATAGCAATGACCACAAATGAGTTTTATTTGCAGGAAATATAAGATTGGTGATAATTGTTAGAGTAATTTTTTTCTTTTTTGAGTGAATTATGCCTTTAACAATTTAAAGAGTACTTAACTTGTAAGGAACCATCTAGTGTTCCTGTCCTACAATATTGATTGTTATGACGTGCTTGTTCAGTTTTACTGGCATAAAGAATAGTGATACACCAATCATGATTTTTCACAGCACATGCTGATTTTTACAAGCAAATGCAATTTTGTTTTTCTTTTTTAAAGCACATTTATTTGTTGTTTATTTGCTCTATTACAGGCTTAAACTAAAATATCTATAGCAATTTAAATTTAGTAGCAACCACTGCATTTTAATCATGATACAAACAAAAATGCTACACACATATATCATGAGCAGTTATTTTTGAATGGTCTGACTTAAGCAAATAACACCAAACATTTACACAAACACACATACTAAAGCTCTTCCACACAACCAACCACCCCAACCTGTCCCACCTCTGTCCAAAGCATATTCACATAAACAATATAGTATGACATTAAGATATTAAAGGAGAAAACCATAATTGACGAAACCACAAAAACAAATATAACCTACATATACATACAAATACAAAATACATACCTATACACATATGCACACAAACATGCATGCATACATACGTACATACACATGTACACATCCACGCACATATGCTCTCATACACATACATAATTTCTTACTAAGGGCATTAATGAGAAAAAATGAGAAAAAAGGGTGCATTAGTGCAGGAAAAAACAAACAAACAAAAAATCAATAAATAATTAAAATAAAATCTGCTCAAAACAAAAAATCATGACCTTGATTTGCCAGACTTCATTAACTCAACACTGATGCTATTGCAAATCAATACTATACAATACTACCGCTAAAAGATAATCACACCTACACACCTTTGTCATTCATTAATTCAATCCCACCAAAGATTTTATTGATTCATGAACTCCTTAGAGTCAAATCTGGCAAATCTTACGGTACCTGTGTCGCTTTTTTATACCTTTACCCAGAGGACACAGGATGGACTTCAGTCCAGTGACATGGAACTGAATGCTCTGAACACACAGGCTGGCATGTGCACAAACTGGCATGCTGAAGGCTCAATGAATGGGCACAGCGTGCCAACCACGCTCACAAACCTATTGACCTTGGTAGTCTCGGCGTATGAACCCCTTCCTCCCCGCACCGACGGGTTGCTTATTCCCGTCGAGAGATGGAGAAAAGAGGAAGAGAACGAAAGATGCAGCGAGAGAGGATTTGCACATGATGTAAATGTGAAGAGGACTCGAGGGTCGGGGCCTTTTGTTTTGGCTGGGTGTGTGTGGTACTTCACTGGCAGGCTTTTGATGGCTCTTGTGAAGAAAACAAGCTCTAGGGTTTTGCCCATGGCCCCTCGACGCTCAAGTGTTGTGATGTGGCTGGGTGATGGAGCTTTGATAGACTTCAAACAGATCCTCTTTAGGCTAGTGGGTTATTAAAATGGTTGCTTTCTACTTCTTTTGGCATCGTGTCAGTATAGAGACATCATGAATATGCCGTAACAGATTGCCTGTAAGCCTGGTCTAAATCCCACATATCTATTTATCAGGAAGTCGCCCTGGTCATTGGCCATACTTGAAGGAATAGTTCACTTAGAAAATTAAAATTCTGTCATCATTTGTTCACCCTCAAGTTGTTTCAAACCTGCTGAACACAAAAGAAGATATTTTGAAGAATGTCGGTAACCAGACAGTGGATGAACCCCATTGACTTCCATATTAGGGAAAAAAAATCGGGTACATCAATAGTTTGGTTGCCGACATTCTTCAAAATATCTTCTTTTGTGTTCAGCTGAAGAAATAAATTCATACAGGTTTGAAACAACTAGAGGGTGAGTAAATGATGACAGAATTTGTAGCCCTCAAACCGTATTCACTTTATTGCCCTTAATCTTGTAACTGTGGACAAATGTTGGCACAGAGGACTCAGGTGTGATCCTATTTTTTATTTATTATAAATGTTATATCACTGTCTTTGATAAAGTTTTGTTTATCCATTTATGGTGTTTTTTTTTTAATTTGGGGGTATTTTTGAATTTATTTACTTCAAAAAGTACCATATTTTCTGTGTAAATTATGCTTATTTTTATGTTGTTGTTTTTTTAACTACATTAAAATATCATTCCAATAAGTTCTTAGAGTTAAAACCTAAAGATGAAGTGACTTTGCTGTCACCTGGTGTCTTATTTTGGCTTATTTTAGAATGCTCTAAATTACAGTTTTTTCCATTCATTTCTATGGGTGCCCATTTTTGACCTAAATACAAGATTAAGGATTTTCTTTTCACCCACTTAATATTGTAGAATTGAGTCCAAAAATATTGTGTGTGTTCAGGAGGCAAACTTAGGAAAAGTAGCCAAGTCTTGTACCGCTCAGATCAAGGGAAGTAATTTTTTTAAATAAATCAAAACTATTTTGCCCACATTTGTCCAGAATATGGTTTTGGGTTAAGTAAACTATTTAAAAATGTGGTATTTAGGATTCTTTCATGCACTCATCATTTAAGGCTCTTTAATGCCTTGGTGCTTTAGACATAGATCAGAAAAGTGCTTTCATAGTGCAGTTTATTAAGTCAAGTATGTAAGTTATTTTATTTAAAAAAATAACGATGTTCGCATTGACAACATGCACATGTTTATGTTCACCTGAATGTAGATTCAAATTCAAATGTTTATTGCAATGAACATTCGGCTTGGTGTGAATAAGCCTTTATTGCAAAAAAAATAGTAAGTGTGAGTCTGTGTGACATACTTTCTGGAAATACTTCTGCCACCTTAAAAATAAACAGTGTAAAACACTACTCAGCAGTTAAAGACGTATGTCTATATGCGCATGGCTATGTACACACGTGCAACATTTCAGAGAGATTATTTTATTTTATTGACTTTTTTTTGCTGAAATGCACATGCAATTTAATTTAGTAGTGATTTAGATTTAAAGCCACTTTCTAATTCATACATTCCCTCAGAATCAAACCCATGATTTTTGCGTTACTTGCGACGTGTTCAACTGTTTGAACTATAGGAATGCTTGTCAGATTCGCAATGTTAAAATATACACTAAGAAGGAAGTTGTCATTTTTGAAACAGTATGTTTACACACAACATTTTGAAAAAAAATTTATGATAAACATCACTGTGATTATGGTGACAAAGTTTAGGAATTGACATTTAGCAAATAAACATCTGTCCTTAATTGCTCATATTTATTATGTAACTTGCAGTGTTGACAGCTCATCTTTTTCTTACTTTTAACATGAATATTATGCTAATGTTAAGCTTCAAGCAAAAAGGAAAGGTTTTCTGAAATATACTTTTCTGTCAGATTCTGAATGAATTGGAATTAATCTTCCGAAGGTTTTTTAGGGGCCATGTTTTATTGATGCTGTATTGGAATTCTGGGTGTGCTTTTAGAAAGCTTTGTTGGGCTCTCAGTAATATTGTCTTTCTCAAACCCTAGTTAGAAAAGAGTTTCAGTACTCCTGAATCATGAATCATCATGATAGCCCTGCTAGTGTTTCAGGTCACTGGTAATCGTAGCCTCTGGCTAACCCCGGTCTAACCTGCTGAACCCTGCCAAGACAAAGCTGTTTAGGCATGAGCTACATCCTTTTGAATGTGGACACGTCAAGAGTATAAATCAATGCTAGGGCAAAAAAGGAGAATTTTGGGAGTATTCATTGTGGCGCTGTGGAATTTGCAGAAGATGAACAGCATAAGAAGAATGTATGATAGTGCTGGGGAAGTTATTCCAAAAATACTGGGCTGTTACTAATTATTTTTTATTGACTGCATAGGTAATGGTTTACTGTTCAGACAAGGCCCTGATTGAACCTGCAGAGTTTTGATGTTCTTGGCGAAGGGTTTGATGTTTCTTGGTTTCTGTTTGAAAACAGTAAAACAATTCTTCAATTCAAAAGCAGCTAAATGGAGCACAATGAAATCAATTGGGCTATTTTTAACATGCCATCTGCCTCTGCCATCAAAGACACAATGGGACACAGTACAACATTTTTTTAAGCTTACTTTTATGTGGTTTAATGCAGTTTTGATTTAGATTCAAAGCCACTTCCATTGCATTCAAGCCAGGTATACATTTCACCAATTCATGCATTGTTTCAAAAATCAAACCCATGTCCATTGCACTGTTTTTGTACTGTTTAAACTATAGACATACACAACACAGTGTCGAAAGTTGTGTATCTAAATGTGTGGGCTATTTAATTTGTGTATGATGCAATATTTCAGACAGACAGCCAAAGCATGACATGCTAATTAAAACACCATCACTGATTATATAAAAACTAAGAACGTCTATATAGTCTACTGTTAGTACAAAGCCTAGAAATATAGTTTATGATGTTGGTTGGATGGGGGCTCCCCCCACAGCAAAAGAGTGAATTTCAGAGATGACAAAACCGCTATGATAATGAGTCAAAGTTGTTGTTAGCTAGTTTCAATGTTGACGTCACTCTGCAAGTTTTGATTGACCTTAATAGTTTGCAATAATTTAGTTTGTGTGTAAGAGTATAAATACAATTTCTTTTGTTGTTAGGAGTCTATGAAAGTGCTGAAAAATGAAGATACTTAAACTTTTTGGAAATACTGAAAATAATGAAAGGGTTTATTGATATAAAAAGCAGTGGTCGAGTGATATGGTATTTTCAATGGCTCATTTCGATACTAATGTCTAGAGCAGTGTGGCTGATATAATTCCTTTTGAATGAGCACTTATTTTATACAATATTGACTCTGAACCGAGACTTCTTGGTGGATTTCTTTCTTTCTTTTACATTTTAAGTGTAACCTTTTGAAATGACTTATAGGGTGAGAAGATTTTAAAATGATAACTACAGACAAGTAAAGCTGTTGTGTTGATATTGGATCCAGTATAGCTTCACAATCAATCAAATAATATGATTCACAGTCATAACCTGAAGTTTCATTCAAAAATCTGACATGCAAAGCAGAATTTGTAATACACAATGTGTTCACAACATTGTTTTTGTATTTACATATTGATTCTTCACACTTTTGTTACCATAGATGTTTCTGACAGATTTTAAATCACTAATACATTTTAAACCAATCAGTCAATCAGATTTAATGCTTACAGTCCAGCCAATCATAAGAGAGATTGTTCAGCTCACATATGCATTATATATCTCTATATATAGTAGTATTTTTCAAATGGTAATATTCTGGTGCCTCACAAAAAGAAACCATCATACTATGTGTAATTACATATCGCCCTGTGGCATTTTTCATAGTACACATTTAGTAACCCAATATGTCTTTTTGATAGTGATTGACTGACATTAATACTCAGTTTCTAAAGTTTTCATAGCACTTTTATTCAGTTACACAAAGCCCTCAAGCTAAAATGGTCCTTCTTTCTGCTTCTTTTTGCTTTTCAGCTATTTATTTAAACCCTTTTGCAAGTTAATAACTTTATTTTGGCAATTTCATGCTTGATCTTCTACATAAAATCCTTGTGAAACTTCTGTTGATGCAAAAATATCATTGAGGTCTCATACTCCAGATTGTTGAAGACAGATTTCCATTGCGACAAATCCGGACTGTCAGAAACATTTCAGGTAATCGCTTGTTCTTGTGGCTGTTTCCCTCTAGACGTGGAGCACAAGGAAGACGAGGGTGAGGACTCTGCAAAGAATGAGGTAAAACTGTCTTCCTGTTGTGTGCCTGTCTGTGATATATGCGTGTACGTTTGCGTGTTTCTGTCTAAAGATTCGACCTTTTCCGTTAATCGCTGAAGATCTGAAG
Source organism: Hybognathus amarus (assembly GCA_030378365.1). Taxonomy (NCBI): domain Eukaryota; kingdom Metazoa; phylum Chordata; class Actinopteri; order Cypriniformes; family Leuciscidae; genus Hybognathus; species Hybognathus amarus. The sequence continues at coordinate 7,337 of JAQIUQ010004721.1, forward strand.
AAAAAGGAAGGTGACATTACAATGGATCCTGTGTTTTTCAGCCATTTGATTATGAAAGAAATGGTACACTAATGGCGAATTATCAAATACACTTGGTCCTCTGCTTGAAACGAGGGTCCCTGTTTTCCACCGGTCGTGTCCAGTTTGGAGGTTGAAGGTCTATCTGTCGGGTCGCTCGAATTCACTCTGCAACGATGAGTTCCCAAGTTTGCCAGTCCCCCACCAGCCCATTCGCAAATCGCTCAAAATCATTCGCAGACTAACCGCCTTCTTCCTACCTTTATTAAGGATCGCACAGATAGATAAGGACACTAAGAGAGAGAGAGAGACAAAGTCGTTAATTTTTTCTTTTCCTTTTTTTTTGTTGCTTTTGTCCCTTTAAACAGGGAGCTCGCGGGAGGCTCCGTGGGGGTGTGGGCTGGGAAGTCAGCCTCCGTCAAAGACCCATGCCCAGAGTAACCTTCCAGGCCGGTGACCCTTATTACATTAGCAAGAGGACCAGGGAGGAGTTGCTGGCAAAGTGGAAGTTCGAGGTGAGTACCATTGCTCACCACTGTCCCAGAGGAAGAGCGATAGGGAGCCTTTTAGCATTTCTATTATAGCAGGAACGTTTGCCCGGGCGAGAGCGTACCGAATAAACTTTGCGAAAGCCAAGTGTATTTGATGAGTTATTGGATATCGCATGAAGGTACCATTTATTTCATGAGACATCTGGCTGCTTCACACAGTGAAAATCCACTGGTTTTGTGAGCAACCACAGACTTGTCTGTTATGACTGACAATCAGAGGCTGCCTATAAGTAATAGCAGTCCTAATGAGTGAGATTGAAACAGTCTGGTTTACAGATGTTAAGTGTTTTTTGTTTACTTTCAGTTTGATTATTGGCTGATAACAGACATTTTTAAAAATGTATCTGTATTAAATATCCAATATTTAATTGTGCATGCATATTTCCTGTATTTTTCAGTTTAGCTTCTTTTTTTGTATTTCGAATTTATTTATAGTATAGAATCGTAATATCGTCCAAAAGATGAAAGAATTTCTACATTTTTTTGTGTAGAAAAAAAAAAAGACTGGACACTTGTTGCTCTAAGATTAGAACCGGGGCCTAGTGTGTGTAGAGGATGTGGGGCCCCCTTAAAGGGCTGAGCCATGGTGCGGTTGCAACGGTTGCATAGTCCCTCAAGAACGACCCTGGTTTGGAGACTGTACTGTTGTATTGTAACACATACTTTACTGCAGGGGCGTAGCCAGTATTGGGCCAGGGCGGCACTGGCCCGCCCATATTTCTCAATGGCCCACCCAGGCAACTTTGATAAAAATACATTTTTAGTTTATTTTTATTATTCAAATGTATTTAAGAAAATATATTAATATATACCTGATTTATTGTTGACTGCTGTGTGTGTTTAATTTGTTTCCCGAATTAAATGGAACTGTTGAAGCAAGTTATAGAAACCCTCCCTCTGGAATGTTATTGGTTGCTATGGTTGCTGGGGGTTTTGGTTCCGAACAGGAAAACTCTCGCGCCATAATGGCTAAACAACCTTCTTTAATATGCTATTTGAAAAAAGTAAGAGTTGAGGAAGACGACACGCTACTGCCTTCATCTACCGAGTACACCCAGGCAGTTCTTCAGACTCATTAACTCATTAACAAGACTAGTCAGGTGCTGGCGGTGGCCGCTTCTTGCTCCCTGCCTGACGCGGGTTTAGCCGCAATCTAACTGCGATATTATTATTTTAGCTCACTTTACTTTCGGGTGAACTGTCAGACAGTTTATAGGTTATAATAGACAGGTTATTGTCTGGTTTGTCCAGCCTTTATTTGTACAGTAGCTCTGTTGGTTAAACATGACGATTTGCAGAATATTAAGTTTTTGCAGTTTGTCTATTCATTTTTTTACTTTCTAAGGTTAATTATTATTTAAGTCGTTTTTTCTAGGGAAAAACTATTAGTCCCACTCACATTTTCAATGGCCCACCCAGAATACAATTTCTGCCTACGCCAGTGCTTTACTGACTATAGTGCCGGCAGCCACATCACCCAGTAGCTCAAGACTGGTTCCCCGCTGAAGCTAAGCAGGGTTGAGCCTGGATAGTACCTGGATGGGAGACCTCCTGGGAAAACTAGGTTGCTCCTTGAAGAGCTGTTTGTGAGGCCAGCAGGGGGTGCTTACCCTGGGGTCTGTGTGGGTCCTAACTGCCCAGTATAGTGCCGGGGACACTATACTGTCAAAGAGCACCGTCCTTCGGATGAGACGTTAAACTGAGGTCCTCTGTGGTCATTAAAAATCCCAGGATGTCCTGTTGAAAACCCTGGCATCCTGACCAAATTTGCCCAATGGCCTCTGTCCATCATCATGGCCTCCAAAACAAACCCCAATATATACTGAGTGGCTTCATTACTCCATCTCCTCTCCACCAATAAGCTGGTGTGTGATAGGCGTTCTGGCGCAGTATGGCTGCCGTTTCATCATCATGGTGGATGCTGCACATTGGTGGTGAATTGAGAAGATTCCCCCTTCCAAAAGTGCCTTTTCAGTAAGAAAATCAAAGGTTATATGATCATTTCATCAGTTGTCTTGTGCCATGGTGAAAAGCAGGGCTGACATTGTTGTGATGTGTTTTGACTTTCACCAGTGAGACCAAAACAGGTTTTCTGAAGCCTTTGGGTTTGGAGCCTTAAAGGGTTAGTTCACCCAAAAATGAAAATTAAGTCATTAATTACTCACCCCCACGTCGTTCCAACCCCGTAAGACCTTCGTTCATCTTCGGAACACAAATAAAGATATTTTTTATTAAATCTGAGAGCTGGATCACTCCTCCATAGACTGCCTAAGGGACTGGCTCTTGACGGCCCATAAAGACATTAAAGAAAATGTTTAAATATTCTATGTGCCTACAGCGGCTAAATTATAAGTTTATCAAGCGACGAGACTACTTTTTGTGCGGAAAAAAACATAAATAATGACTTTATTCGACTATTCCATTACTTCCATATGGGCGCATGTGCGAGAACTGAGATGACGACGTTCTTCTTCGACTACTTCTTGTTACCGTCTGCTCACCGCTTAGGAGTATTACCGCCACCTGACCGTATAAGATGATGATCGTGCTCCGGCTATATCAGCACATTCATCTTATACGGTAGGTGGCAGGTAATACTACTAAGTATCTCAGTTCTCGTGCATGCGCCCATAAGGAGGTAATGGAATAGTCGAATAAATTCGTTATTTATGTTGTTGTTTTTCGCACAAAAAGTAGTCTCGTCGCTTGATAAACTTATAATTGAGCCACTGTAGGCACATGGAATATTTAAACCTTTTCTTTAATGACTTTATGGGCCGTCAAGAGCCAGTCCCTTTGGCAGTCTATGGAGGAGTGATCCAGCTCTCAGATTTAATCAAAAATATCTTTATTTGTGTTCCGAAGATGAATGAAGGTCTTTCGGGGTTGGTACAGCATGGGGGTGAGTAATTAATTACTTAATTTTCATTTTTGGGTGAACTAACCCTTTAAGGTCCATTCACACCATGAAGGATAGCTAATATTATATTATTAGCATCTACGCCAACAGGTGATAGCGTTCAGTTTATTATAAACATCCCCTGCTTTAAACGCTCAAGCTTTTTAAAGCCAGGTGGATTCTGATTGGCAGTCAAAGGTTTTTAGGGTTTATCAACTGGAAAAAATGTCTTGAAACGTCCAACGATATGGTTCCCCTGTGTCTTTCCTGTGGACCTTTTTATGGTTATAGTTAGTGTTCTTACTATGAACAAGCCTTTACTGAGTAGTGTGGGGGTACAACAAAAAGTTAGGAAACACTGATAAAGATCAGTCATTTAGCCTTCCGTTATTACCCACGGCCATCGCGAAGCTCAAGTACCATTGCAGGTGCAGGTTGTTGACAGTTTTCCTAATGGCACTGTGCTATATTGTGAGAACTGCTCTGTTACATAACGCGCTTTTTCCTCGGTAACCAAAGGAGGCCAACCAATCAACATCGAGCTCCCCCGCCCCCATCTTCTTTTCTCTGCCCCTCTCCACACTGTGTTTGAGGACAAGCCATAAAAGTGTCAGAGATCCCAGAAATACGACCAAATTAGCCGGACACACAGTTGTCTCGTGAGTGGACGTTGTAAAATTCCAGAGAGATGGGCGTTTCGCATTCTTCACGGAGAGAGCTGGAATCCTCCGTCAGGAGCCTGGGAATTCTTTTTCTCTGAATAGGCACATTGTGGATGAGCGCAGATCGTAACATGTCATAGCTATGTTTGCTCTGCAAAGGTCTGTGCAGTCATGTTGTCTCGAAGCGCTCTTCGTCGGACACAACAATGCAGCAGGAAACCCTTTTGAAAGGGGCCTTGACATGTTTCCTTCCTCTGCCTACGAGGCCTGAGCCGCATACAGTCAGCAGAGCTTTGTTAGCGTAGAAGAGGGGGGTTAAAACCCAGCTTTCACTTTCTTTGAGTCAGGGGGATCATGTCTCTCTCGCTTTTTTTAATAAGTACCCAACGCTACAGTAGATTCCTCTTTCCCACCCCCATCCAGTTCCCTTCACTCCTCCCCCTCTCCCCTCACTACTCTCTCCGCAGTGGAAATGAACTCCGTACTATGGATATAAGGGTGAAGATGAGGTTTACAGCGAATTTCCAGCGCTGCTTGCAAGACAGCCTCCTGGACAGCCGCCAACATTCTGCAAGTCCTCTCTAGCCAACCAGAATTCCTGTTGGGAACCACCTGACCCTGAATTCCCAGACAAAGAAATGTTCATGCTTTCTGGGTTTTTTTTCCTTCTTTTTTTTGTTTTTTTTGAAGCGGTCTCCACTGAGCCAAGAGTGGGGCAAGAAAAAAAGCGACTCACACGTTGGATTTAAAGTGCCGAGTGCAGGCGTGTATGGGTAGGTCGGCTGGCTTGTTTGTTGTTGATAGCGCAGGGGACAGTGTGCATGTCTGAGTAGACTTGCTGGAGGAGGAATATGCTGACTTCAGGTATTTCCAGGAGACTTGTTACGGACCATCTGCCCCGGGTAGCTTAAAGGAAACCCATCTCTTTAAACCCAGAGTGTCGGATCGGGCTAAAAACATTGCAAGTACAAGACAAAATAGTTTGCTTGAAAGGTTATTTTTGTAGCCTGTATGTTATCACAGTGGGATTGCAGATAGTTGAATGTATTTCCTGTTTTACTGCCTCTTGCAGGATGTTGTGCACAGGGCATATCTTTGGCTTTGTGCACATATACTTGGTTTTTAATAGTACTGTGATCTGACAGTGTCTTTTTGTGGTTATTTATAGTCGGGTTGCACAAGAGACGTAACATGTTTTAGCTCAAACTGATGCTTTAAGAGTTATTTAAAAGGGAAGTTTTCCTTTTGAGCTCGAAAACAAAGATCAAATGCTTTTTTACCATCTGTCAGATTTGGGTCGGGACCGTAAACACGTAAAACTGGCGGCAGCTTGTGTTGAAACGGAAATGCGGTGTGTGTCTTTTTAAGGATATGCAAATATGAATGAACCGAGTGAACCCACGAACCGCGTGTGATTAGTGCGCTGCCAGCTCTCGCTCGTACTCTGAGTCAAGGCTGCACAGACTGAAACAGGCAGACTTTTACACTCTTGCTTTGCAATCTTAAGGAAATTACACATTTCAGACTAAAATCATTTTGGCAACTTGAAAGTGATCAAATAATGAGAAGCCTTTAACAATAAGGCACTTGCATTAAAACTCTTTTAGCATGCATGACCTCTGCTGCACTGCTAATTACCGGATTCTTTAATGGACCCAGCAACAATCGCAACCTAAAAGCATCCTCTATTCTCTGGACTCGAGAGGCTAAAAAGTGAACAGCTTTTGTTCAATGGCTCACAAAGTCACATCAAAATAAATGTGATTGTCACACGTGGCGATAGCCATTCATCCCCTGCCTATTGGAATTTCAGTGTGGCATTTAAAGGGAATTAATTCCCCATATTGTTCAAAGTTTAAGATTTAGTTTAGGATTTAGTTTCCAAAAAGGTTATGTTCCTCAGATTGATTCCCCATCAGTTGTGTTCAAAAAGCTTTAATAAAATATTTTTTATAGTTGTTTTATATATAATATAATTATTATACTTTTTACACTGCATGCGGTGTGACAATACAGTCTTGTTTATAATTTTCCACCCAAACTAATGCTCCCAAAACTATCATTCTTGCAATGTTGGATTTACCACATTCATTCTTGCTAAAAAACAACAACTCATCTTTTTTAGCCAGCTTGAGAAGATTAGCCTGTTGACATATTTATATCAGCACAATTTGCAACAACGATATTAATTTTGCCATAGAAAACCAAACTTTAACATTTTTAAGACCTGTATAAGATCAACAAACATGTGACATAGGCTCTGTTTTCACCCGGTACCTGGTATTAAGATGCGTTTTGGCCGATCAGTATGTAGACGAGGGATACACACCTGTTTACACCTTGTGTTTTAATCCGTCACTTTTGTCCACTTTCAACCAGTTCTGTCCTGATTTCTTCGAGGGGAGGGTCTATGGGCGAGTACATATATGTTTTTCTCAGATCTTTCAATCTAATGGACAAAATAAGCTTGCGCAATCTAGATATGAACGCGTCCGAAGACTTTCATTTACGTTCTGATAGCTGCAAGACCATGCTGAACTCTGTGAGGGCATGAAATCAGAAATGGTGAGAGAACATTGTGCTAGGTACATTTTTCGTCTTCAAACTAAACTTGGGGCTTCAACCGACAAGTTAAATCCTGTCCGGCTAGCGCGCTTCCCATCATTTTTACACTTTAGGTGGAGAGTAGGTGGTCTTTTGCAGCTGTTCGAACACATTCAAACATCCTGATTGTAAGCAATCAGGTCAAATGGGTTTTCGACTACCTCTGGAAGTGGTCAAATGTGTACAAGCTCAAAAGATTTTAGACCCCGTTTACACCTGTATTTAGCGTCGTCCACTTGTGATCCCGATTCGACCAAAACGCATCTTAATACCAGGTGTAACAAGGGCCATAGTGACAATGCAGCTGAGCCGAAACTCTCTCACAATGGCCTCAGGCAGTCCTTATAAGTGAGCCCTGTGTGCCATTAAAGAATATTGTTTAAGTAATGATGTCTTTTCATGGCTATGTCATATGAACAGCAACACATCTTAAAGGCCCAAACATGCACAAAGGTCTTAAATACAAGCATCTGCATTAGTTGGTTGTGGAATTGGCTTATACTTGAAATGTCATGGTACATAAATAATTACAATAAGATTGGAAAAATGGAATTTGCCAGAGGAGCTTGGTTGAGAAAAGACGCTGGGTTGATCATTGTAATGTGGAGAGAAGCTTAAGGCTATGGGTGTTTCCTTTCAGATATAGGTAGTGCTCCTAAAGACAGTGCTAAACTATAATACAGCACACCAGTTTCAACATAGAGCTTAAAAACACTTTATCAGCAGCGTTACCCTTCTATCCATTCAGTACTACTCAATGCACTACTCAAGAGTTGAAACTGAGAAGTTTTGTTTATCACTTAGTACTGTACGTTTCTGTTGTGTTCTTTTGCTTAAGTTAAAGTTTTGAAGATAGCATTAGAGTACATTCACATTTTAGCCCCATAGTGGCTTAATAGTAAGTTTTCTTGGTGCTGATGTTGAAAACTAAAAGTCAGAGTTTTAAATCTCATTACTTTAGTGGCTGGAGGATGGTCAACAAAATGTAAGACTAGTACTAGTTTCAAAAACATTTTCTCTATATGCATCTCAATATCTGTTTTTAAACTTGCTTTTAATCTACAATTTCCTGTTCCTATTGGATAGCCATACAGCAAACTAGTCCGTCAAATAGGGCACTTTCTATTTTTAGAATTGTTAATAATCTTAATTTTTAATACATGTATTTATTCAGTAAACAGCAAAGCTAAAGTAATTCCAATAGTAACTTTTAATAGTCGCTGTTTGTTGTGTTTTTTCTTCGCAGTATCGTATGCTTTATTCTATACTTGTACACAACAACCTTGCCCTCACTTGTGAATGACATACTGCTTATGTTTTTATTTCTGAGCTGGGCTGTGTGTTTGTGGCCGACAAAGACTGTAAAGTACTGTACTCCTGGAACCCTCCCCCTTTCCTTCCTTCTCATCTCCCCCTTCCTCAATTTCAAGAGCCAGACTTGCTACAGTGAGGCCCCTGAAGAGGGGCATTTACAGCTGGGGAAAAAAAAGCACGTCCAGAAGCAAATCTCCACTTATAGCCGCAGTGCTTTCCTCTCCTCCCCCAGTTTTTGGGAGTCAGTTTTCTATTGATATTTTCATAAAAAATATATATATTAATAACCCTTTCCATCCCCCAGTGTCGACATTCTTCTCTCCCACTCACTGTACAATTTGATACACAATAGTTGACTGCAGTATTGGCCGCCAGTCATTATTTGTGAGCAGTTTCGAAAGTCTTGTGGTATCTATGATAGCTGTGACAAAGTAAGGCGTAGATAGTAAGAAGTTACGTGTCTGTTTTATAAAAAAAGCAGGTGTTTTTATCATTCTCCATTCACATAGGGTGAGTTCAGCTTGTTGTGTGGAATGTAAATTGTGTACATTTAGAGTGAACTGAGCATGTGAGATGAAATCAGTCAGGATTATTTTTTACTTAGATAAGAGTTTCAAATTTAAATTGTATTCTGATTTAATCCCATTTATATGCTTGGCTTCAAAAGATTGGACTAAGATTACATCAATGTTAAATCATGCTACTGGTGTATGACAGATAATCTTATATACATATTATAGGTAATTGTTTATAATGGTAACAGTAGACATCACGATATATTAGTGTTTGATGCATGATTATATATATTGAATAATCATTCCAATAGTGTATTGAATACTCTAGTTATTTAAATACTTTTGAAATTAAAAGTATTGTATTCATTAAAAAAAACAAGGGAATGAAAGTAGTGTAACAGTCTTGCCCTCTGATAGCCCCTAAATATATCTAAAATGGTATAAACGGTGTAGCAGCATTTGAACACTTTTATCATTGCGTGGTATGTAACAGTGGGTGTCAACTTTTGTGCCTCTGAGGTCCCCCATTGTCAAAGTCAATATTAGTAGGCGCCTCTGCACAGCCTGTGATATATCTTCTTGTAAATCTGTAGCAATGAAAAGCTGCTTATTTTCATAAATTTTTATCTTAAAAAGTACTTACCAACTAATTGATAGTGATCACCGTTTTAAACTTCAAACCATTGTTTTTTGGATCCATTTGTTACAACAGACATTCATTACATCTTTTATATAATCACTTTTCCATATTGCTACCACTCTGACTGCTGCCACTTTGTTTGTGTAATTGAGAAACTGTCAAATCTAACAAGTATCTCGTTCAATACAGTATGGTGTCCCCCAAGGCTCTGTGTTATGTCCTCTGTAGTTTTCCTTGTACAGGCTTCCTCTAGTCTAGAGAACATCAGGAAACATGGAATTAGCTTTCTCATTGTTATGCTGTTGTCACAGCTTTATATTTCCTCTATACCACATTCTCAATTGTTGTTTTAAGGACATTGAAGACTGGGTGCTGTGGACAGCAATTTTCTTTTTTTAAACACTGACAAAACAGCTTGTATTCATTGGACCAGAAACTATAAATATTGCAGCTCAAATACAGTCTGCGTCTAAATGGATGTTGTGATTTGTCCTCTAAAATACACATTTCCAGAGTTTATAGAACAGTATTCCTCATCTTGATTTGATAAGTTGCGAAACATGCTTTGCTTGTTTGCTTTGAAACAACTTGTTTGTATTATGAACAGCGCTATTCACATTTTAAAAAGGACTATTTTAAGACATCTTGCAGCTTGGAAGTTTACTTAGGCTTGGTTGAGAACCACTGGTATATACAGTGCCATTGTACCGCCCGGTCCTGCAGAGATAAATACATGCTCATTTGCACAAAGCGGCCTGCATGCATTTAAATACTCTTTCCACCATCAACCGCTGTCAAAGACAAACAGCCTGGTACATATGGCCCAGCTCATCGAAGCAGCCAGTGAAGCGATACAGATATTTATAAACTGTGGGGCTTCTTGATTTGTGGCCACATGTTTCTACTCCACACCATCATACTGTCTATTCATACACACTCATGAGCTCTTGGCTCCAGAGCCTCTCTCCCCCTTTTGCGGGCTTATATGAATGTATAGCCACCATAATGGAGAGAGTGAGTTAAAGAGAGACATAGGGAGAGCTTTCTGGGGACGGATCCAACCGTTTTCTCTGCACACAGACACACACATGGGCTACTCTGCCAGGTTCACGTGTGTGTGAGTGTAATTGGAGATGGAGTCGGACCCCAGCAGCAGAGAAAGTACAGCTGTGGAAGAGATTCACGTGCGAGTGAGAGAGAACGAGAGGACGAGAGAGGTGCAGCTGTTGGGGATTTGCAGTGAGCTGCTTAAGTCATGGCTTGGCTCGTGTCCTCTGTTTTTGACCTAATAGCTTATAGTCAGGTTGGACAAACTCGCTGAACTCTCCAGCGCGCATCAATCACAGCCACGGGGAGAGCACTCATTGTTACGAAGTGATCGCAAACAGCATTCACTGCAATGAAAAGGGGACTGTTTTCACAGGTTTCTGCCACTTATCACACTCAAAGGGGCGGCACTTGTGCTTTATCAAGAGGATGGGGATATTTGTGTTGGCACGTGGGATTAAAGAACTATAAACAAACTGAGCAGTCATCATTACTCAAGCGCTGAACTGTGCTATTCTCAGGAAAGCCTCTGCTGTTCTGTGTGCTTTACCTCCTCTTCTTCCTGTCCCGCTGTTCCCTACGTTGCAGGCAGAGAAGAAGGCGAAACTGGTGTCTGTGATGAACTCAATGGAGGACCATGGCGAGGTAGAGCCGGAGCCCAAAAAGACAGCTCCATAATCACCGTCCCACTGCATTTTTCTCCACCAATGCCGCCAATGCAGCAGCAACCGCTACAGCCTCAAGCTCAACCTCAGACCAACATCAAACCCCAGCCTTCTCCTCAGAAGCAACCTCCACCATTCCAACAGCAGCAGCAGCAGCCTACGGATCCAGCCTCTCCAACTGTTGCCACCACCCCAGAGCCCGTTTCTATAGGGGATGGAGACAAGACCTTATCCAAGTCCGCTGACACTGAGTCCGAGTACGAGGTAAGAGTAGCTTCCTCACTATCCTCATCATCATTTACCCCTTTTCCACCAAAATAAGAACTGGTTCGGAACTGGTGCTGGTTCAAAGTTGGTTCGGAGTTGGTTCAACTTGCGAACCGCTTCAGAACCTGTTTGTTTTTCCACTGACTAGAGCGCCCAGGGAACGACGCCGTTACGTCACTGTGTACGTCGCCATACGTCTTAGCTAGAAACGCTTGCAAGTACATTACTTTGGGATTATCTCTAACTCGTGTATCAAGAAGGCTTTAAAAACAATCGAAATGTGTAAGTCTTTTAATATTTTCGTTTGATATGTAATCTTTTCTGATAAGTTATGTACCCCTGTCTTGTGTCTATAATGTCTTCAATAAAAAAAATAGGCGAAAAAAATAGAAACGCTTGCGTTAACTTCAAGCATAACAATTACAAAGGCGGACTCTGTCGTGTTTCTGCAAATGTTTCTCTTGGCTTTGCGATCCTTTATTATGGTCAGAAAAGATGTTTAGAGCACATCTAAACCCGCCCCAGCCCCCGACGTAAGCATGATGTGTTAAAAGAACGGTTCTAGTCCAGCAAAGAGTTGGTGCCGCTTTGGAACCAGTTCTCCTGGCCGAGAACCGGTTCTGTGGCTGTCGAAACACAAAGAACTGGTTCGCGCGCAGGCACCGGCTCTCAAAATGCTTTGGTGGAAAAGGGGCTATTGTGGCTTAGGGTTAGTCATTTTGAACTAGTATGCTGTAGATATTCAATGCTTTGTGTTGTTCATTCTCCAATTGTGGCTTATTTGGTTAGCCGAATAAGTTCCAGGATGAACACGATATTTACTGTTGTTCAAAGAAAGCTTCAAGTGTATTTAGTGTCATTATCAAAGCAGAAATGTAACTTTTGACATTGACTCCTGCTTGCTGATAGGCCAAGTTATCCTGGAACTTATCTGGCTAACCAGATTTGAAAGCCAGGTTTAAACAGTTGGGTCTGTCTCTTGCCGAAGGGTTTGTTTCATATGTAGATTGGGAGCAATTTGAAACTGTAGTAGGACAGCTTTTTGCTTTAAAGTGTGGTCACAGTAGAGAAGTTTCTACAAAATTTTGTGGGCAGAAAAGGTCATTTGTCTAGTCTATTGTCAATAGTTTAGAGATTAGGCACAGTGTGAACCGAAATCCGCATGGGGATATCTTTCACCCTTACCACCCAAAAACGTTTGCAGAACAACGGTAAATGTGACCTTTAGACTTAAAAAGTTCAAAAGCACCTTGTGAGGATGGTTACACCAGCATTTTAGCACAACAACTGTGGTTAAAGTCTACACGATTCAAGGTTGCCCATTTTTAGCTATGACCAAAGAGTTATTTTACAGTCAAAACAGTACAAAATAAATAAAAGACATTAATTAAAGAGAAATAAAAAAAAATCTGGGGATGGTTTCGACAAAAAAAGGTTAGGTTATGAACAGTACACATTTTATTGTATTTATGTCAAGTGATTCTAATAACAAATTGATCCCTTTTGTGGTTGTATCATGTTGCAGGATGGCAGAGGTTTCGGCATTGGTGAGGCTTGTGTGGGGAAAGTTACGAGGATTCTCCTGGTGGCCTGGACGGATTGTATCCTGGTTGATGACTGGACGTAGCCGGGCGGCTGAAGGCACCAGATGGGTCATGTGGTTTGGTGACAGCAAATTTTCCGTGGTAAGTTTGTATTTACTTTTGTGGCAGAAGGTGTAAAACAAGTTCATACTTGTTTTGAAGGAGTTTAAAGTTCAGGAAACAATTCAAGTTCATGCGAATACATTTTCTTTCTCTGGTACTCAACATTATGCTACCATTGCTGTATTGTTTTGTTTCCATATTTTCTGGTAGGTCTGTGTTGAGAAACTGATGCCTTTGAGTTCCTTCACCAACGCCTTTCACCAGCCAACCTACAATAAACAACCAATGTATAAGAAAGCCATCTTTGAGGTGCTACAGGTAGGAATTCATTTGTGGTGCTTTTAACTATTAAATAAAGCTCTTTGTCTCTAGTTTATTGTTCTCTTGTTTTTATTGTATTCTCTATTAATATCTCAGATTAGCGTAAATCTATCTAAAGAAAGCTGAATGCCCTTCCTTGCAGACAGCCAGCACTAGAGCAGGCAAGACCTTCCTCACATGCCCGGAGAGTGACGATACTGACACTTCTAAGTCAGTAGACATGCAAAACAAACAAATGATTGAATGGGCCATGACGGGATTTCAACCCACAGGACCTAAAGGTTTAGAGCCACCTGAAGGTAAGACTGCTGCGGTTTCTTTTTGATATATATATATCAAATGAAATATATATATATATATATATATATATATATATATACTGTTATATATATATATATATATATATATATATATATATATATATACAGCTATGGAAAAAATTAAGAGACCACTGCCAAATCAGCAGTTGCTCTGGATTTATTATTTATAATATAAATAATAAATCCAGAGCAACTGCTGATTTAGCAGTGGTCTCTTAATTTTTCCATAGCTGTATATATATATATACACTACTTGGTCAAAAGTTTAAGATCGGTAAGATTTTTATGTTTTTAGAAGAAGTCTCTTCTGCTCACCAAGGCTGCAATTTTTGATAAAAAATACACAAAAAACACAGTAATATTGTGAAATATTATGACAATTTAAAATGACTTTTTTATGTTAATATATATTAAAATGTAATTTATTCCTCTGAAAAAAAGCTGAATTTTCAGCATCATTACTCCAGTCTTCAGTGTCACATAATCCTTCACAAATCACTCTAATATGATGATTTTATGCTCCAAAAACATGTATGATTATTATCCATGTTGAAAACTGTTTTTTACATTTTTATTTCAGGATTCTTTGATGAATAGAAAGTTCAAAGAACATCATTTTTTTAATTAGAATCTTTTCTAACATTAGAAATGTCTTTACTGTAACTTTTGATCAATGTAACTCATCCTTGATGAATAGAAGTATTGATTTCTTATTTATTTCCCCCAAAAATAAAATACAAATTCTTACTGACCCCAAACTTTTTAAAGGGTAGTGTTTAATGTAACAAAAGCTTTCCATTTCAGATAAAAGCTGTTCTTTTGAACTTTCTATTCATCAAAGAATCCTGAAATAAAAATGTAAAAAACTGTTTTCAACATGGATAATAATCATACATGTTTTTGGAGCATAAAATCATCATATTAGAGTGATTTGTGAAGGATCATGTGACACTGAAGACTGGAGTAATGATGCTGAAAATTCAGATTTTTTTCAGAGGAATAAATTACATTTTAATATATATTAACATAAAAAAAGTAATTTTAAATTGTCATAATATTTTAAAATATTACTGTGTTTTTTGTGTATTTTTTATCAAAAAATTGCAGCCTTAGTGAGCAGAAGAGACTTCTTTTAAAAACATAGAAATCTTACCGATCTTAAACTTTTGACCGGTAGTGTATATATACATCGGCTTGATTTGCAAAGGAAAATGTTACACTTTTTCAAAAGGATGGTTTGCCCAGAAATGAAGATTCTGTCATTTTCTCACCTGCTATTTGTTCAGAGGGACACAAAATAATTTTGTTTATTTTTTTAGTGGTACACAAACTTATAGAATTTTCATGCATCTCTATTACAATGACAAATCTTAGTGACAAAATTTGTTAAGCTCCAAAAATGCACCTGCTCCCAACAAAAAGCACCATGAAAGTGGTCCCATCTTCTGAATTCCAAATATAGCTTTTTGTGAGAATCAGAATACAATTTAAGCCAATTATAACTTCCCCTCCAGTGAACTTTTAACTCAAGAACCTGATACAGTTGAACATGAGACCTGGATCAGTGAATGAATCGTTCATTTGAGCTTCTTTTCTCATTGAACCAGTGGATGGGATTCACAAACTGATTTGTTCCCAACTCAATCACTCAATAATCGACAGCTCACTTTAGGTGAAGGTTATTAGTGATTAATGAATTAAATTTCTGCACATTCCTCCCACAAAGCTCAATATGGCTTCAGAAAGCTTGGAATTTAGTGAACGAAAAGGTTTATGATCCTTTTTTGGTGTTGTGTCACTATGAATTGTCATTGAATGGAAAAGACATGCAGATTCTTTTAAATATCACGTTTTGTTAATCACTTTTTCTTTTCTATTTGAAATTTTGCAAGTTTCTCCATGCTATAATATTTAATCTTTTCTTCAATATTTTTGTTTGTTTTGTTTAACATTGTTTTTAACCAGAAATATGTAATCTGGTGAGATTTCAGATAGTCTCAGTTCCTCGGTTCAGTGATTTTGAGGAATTTTGACTTTTAAGTGCACTTTTTTATCCCTTAAGCCTGTACACATGCCAGTCCTCCAGGACATAAGCTTGTAAGAAAATACTGGTGAAATCTAAACAATCCTGACCTCTGGATATTTACATAGACACACCACATAATCCATTAACGAATATCTATACGTACCATTGTGACTTTTTTCAGAGGAGCTGTAACCCCTACAAGGAAGTGTACCCAGAGATGTGGGTGGAGCCGGAGGCGGCGGCCTATACGCCCCCACCAGCAAAAAAGCCCCGCAAAAGCACAGCCACAGAGAAACCCAAGGTCAAAGACATCATCGACGAGCGGACTCGAGGTGAGTTCTCCCTGAGTGAGGTCAGCGAGTTCAAAGAGTTCCTCACTCGTAAACACACACCCACACAAGCTAAATCAGGATTAGCGCTCTCATCTGCTCTGTCGGCAGAGTAAACACTGGAGGGTGTGTCTGGAACTATGACAGGGGTCTCGGCTAATCCTACAAGTTTAAAGAGACACGTTTTGTATTGAATTATGGCACATGTTGAAAACATAGCTTTGCAGATAACACTTTTACCTGCATGTTATCCTTTTGTTTTTGTTATGATAAGAAAATGTATGCCCATGTTTTAAGACAGGAAAACCTAGTGGTAGTAATAAAGCGAGGAGCTGTTAAATCAGCATGGAGCTTTATTAACCAACCAAATAGAGGTAAACTGGAGCAGACTTGCACCATCTCCTTTGTGGGTTACATAAAGCCAAGAGTTTCACTCCACTTAGAACAATTCAGTTGTTCATGTAAATGTTTTTCTTTTAAGGCGACATGGTTACATTGTACTTATTAAAATAAGTACTGAGTAATATAAGAAGAGTTCAGATGCAAAATCCTCTAAATGCCATTTGAAATTTTCTTCTAAAATGACCATTTTTATCTAGCTTGTATATTTAAGTTCAGTAATTTCACTTAAATGACAATTAATAGGTAATCTTCATTGCCATTTAAGTGAAATTACTGAACTTTAAAATACAAGCTTGATAAAAATGGTCATTTTAGAAGAAAATTTCAAATGGCACTTAGATGCTTTTGCATCTGAACTCTTCATAAATTGACTACATGTACTTACTATAGAGTTATGGTTAGGGTTTGGTTTAGGTTTGTAACGGCAGCAATGGTGACTGGACATCAATGCCATGCAATTTGTATTCCAAAACAATGCTCAATCTTCTCTGATGAAGCATGTGCTTTACTTTTAGCTTTGGAGTATATTGAAAATACACTACAAAAAAATGCTATAATTTTTACAGACTCTAAATCTTGCCTTCAAGCAATGGATACTTTAAAAATGTATCACCCTTTAGTGGATTGCATCTTAACCAAAGTGGATAATCTACAAAATCAGTTCTTTAGTATTATTTTTTGCTGGGTTCCAGGACATGTTGGACTTTCAGGAAATGAACGAGCTGATGCTGCTGCTAAGGAAGCTCTTAATCAGGAAGTTAATGATTGTCAAATTCCTCCATCAGATATGGTGGTGTCAACAATAATCGATTCTGCGATGCATTCGCAATGCAGAAAATGCACGATTCAGAATCGATGCGGCAAAGTGCCATAATCGATTATGTCACTGTTTATTTTCTGGTTTATTTTCTATATGCTTAAGTTTCAATTACTTCGGGAGCAAAACAACAAAAAATAAAGATGGCGGAGGGAGATGACCGCAATAGACTGGTAATCAAAAACGCACCCAAAGCTTTGAAAGACAAATTTTGTGGGAAACTATAAGACTTACACGGTGTGTAAAACCTGCCACACTAAAATCAAACACGTTGGCAATGCAACTAACGTCACGAACCATGTTGATCGTTAGCATCCTGAGTTGGCTTCAACAACAACACAAAAAGTTGACACATCCCAGCTGATGAAAATTTTCTTGTTTTGTGCAGTCGAATTTTGATGCATCGCAAAGCATCAGAGAATTGAATCGTTACCTGGTGAATCGTAGTCGAATTGAATTGTGAGGGCAGTGCCAATGCACACCCCTAATCAGATATCAGACCGATTATTAACCGATATATTTTAAATAAGTGGCAAGAAGAGTGGAATATGTGCATGAATAATACGTTGTATGAAATTCATCCGGAAATAACAAACAGACTTTCTATCAATCTTAAAACTAGATTTGATCAAGTGGTCTACACCAGATGCCGTATGGGTCATACAAGTTTGACCCATGTTTTTTGCTTAAAGACCCAACTTTATGTATGTTTTGTAAAATTCCCTTATCTGTCAAACATTTTTTATTAGATTGTCCTGGACTTAACGCAAGCAGAATGCTCTTTTATGAAGTTACTTCTTTGAAGGAAATATTTAATGAGATTATGCCTGAAAAGGTTCTGGATTTTTTATTATATGTTAATTAAAAAAATATATATCGTATAATATGACTTTTTGTTTATATTTGGTTTGTTTTTGTTGTATTTATATGATATTTGTATTTTTGTAAATTAATTTTTTTTTGCCATGAAAATAGCTTTGACTGCTGGCATGAAATAAAAATAATCTGAATCTGGTTTAGGTTTAGTTACGTGTAATTATGCATGACATATTTCTGACATATTTAAAGGGATAGTTCACCCAAAAATGAAAATTCTGTCAGTATTTACTCACCCTCAAGTTGTTCTAAACCTATATGTGTTTATTTGTTCTGCTGAACACAAAGGAAGATATTTGGAAGAATATTTTAATCAAACAGATCTCATTCCCCATTGACCACCATAGAATGTATTTTTTCCTACTATGGTAGTCAATGGGGATTGAGATCTGTTTGATTAAAACATACTTCCAAATATCTTCCTTTGTGTTTTTGGGTGAACTATCCCTTTTAATATGTAGTACCACTACAATTAGAAACATTATTTCAGCTCATAAAATTAATGGCATCCTAGTAAAACATTGTTTTGAATATTACATAATTGTCAAAGTGATGTAAATGTAAACCACTAGAATTTCCGTTAAACAAGAAGTCAAGTTGAAATGAGCCAAATGTCTGAAACACTGGGAAGTTTTCCAATATTTAAATGTCTTTTTTATTGTCTGTTGTTTTTCAGAGAGGCTTGTATTCGAAGTTCGTCAAAAATGTAGAAACATTGAAGGCATGTATTACACATACACATTGAGATGCGTTTCATTATTGACTGTTAATGTTAGTCTCTGGTAAAATCTCTCTCTTTGAACACTTCCAGACATCTGCATGTCCTGTGGCAGCCTTAATGTTTCCCTGGAGCACCCGCTCTTTATTGGCGGAATGTGCCAAAGCTGTAAGGTAAAAGCCAGGAAATTCCTGCTTCCTACTTCCTAAAGTGCTGCTTTGTTTGCCCACTTGTAATTTTGTCATGTCCATTTACGTTATTGACAGATGCTTTTTTTGTCAGTGGCTTCTAACAAACGTGTATGCAATCATTTGCAGGGATATAAAGGCAAATCGTTGTGCCAGTAGTGTAGATTAAAATCAAATCTAAACTAAGACAAAATGAGTCAACAAACTAGGTATCACACATACAGTAAATACAGTCAGTAATTTAGTAGTAAGTGCAGTTATTAGTTAATGCAGTTTGTTTGTTAGAGGAGTAAAAGATGTTAGCTGTACAGAGTTATACTAAAGTTAGTAGAGTAGGATAATCTTAAAAGTTAATGTGTGCAATTTTATTAAAATAAATATTTTTTTGTTGGAACTGATTGTGTTTAGTATTCAAATTCAGGCACTGAAAATGACTTCTTAATTACTATTTTTATTTTTTATCATATATTTTATGCTTAATTGTGGACACTTATTTAAACCTATTTTTTATTTAATTAGTACCTTTTTTAGTAGCTTGGGTTTCCCCATGCTGCCTTGCCGCTGCACGATTTTATTCACGCTGCTTTCCGTGATCCAGATTTTCGGCTCATCTAGGGAACCAATCACAGAACAGGGAGGTAGCAGCAAGACGATTACGACGTCTATGCGACACACTGAAGCAGTTTGTTTATACCTACAGTATGGATCCAAAATGGCAGCAGACACAAACCTTTCGATGTAGCCTTATAGAGAGCCTAAGTCCCGCCCCTCCGCTTCCGGTTCATGGGACCTAATTTCGGAAAAATAATGCATGGTAGTCAATGGCGAGAGATAACTTATCTTTTTATTCCGTCTGAACTGTGTCCTGGATTACACATATGATGTTTGTCAATTTAAAAGATAATTATGAAAGCCAAGAAAGTCGCAGTTTGTCATAAAACAGAAGAGTAACTTTTAGTTTTATGTGAAAAACCCTCAATGAACTACATCTCCCGGGAGGCGAAACAACGAGCGAGATCAGCTGCTGTGTGTGTGTGCAGTCTGGAACAACACACTCATGACGGTAACGTTACGCATAGTTATAACGGAGGAAGACTATAGAAACAAGGACATAGCCTCAGTAAAGTTCGCTTCATTCATTTGAGAGAAACTGTGCGCCTTTTGGATTTGTAGTCTTTGTAATTACGTATTTTCACAGTCTTATATCTCAACAGTTTTACATCAAACTGCGACTTTCTTGACTTTAAAATGTATCTTTTAAATTGACAAACATCATATGTGTAATTCAGGGATCAATTTAAACGAAATCAAAATATTTGTTATCTCTCGCCATTGACTACCATACAATATTTTTCCGAAATAAGGTCCCATGGTGGTCGACCGGAAGGGGAGGGACTTAGGCTCTCTATGGCCGTTTCACACATGAAGCATGAGTGGCACTTGAGTAGCGCGTCAGCGTAACTACATCTTCACTGTAGCGGTAGACACGCGAGAGTATTCACACTGG
The DNA here is from genome assembly GCA_030378365.1 of Hybognathus amarus. Taxonomy (NCBI): domain Eukaryota; kingdom Metazoa; phylum Chordata; class Actinopteri; order Cypriniformes; family Leuciscidae; genus Hybognathus; species Hybognathus amarus. The sequence goes on from JAQIUQ010004721.1 coordinate 27,669, forward strand.
AAGCGTTTGTAGAGTGTCACAGCAGCGGCTCCAAAGCTACATAAGCGAGAATTTTTTTACAAAGACAGCTATACATTTGTTTTTAGAAGTTGGTCATTTATAACATTGATAGTCTTGAAAGTTTGTTATGGGGAGGTATACAACATTCGCAAAAACAACCCAGAAAATGGCTCCAATCTATTCGTTTTTAGTCATACTTTCGATATGTTTACAAGACTCCAAACTCCGCCGATAAAACACAAAACACAAATAAACCACACACTCGGGTTTACTGGCTAGTTTATGTTAGTTTGTTTTAATATAATACACAACTTTCACCCAAACTGAATAATTAAAAACAAGTTTTACTGGGTAGCCTAAGGCTCAATCCCAATTCACCCTTGGCCCTACCCCTTGTTTTCGAGTGTACCCCTAAAACTCTGTTTTAAGGGCCAATTGGTTGAAATATTCCGCTACGAACTACGGAACAACCCTTAATGACCCGTTTACGTCATCAGTCGTCTGTGATGGCTCTGCCGTTACAGAGTTTTTACAGGATTTCCCCATGACAACGACTGACAATCAGCGCAGCTGCTCTTAAAGGTGCCATCTGGAACACTAAATCAAAAAATATTCCATTTTCCATAACAGATGGGGCAGTATACCTCCAGAAATTGAGTTGTGCCACGGCCGCACTCTCACATCTTCAAACAACACAAGCGAGCTCTGTTTTGCACTTTTTCTCACGAATATTATTCAAATCATTTGACACGATAGTAAAAGGTTGGAAGACCGCAGTTTCACGTGGAGTATTTGGAGATTTTTAGAGATCAGAGACTCAATGAACCACATCTCAACACTAAATGATGAAGACCGTCTCATTGACGCCTGTCTCAAATACAAGCTGGTGCATTTCGACGATATGGGAAAATAAAAGCCTGGGCTTTTTTTTACGGTATTCGTTTACAGTAGTTTGCGGTATTCGTTTTGTTCATATTACACTTTTATTGTTAGTTTGAATTAATTTGACAGACAGCATTCACTGATGTTGATCAAGCTAGCGTCATTCAGAGCTGCCAACTCTCACGAATTCACCGTGAGACACGCAATTGACACTTAGCAAGCAGGTTAGATAATCTCTCAGATTCTGTCAATTTTATTACGCAATTCAAACAATAAATTCCGTTTGGCGCTTGTACATGTTACACCACAGATCCCTAGCGCACGTGAACCGATCATCTCTACTAGCTAATGGAAAAGAACATGAACACTGTTGAAAGATACAGTATACTACAACTTGAATGAAACCAAAATGTATTCCTCATGTATGTCGACCAATCATTTTTTGAACTCTTCCCTGAACTGAAATGTAGTAATCGGCTGTATTTCCACACGATTGACTTCAGGTTCAAAGTACACACACACATAAGACGCGCCACTTACTCGTCTATTGCAGTGTGGCTGGTGTTTATGTTGCCCGCCCGCATACCGCCTCCCATGGCCGAAACTGGTATTACGACACCTGACGGGCCGGGGCTAGTAATTTAGCATGCTAATTTAGGTTTAAATCTCGGCAGCAATATAACTTTTCAGTTTTTTAATGACATCATTGCACTTATTTCTTCTCATTCTTTTGATGCGTGTAGCTCATTTTCTGTATATTTTTACCTCAATTATTACATATGGCACCTTTAACTTTGAATAAACATGATCATTACATCCGTTCCTCGAAATGGTGGCCTATGTCTTTCTGATTCGGAAAGGTAATTTATTATACCATTTCTTAATTTAAATGTCTATAGTATTATTATAAGAGTAAATAAAGTGCATGGTGGAATCATCTGACGCTAAATTTAAATGTTTAACCGTCTGCGATCCATCTCGCCGGTGATTTGCGATGCATTCTGTGAACTTTCCCGTAGCCCTCCGTTTAGAGTGTGCCTCTGAAAAATCTCCAATTCGAGGGCTATGTAGCCCTACCCTTCGCCCTGACCGCTAATTTAGCTTGAGCAGTGCAGCAAAAACGACATTATGACGTTTACGGCGTAAAATGACGTTAGCCAGGCTACTTTTTAGATTAAATTTAGTCATTAAGTAGTACTATCTTACACTTTAACAGAAATCTAAATGAGTAGTTTCATATTTTATACTGTACGTTATAATGTTGTGATCCTTTTAGTGTTCTTATGTATTTAGAAAATAGTGTAGATTTTGAATATCAACTGTTTAAAACATAATTTTGATATTAGCTAGAATTGTAATGTAAAATCTGAAATTAATTGAGATTATCTTCCAAGGATATCATATAGGTTTCTGTTTTCAACAAACGTTTTTAGTCAACCATGTATTCTTCTATGCAAACTAATTAATATTTAATGTGTTTGTCCTTTCATAGAACTGCTTCCTAGAATGTGCGTATCAATACGATGACGATGGCTACCAGTCGTATTGTACTATCTGCTGTGGAGGGAGGGAAGTGCTCATGTGTGGAAACAATAACTGTTGCAGGTGAGATGAGGTAATATTTACATTTTGTTCTTCAATCCTGCATCAATCCCATTGGTGTCTCCATTGTTTTTCGGTCTCTTGCAGATGTTTCTGTGTTGAATGTGTGGATCTGTTGGTGGGGCCTGGCGCGGCGCAGACAGCTATTAAAGAAGACCCCTGGAATTGCTATATGTGTGGGCCGAAGGCTCAGTATGGGCTATTGGAGCGCCGGGCAGATTGGACTTGCAGACTGCAGCACTTCTTTGCCAACAATCATGACCAGGACTTTGTAAGTGCCCCACCTTAAAATCGTCATTGACCAACCTTAGCAACTGTTACAGCCCATATAGAGTGCATTAGCGTCACCCACCTTTTCTGCGGCACTGGTTCCGAAAGTATTTTTTTCATTGATTTTATCCATAGAGTTTCAAATTAAAAAGTCTTAGTTATAAGCCATGATCTAAGAGAATGAGCTACAAGGTGAATTGAACAAGCTTTGATTTTAACAAAAAAAGTATTTGAAAATTGGACAAAAAAAACAAAAAACATGACGGCTTTTGTAAGGGAAAGAACTACAATCCCATGAAGCATTGCGAAAAGCATAATCGAATAAAAACTATAGAGAAACATAAAATTACTCATTTACAACTGTTGATTGTATATATAAAAATATCTATTTTAGATTTATTGCAAAATATGCATATATACAAACATTTAAGTTTTTTGAGACCATAAAGATATCAACTTGTATAATGCCATTCGCAGTGCTTCATGGGAGTTGGCGGATCTAACAAATTCTTTGGTGCATGTTGCTTTTTTCGACACTCTGATTGGTGTCCTTTCCTGTACAGCATCATGGGTAATGTAGTTTTTCACCAGGAATTACACTGTTAAATACACCGGTGCAATTGAATGATTTGTAAAAAAAAAAAAAACCTTTTCAAATGTCACATTTCAATCCAGGTATGAATAAAATATTCTACCGATTTATTTAAAATGTCTTTTAGAATCTTTTATGCTCACTAGGGCTGCATTTATTTGATCAAATATGTAGTAAAAACAGTAATTTTCTGAAAGATTATTACAATTTTAAAAAATATATGCTCCTGTGTTGTCAAAGCTAAATTTTAAGTAAATTTTCCAGTTTTCACTGTCACATGATCCTTTAGAAATCTTTCTAATTTGCTGATTTGCGCTCAAGAAACATTTATTATTATCAGTGTTAAACAGTAAATTTGAAAAGAAGTTCAAAAGGACAACATTTATTTGAAATATATTTTTGTAACATTGTCAATTTTGATCAATTTAATGCATTCTTGCAAACATGTATGCCCAGTATTCCTCTATACTCACTAATTCATATTTTATGTTTTTTTCCCCATTTTTTACATTTTGAATATGATTCCCAGGCCTAGAAAAGTCATGGACATTTCTGTAGTGAATATAGATTATTCTAGTTAAAGTATGTTCAGTTCTAGAAATGATCATTTCTAGAAATTAGACATTTTTAGTGTAGTCTCTATAAAATGATTTTTAAAAAAGGCATATCCATGGAAAATCATGGAAATGTGAATCTTGAACAGTAACCAAGGGTTAATTGAAAACCTTTTTGGCATCACACTGTGAATGCATGCTATATGACTAAAGATTCCCAACCCTAATAAATATATTTTTTCTTATTTACATTATAGCCATAAATCACACACTTCTTCAATTTTAGCGTTGTTTGAGCAGCTGTGGCAATTTTAATCAAAACCAGTGTGATTTACAGTATAAACGTGAATGGTTTGAGAGTTTTATGATGTAATTATACAACTCCTAAACCATTTGCTTTCCAGACCATGTGAAAGAGCAGCTTGGATAACGGCCAGTGTGCTGGAAGAGCAGCCAGAGAGTGTTACAGTCACAGTGCATTGTGCATTGAGTACACATCTTAACATCATAGAGTTTTAGCTTACACACCCCACTCTTTAAATGGGTTACAGCACAGGTTAGCGAGCGGTTGCTATTGTTAGCGTTATTGAATACTACAACGTTTAACAAAGACCAAAGATAAGCAGCCACACTTAATCACAAGAAAATGCTTAATGAAACTGGCCGGTGATACTGTGGTTAGTGTACAGGTGCTCAACAATAACCCCTTGTTACTGGACTGGTTTAATGTAAAGGCCTCTTTGTTGGATACAGACAGTATGTACAGACAGGCGCTCTTTCTCTACCAGAGCTGTGTGATTTAAAGGTCTTATCTCTCTGTCCGTCTCTCATTCACCCCTCCTTCATTTCATCTTCTTTCTTGTCTTTCAGGAACCACCAAAGCTCTACCCTTCGGTTTTGGCAGAGAACAGAAAACCGATTCGTGTCCTGTCACTTTTTGATGGGATCGCAACAGGTTAGTGAAGAATGTCCGCCCTTCCTTTCATCCTCTCAGCAGAAAATAGTGCTGATCACGTTACACTCATCCCGGCTTTTAAAGTGCACTTTGCTAAACTGTTATACTGGCCGCACATTCGATACTGCTGTACTGCTTATGTTCGAATGTGTGATTTTTACTATGAGGATTAATGGCAGATATTTGACCCTAGATCAGGGATAAGTCTTGCAGAGTTTAGCTCCAACCCTGAACAAAAATCACCTGCCTGTAGCCTTAATAAACCTGAAAATCACTGAATAGCCTGTATTAGAGCCAGACCGATATATCGGCAGGCCAATATTATCGGCCGATATTAGGCGTTTTCCAAACGATCGGTATCGGCAGTTATTATGGCCGATAAATGAATATTTCAAAAATTAAATAAAAACGGACGAAACACGCTTGGACCATTTCATAAGTGTTGGAGTTGTATAGTTTGTCCACCAGAGGGAAAAATTTGTTGAGTTGGTCATGAGACATACATTGCTTGAAAAACAATTAAAAGAACATCCCCATCAGTTCTCCTAACTGAAATAAGCATGACAAAATCTGAGACTATCATGTCCAGTTTTGCTGCTGTTAAATAAGCCGAGAGTGAAGCGGAATTAGCTAGTAATAGTTACGTTACGTTGTCACTGTCCTTTTAACTTTTGACAATGTTACTGAAGTATTTCTTTAATAGAGTGTGACAGTTATAGCAATCTCTCCTTGGCCTGTTATATTGAAAATATATGTTTTACAATTTGCAGTATGACGTAATCCATTGCTAAATTATGGCTCATCATAGACTAGCTAACCACAAAGCTAGCTAATGTCACTATCATCAGTCTGTTCTGTTGTGACTATAAAAGAAACAAGTTTCTTTTTAAAATGCATTATCATATTATTTTAGTTAAAGGTGCTGTATACGATTTTTAGCGGCCTCTAGCTGTGATGTTTCAGAGTGCAACAAGAGCGCTTGTGCTCGTGTGCGTGCTAGATCTCAAGAGCGAGCAGTCACTACTGGCCACACGAAGACTTTCAACGCAATGGCGAAATAATCACACAACATGCTGGAAACTAATGTAAACTCCCACTGCAGGTACAATAATAGCCTACTTTTATCAGCTTGACGTTGAACTAATGCTCTGTGCTCGTACCATGATAATGTTAACTGCGTTTAGCCGACATGAGTGCTATAAGCCATTTGTTTTCGTGTATCTTTCACAATCAGCAATGTCAACACAGGTGAATGTATAATATGATAACGAAAATGGTTAGAGAACTAGACTGAACAGTTTTAGTGTATCAGTAAGATCGTAGGAAGTGACATTACTGTACTGAACGTGTCTGGAAATGTGTATAATAAACAATATGATAGTAGTGGATGAGTTAGTCAGTAGATCTAGTAAGTAAAATAAGTTACATCCTAAAGCACCTACTTTTTGTTATCCTGGAACATTCTTTTGTATTCATGTCATGTTTCATGTAGTTTACCTTGCTATTTCACTGGAGTTTACTATGTTGATCCGCGTTTTCGTCCGAAGTCAATCAGATTCACGTTTTCCCTGACGAGCTTGGGCAGATAAACTAAAAAAACGTATATAAAAAACTTTTTTGTTTTTTATATAAGAAACAAAAACGTTTTGATGTTTTGGTCTGTTATTATCAGACTCCATGTCGTCAGCTGAAGTGCCGCTGGTCGCATGGTTGACTGTATAGAGACTGGATAGAGAGGCTCGGGACCGCGCATGCACGTCACATCTGATGGATTTCGCAGGAAATCCAACCCGGAGACCTCACTTATAAATATGAATATTGGCCTTCAGAGGTAATAGCCAAACCCAAAAAGTGGATCATTGCAATGTGTGATTACAACCCCTTCAAACACAGGCAATAAAAAAGGATTCATTTTATTAAAAAAGTTACATATAGAACCTTTAAAACTCATAAATAATTACAAACTAATAAAAAAAATATATATATATCGGCCGATATATCGGAATATCGGATTTTAAAACTAAAAAAATATTTGTATCGGCCTTCAAAATCCTTTATCGGTTCGGGCTCTAGCTTGTATTTTGAATAGGGTTGAAACTAAACTCTGCAGGACAGAGGAACTCCAGGACCTTATTCGTACTTAAAGCCTGATTATTATGTGGCGAATGCTTATTTGGCGGGCAAAAGAAAGATTTTTCTTCCACTATCATATCATTTTAAATCCAGCAAGAAACTGGTTAAGATGTGTTCACATATATCATTGTTCAAAATCCTATCACTTTCAAAAGGAATGTACTGACTCTGTAATTTACTGTGAGTGCGAAATATTTCCCTATGCAGATTTCGCATCAGGTTGAAGTTGCCAACAGAAAGCTGGACAATTTTAGCCAGCAAAGGTTTGACTGCACCTTTAAACCTAACAAGCTGTCAACTTTTAAAGGAGATTTGGGCATCATAGGTGTATATGTAGCAAAGACATGTGTCAGACCTGGAGAAAATGATCCAGTAGCATTCCCAGTTACACCCCTCCCCATCTTTGTTCATGGGTGCTCAGTTCTGCACCTGGGTTGTTTTGAGCCAATCACTTGAGCCGTAAATGCCAATGACTAATACTCTGACATACTACAATTACAGTGTTCAACAATAAGCACAAAAAAAATATTTCAGTTTTTGATTGTTGTTGGGTTTGGGATTATTTTAGGGCTACTGGTTCTGAAGGAGCTGGGTATCCAGGTGGACCGTTACGTGGCCTCAGAAGTGTGCGAGGACTCCATCACCGTGGGCAACGTTCGGCACCAGGGACGCATCATGTACGTGGGTGATGTGAGAAACGTCACCCATAAACATGTGAGTATGATCCTTCACCTCAGTTTACTGTTGTTCCTTATGAAATTTATTTCAAGGCAGGGTTTACCATCTTAGTAACTTGTTGGCAGCTTTTTTTTTTACAGTACAGCTCTTATCTACTTTGTGTCATTTGAAATGGTACCATCAATTGACTTAAAATTTTGTCGGCTTGTCAATCTTTCTTTCGTTTTTCTTTAAATGGTGTTTAATAGTGATGTTTTTTTACTTTAGTACAAAAGCGTAAGAATACCATACATTTTTTTTGCAGTAGGGCTGTACTCAACCAAAGAACATCTTGGTCGACTGAAGTCCTGAAATTTTCAACCAAAAACGACGTTAGAAAAATAAAATGTAGGGCTGTCAAATGATTAATCGCGATTAATCACATCCAAAGTAAAAGTTTGTGTTTACATAAATATGTGGGTGCACTGTGTATAATTATTTTGTATGTATATATATATAAATAGACACACATGCATGTATATTTAAGAAAAAAAAATATTTATATTTATATATAAAATATTTATATATAATATAAATTATATAAGATTAATGATTAATCGCGATTAATCGCATTCAAAATAAAAGTTTGTGTTTACATAAATATGTGGGTGCACTGTGTATAATTATTTTGTATATATATAAAATACACACACATGCATGTATATTTAAGAGAAAAAATTATTTATATTTATATATAAAATATTTATATATAATATAAATTATATATAAATCTATATACAGTATACTATAAAAATTATACTATATTATTACTTGCACGCAAGTAAAAATTATAAATAAACAAAAAAGTAGTAGGTTTGCAGTATATTCAATAGTTTTTGATTTAATTATTTTGATTTAACTAGTGATATCATAACAAGAACTGTGGAGGAATATGCAACATAATTTAGACAATTCTTTTTATCGTATGTTATAATAATAAGTTATAACTGTCAGACACTATCATTTCAGCTAGCTGTCAATATTACATACTGCACCTTTAATACACAATGTTTCATGTTTATTTCAATTTTCACAGATCCATAAATGGGTCCGTTTGATCTTGTCATAGGTGGAAGCCCATGCAATGACCTGTCCATCGTGAATCCAGCTAGAAAAGGTCTCTTTGGTAGGAGTATATTTAGCTGTGTGTCTAGTCTTAGTCAATGTAATTGGATGTGACTAGTTTCACACACTTACATTCACAAGTTTAGCGGCAAAAATATATTTATGAAGCAAGGATGCATTCAATCTATTAAAAGTGATAGTAAAGACATTGATAATGTTACAAATGATTTCTGTTCTGTCCTTTTTTTAAAAAAATTGGAAAAAATAATAGTTTTACCAAAAAGGTTAAGCAGCACAATTTATTTTTATTAACATTGAAAATAGTAAGAAATGTTCTTGAGCAGCAAATCCACATATTATAATTATTTTTGATCATGTGATGTGAGACTGGAGTAGTGATGCTGAATATTCAGCTTTGTCATCACAGAAATAAATTACATTTAAAGAAATATGAAAATAGAAAAAAAGTACATTTATATTGTAACTTATATTGTAACTTTTTGATCTTTCAAAAGCATTTAAAATTACCATCCCCAAACGTTTGGATGTTTCACTTACAGTAATTTTAAAACACAGTTCATATCTGTGTAAATTTTAGTGATAATTGTCATATTGAGTTTCTGTCTTACAATCTTGTTTTTGTAATCCATTCACACTCTTTCAGAGGGCACGGGTTCGGCTCTTCTTCGAATTTTACCGGCTGTTACATGAGGCCCGACCGAAAGAGGGAGATAACCGACCGTTCTTCTGGCTCTTTGAGAATGTGGTGGCCATGGGCGTCAGACGACAAGAGGGACATCTCACGCTTTTTAGAGGTGCACAATTGACCATGTTGCATACACAGCCGCAAAGTGAAGAAATATTCTAGTCTACTTGAGATATATCCAGCTGCAGACCCGCAGCACCACCAGTTTCAGAACCCCAGTTTCAGAACCCCAGCGCCAGAACCGGAAGTGAGGGAGGGGCGGAATTATTATTATTGCATTATAGTTATTTTAGCAAGAATGTAAGGACAAAAATGGGCCTGAGAATGAGTTACTCATTTGATACATTGTAAGTTAAATTTATACAAGATTGATGTGATAAAATTTTTTTTTTTGTTTCGTTTAAAACAATGCTGAATTTCTCTCTTTTTAAGATTTTGACATTATTTTAGACAAAAAAAAATGCATGCTGCACATGTTCTTGTGAAATAGAGTATATTTTATAAAAAATACCAATACGTTTTTTTATTTTATTTTTGTATTAAACAATCAGAAAATCATTCGTACAAATACATAGCCTATCTTCAATATCAAAACAATTTAAGATTTTTGCAAACACAATAAATAAATAGAACATAAAATATCACAGAGGTCTAATCAGTTATCTAATTGTGTATCATTTTGAAAACCTCCAATGTTTGTCTTGTTTTATATCTTTTAAAGCTTTATTATACAAAGTTTACTCCTTCATAAAAAAACTAAGGTCTTACCTTCATAAATCTGCACGTATGTATAAACTGCTTAGCTAAAATTATTAAACTGTTATACATTAAAATGCCCAAAAGTTTCAAGTATTATTTTTTTCACCATTGATCAGGAAGTAACTCATAATACAAAGAAACTGATAACTGAAACTATATACAATTATATTCCACAAAATCTTTGCTTTTTGTACTGTAATGTAGCATCATAACATACGTAGAGAGTAGGACGTTTCATGTTCAATAAAAGCTGTTTAATGTGTAAAATACCCTCCGAATTACGTTAGGTGGCGTTATTAGGTTTCAAACCTAAGCTCCGCCCCTCACATACGGCCCTGGCGCTGGGGTTGGTTAGAACGTAAGCCCGCCCCTTACTTCCAGTTCTGGCGCTGGGGTTCTGAAACTGGTGTTCTGAAACTGGTGTTCTGGCGCTGGGGTTCTGAAACTGGTGTTCTGGCGCTGGTGTTCTGAAACTGGTGTTCTGAAACTGGTGTTCTGAAACTGGTGTTCTGGCGCTGGGGTTCTGAAACTGGTGTTCTGGCGCTGGTGTTCTGAAACTGGTGTTCTGAAACTGGTGTTCTGAAACTGGTGTTCTGAAACTGGTTTTCTGAAACTGGTGTTCTGAAACTGGTGTTCTGAAACTGGTGTTCTGAAACTGGTGTTCTGAAACTGGTTTTCTGAAACTGGTGTTCTGAAACTGGTGTTCTGAAACTGGTGTTCTGAAACTGGGTGTTCTGAAACTGGTGTTCTGAAACTGGTGTTCTGAAACTGGTTTTCTGAAACTGGTGTTTGAAACTGGTGTTCTGAAACTGGTGTGCTGCGGGTCTGCAGCTGGATACTAAGGTCTACTTGGGGCTAATCTGTCTTCCTTTTTATCTAGCTTGCTTAACAAAGTTATAACTGGTCTTGAAGAACTAAATTAGATTTACTAACGACTAGCAGTTTATGCAACCGGCCACAATTTAACATGACTTTTGTTTTTGCTTCCACCTAGTGGTACAGTGACCTGCAGGCACAAATTAACCCCTCACATGCTTTCTAGCTCAATATTACTAAAGCTCAGAATATATTTTAAGTAATTATTATATATTTAAATCAATATAATATTATATTGTCTTTTTATCATAGTGCAACCCAGTGATGATCGATGCTAAGGAGGTGTCTGCTGCCCAGAGAGCTCGCTACTTTTGGGGCAACCTGCCTGGCATGAACAGGTTAGTTAAGACTAGACTCTACATTCACTTTGTTTAATCTCTCCCTTTGTCATTTCACCTCTCTGTATCCTTTTCTCTCAGACCGTTGTCCGCCATGTGCACTGATAAACTGGACCTTCAAGGCTGTCTGGAGCATGGCAGGACAGCTAAGGTACCCTTTAGACAAACCCTTGATTGATTTCTGGATAAAGGTTTATACAGCAACACAAACAGCAGTTTCTTTTCACATCTTTTACAGTTTGATAAAGTGCGGACCATCACCACACGGTCTAATTCCATAAAGCAGGGCAAAGACCAGCACTTCCCTGTATTCATGAATGACAAAGAGGACATCTTATGGTGCACTGAGATGGAGAGGTATGACTAAATGCCTTTATATAGTTCTGAAAAACAGTATTTTGCTATCAGTCTAAATGTAAATGTGAAATGTTGGACTAGCTATGTTTCCAGTCACCTATTGTAATGCAAATTTTGGGATATCACTTAAAAAAACACTAGATGGAAAAGCTAATGCATACATTTTAAAAAATAAGTGCACAGATATGATTGGAAAAATGGAGTAACCAGTGAACAAATTTCATCACACAGCATCTCAAATGTTTTTCTGAAAGTCTGTCATCAAAATGGTTGGGTGAAATATCCAGAACTGTCTTACACGATTGTGTTCCCAAACCCAAATAACATCACAACATTTATTGCTTTTTATCTGCACACTTTGAGGTGCAGACCATTTATGATGTACTGAAAAAGAGCCACAGTGGCTTCCTCGATTTTTATTACAGATATTTTGCACCAATTTTGTCCTGTTGAACATATGGGTTGGATGTGTTTTATGCCATATTCCAATTTTGCTTATGTTAAATTCTACCAAAAAACAACCCAAACCGCTCGGTAAGTTTCACGTCTTTGTAAACTAAAGTTTTATGCGTTTTATGAAGGATTGTTCCTGTGCACCTATGCTACCATTGTTAAAGGGATACTCCACTTTTTTTGGAAATAGTTCATTTTACATATTCCCCAGAGTTAAACAGTTGAGTTTTACCGTTTTCGAAGTCAATTCAGCTCGATTTTCTGATATATTTAGAAGAGATATCAGTAACCAGACCGTTTCTAGTCTCATTGACTTCCATAGTATATTTTTTTTTCCTACTATGGAAGTCAATGAGACCAGAAAATATCTGGTTACTGATATTCTTCTAAATATCAGAAAATCGGCTGAATCGGGTTCGAAAGCGGTAAAACTCGACAGTTTAACTCTGGGGGAGTTGTAAAATGAGCCTATTTCCAAAAAAAGTGGAGTATCCCTTTAAGCCACAGAATCTGAAATTTCTCGGACAGCAGCATCTGTCTAAAAAACAATCTTAACCATTCAATTTCATAAGAAACGATCTTAAAACAGGGCTTTAATTGTAAAATACCGAGCTTCTTTGATGAAAGAATTTTATGAAAGCATTTATTTGAAATGGAAAGTATTTTTGCAACAATAAACGTTTTGCTGTCACTTTTAATTAATATAATGTCCTTTAATTCATTCTAAATTATACGCCATGTCTGTAATACAAATATACACTTTTCCAGATTATTCATAATCTGTTTATCTCACATGACTGTCACATTTGTTAAACTAAATTGCTGCCCGTTTCTCTTTTCCCGGACGTCAGGGTGTTTCGGCTTCCTGGTCCATTACACAGACGTGTCAAACATGAGTCGTCTGGCCAGGCAGAGGCTGCTGGGAAGGTCTTGGAGCGTCCCGGTCATCGCGTCACTTGTTCTGCACCGCTCAAAGAGTACTTTGCCTGCGTCTGAACTCAAACCCAGTACAGATGAGAAAATTCGAAACTCGATGTAATACCAAGAGCTTCAAAACCGAGCTCTCGTATGTTATTTGCAAATTCAACATCAAAAAAAAAAGAGAAAGAAGGTATTTCATGTTTTGTTTTGGGTTTTTTCTTCTGGTTTGGAATTAATTGACTCTTTTTTTTATTCTATTTAATTTTTTTATTATTATCCATTTTACTTTTTAGCAGTGTTATCCAGTATTTGAATTGATTTATGTGTGCAAGCTATACTTGAGGCACAGCCTCCTTTTAAGGCACTGAGAGACGGTTACAATTCGAGGCAGAAATGAGGAATCTGATGAGACGGAAATAGCATTTAAGTTCGCAAAATCATTTCGACTCTTTGAGTTTTTCGAACTAATTCTCACGGTGCGCGTCTTTCCTCTCCTCCAGCGTCTGAGCCTTGGTGAGAGCGGGAAAAAGACTTCCTTTCAGTGTCAGGGGAGCTTTGCTTAACCAATCCAAAACACCAGATCACAGAATACCTCTTTGTTTACAGTTTCTATATACACAACTGAAGGTAATAAAGGTACTACTGTAATAGGTGACAATATGGTGCTTCAAGGTGGTGAAAAACATTGCAACTCATGTGGTGCTACTATTTAAAACAAGATCATGGGGTCGTGTTTTGTAGTGTCGCCAGGTTAAACGAGTGACTGAAACTCAAACAAACAGATCAAGCCAGGTCTGCCACATCTCGTTTTATATCTTTTACAGCCTTTTTGTACAATATTCTCTGGTGCTCTTTTCAGAAACAATCAAACAATCAAACAAACAAAAAAAAAAACGCCTCAGCCTTTCAATCTTTGAGGTCTGCTTCCTTCAGTATGCATGGAACCAGCCACATGGGCGGTGATGTTTTTGTCATCTATACCTTGAAATCAAAGGCTGTGGTGAGCTACTTTTTTTCTAGTGTCACCCAGACCAGAATCATTACTGTACAACTCTTGGCGTGCGTGGCGGCCACAGGGAGGATGGTGTCGGCCGCTTGTCGGCCAGGTGAACCTTCGACCTTCGACTGCGGTGCCCGCATGCTATTCTCAGTCAGGTGCATATCTTTAAAGGTGCGGCTTCACAATGTTCTTCTACCTTTTTATAGCAATTTTTTGTGCTGTTACCAACAATATCGAGCACTTTTGTATATGTATACTTCTTTATTTCTTTGATATTATTTTTTTTTTACCTTTCTCCTTGATTCTTGTGAAATGTCCTTTTTTTCGGTTCTGTTAAATGATGTGAAACTCTTGCCGTTATATAAGGTAATACTTTGTTGTGTACAGTAGGGCTGTGCCAATAGATGTGAACGAATGAGCTAGGATAGAATAAATCCATCTGTCGTGCCGAATTCGAATAGCACCCCTCTCATGTTTTCACGTCGCTTTATCATAACTCGCGTCGAGAAAGTGTCTGCTCACAGTTCTTACTGCTATATAATCCCAAAGTGAGTGTGTTTGTTAAATATCCCTGTAGGAAAAGTAGTCAGATGGGGTGTCTGCGTATGACATCGTTAACTACGTCTGGTCCCTAGCGTAGATCTGAAAACATTATTATGTTTGCAAATGGTGAATGTTGACCATGTCAATAATTTAGTTATCACACAAGCTATATAGGCTAAATTTGGTTAGAAACTGGCTCTAATGAAATCCTTGTTAGGCTCTTTTTTTATTTAAGGCATTGCACTGCTTACATACCTTAACATTTGTCATGTTCAGCAAAGTTTCTTCTTTTATTTTCCAAATTTTATCGATGCCCAGATTTTTTTCTTTTTGTACATTTTGTACATAGAAATTGTCTGTTGCTTTTTTTTTTTTTTAAAGACCTATGAGATGTACAAATATAATTATTTGCTAATATATATCATAGAATCAAAACAGCACTAAAATTGCAAGAGGGGGGTAATTGACAAAATGGCAACAGGCTAATTGATAAGCTATAAAGCAACAGGGTGTATTTTGTAATTCATATTTATATGTGTCGAACGGGGGATACAATTAAAGAATGAGTTCGCTAAGTGATTTTAACTGTTCCCATCTTTACTGCACAGCCCTACATACAAAAGTGTGTCTCAATTAGCTTTTTAATCATTTCTTTTTAAGTACTAAGAGAGGGATTGTAGGTGTTTCCTAAGGTGCTAAACATTTTATCTAATTGAGAAAATTATATTATTTGGAAAAGAATTAAACTTGTCTTGATAATGATTGTTTTTTTTTTCTCCGTTTGTTTCTTGTAGTATTGGAGAAGCACTATTATTTTACTCTCTCATATAAAGATATTAACAAAGGCATTTTAACTTTGTACTTGAAAAAATGATAAATGATGAAAGATTCTTATATTGTTTTAGAATAGACATTGCTGTAGTTGGTGCTTATCTGTGGGAAATCATGTACTCATAATGGGAAATAAAAAAAATTGTAATAAATTTTGCTGTTAACATGTACTTGCTTAATATCCAGGCAGAATTGCTTCTAAGTCCTACATTCCATGCCATATATCCAGCCCTCCATCCTCTTTTGTTTTAAAGTTTTTTTGTTTTGTTTCATTTTCAATTTTTATTTCTTCTCTGTTTTGTTCAATTTAATTTGCTTTATTTGGATATATATATATATATATATATATATATATATATATATATATATATATATATATATATATATATATATATATATATATGGCTGTAACAGCCTCTTGTTTGCTCTCCTAACAGGTTTTCTGTATATCTCAGTGACACTGTTGATATTTGTGACCTCTGTTGTATCATATAAACTTTTTTCAGGCCTTCTCTTCTTTTGCAATCAGCTCATACAGCAAATGTAGCAATCATTCGCCACCTCTCCCCTTTCTTTCGTTATGTGCCCAGAACGAAGAAAAAAAGGCTCCTTATGTACTTGTGCTGGAGAACACTTGAATAAATGTATTGTTTTTTTTGTGAAAAAGTTGTTTGTTTTTCATTACAAGTATTTACCATATAATACTCATATGATTATAATATATATATATGGTTTAAATACAATATTCTGGAAAGAAATGGTATAATATAGCATATATGTAACATTTATGAGGACAATTTATATATATTCGTCCATGTACATAGTAAATTAGTAATAGTTGGCCTATATTTTGTTAATGTTGTTATTTTTATAATACAGTATGGTATTTCTGCTTTTTTGTTAACTATGTATATATTTATATTATTGTTAATAGTAATTTGCATTTTTTTACATTTATGTATATTTTAATATTTTTTACAAGACACGTCATGTGTAAAATATTGTTATATTTGTTAATATTTTTAGTTATTTTAGTTTTACATAAATCTATATTTATATATATGTTTTGTTTTTTAATATTTATGCGTATTTACATAAAACTAGCACGGTTGCCACATTGGCATAATGATCCAGTTCCATCCCCTGTGAATCTGTATAAATGGTACGTACCATTCGCGACAGGACACGCCTATATTGCAACGCCATTGGCCACTGCTGAGGCCATCGCAGTCTATCTCGCCTGTGATTGGTCAACGACCGGCTCTCACTGTCTGGATGCTGCTGCAAGCGTACGGTTTACCTTACCGGGCTGGACCAACCGAAGCATCTGCCTGTGTGTGTGTCTGTCTGCCCGTCGAGCAGGCTTTATTGTTCCCCGGCGCTGAAAGTGAAGGAAAATCTCTTTTTAAGGATATAACAAAGGAAGTAAGTGCACTATACCGTGCTATTTTCCATTTATTTGTAAGCTATTTAAAGAATTCCTCACTGGGACTAGCACAGTGATATATTGCTCGACTCGGAATCGTGTAATTTTGTGGTATGG
This sequence comes from Hybognathus amarus, assembly GCA_030378365.1. Lineage (NCBI taxonomy): Eukaryota > Metazoa > Chordata > Actinopteri > Cypriniformes > Leuciscidae > Hybognathus > Hybognathus amarus. The sequence goes on from JAQIUQ010004721.1 coordinate 44,766, forward strand.
AAAGAATTCCCAGTCTTGTGTTTCGTATTTTGTCTTATATTATGTATAATGTGAGTTGTTAATGGTTTAATTATCAATTGAACGATACAAATCTAACGTTAGTCGATCAACGTGAATGTCGTGTCCATAAACAGCGCGAGCCCACCAGCAATAAACACTATTAAACGCGAGCTCACACCCGATATCTGATATTTCCGTTATGAAGACGTTGTAATATCCTTCATGTTGCCATTTCATGGTACCTTGAGATGAGACATATTGAGTATGTTGTGTGGAGTAAAGGGCTTGGTCGCCCCTTTGTGTGACACCCTCGATAAGGTCCAAATGGGATGAGTCTACATCATCATCATCATCATCGTCAGCTTCTAAATGAAGCCTCGTGCATCCAATCTACTTATCAGAAGACATTATCAATGCACTGCATTGCACGAATATGCATGTGTTCATGTTCATAAAATACATGTTGTCCTCATGTTTACACTTAACGTGACTTTGCATGCTTCTCTGAAAACTAAGTATTTGTGCACTGGATCTAACAGACATTTATACTGTATTTTTTTCCTTTTATGTGGTATTTTTCAGTCTGTTTGTTTTGTTATTTGTATTCCATTCCATTCATTGTGTTTTACATGTATGCCATTCCATTCATTTCTTCATTTTCCCAATACCTCAATGAAATAATGGCACTGATTATTTATGCTTGAATGGTTCAAATCACACTAAATGTCCAGCCCGATCCATTTTATTGAATGAAAGTTACTTCCACAAGACAGATCAGAAGTTTTCAACTACTTCATATTACCCAGAAGAGTGCCATCTGGATCTCATGGAATATGGCACGGTTCAAAAGTGGGTCATTCCTGAGGAAGGCCTCCATGAGTCATAGCAGAAGAACAAATGCTCCAATCATTTTTCTTCCGTCTGTGCTGTGAGGACAGGACAGATGTAGCTCATGCACCGTACTGTTTCTTTTTATAGTAGGATGTCTGAGGACACACCCTTATTCTCCAGCTCCACAGTAGCCCTCTCCTCGCACACACACACACATACACACGCCATTCACCATTAGGGGCAGAGGGTGGAGGGGAACCCTGGGCAGCGCCATACTGTGAATATGCCGCACCCACCTGCCCCCGACTCACTTTGCAGCATAGACTCGCATGCATGCTTTCACTTGGGATTAGATCATAAGAAAGTGCAGTGCTGCAGGGAATGTGCTGCAACAGCTGCTACCCTACATACATTTCCTGCTAACAATCCCACATCCCTGGGCATGCAACGCTGGAAAATCTGGGTCACAATTGCGCTGATCATTTGTGAGAATTTAATATGATTTACTGCATACTTACATAGTGTTTTAGATATTGAGGTTTCTAGATTGTTGTTGCAGCTGAAATTGCTTTAATGTGTCATGAATAATTTGTATGTTCACATGTAATGAACATGTTAAGAGCTGGAGTCGATAATGTGACTACTCGTGCCAAGCTGACGATAATCACACATGTTGGTGTCAGTTTACCCGCTTAAGTGAGATTCTTGAATGGTGTAATGGTTTGTAACCTCTTTTAAACGAATGTTGTGGAACATTTGGGCTGTGCTATGCATGATTGATCCTGTTTGGATGTCAAGTAAGGATACGGTTGGTTTCCATAGCTCAAATGTGGAAAAATAGATTAGTGCAAGGTCTTCGTTGAGACATGTAATGTTATTTCAAAATTATAGGGCCTATATTAAACGGCCCTGATACTAAACGGGGTTCCTGCTTTCCACAGTCAAGTAGTGTAGCGTGTATATCCAAAAGTTTGGGGTCTGTAAGATTTTTTATTTTTTTATGTTTTTGCAAAAAGTCTCTTGCATTTATTTGATCAAAATACACTAATCTAAGGGATTATTAGGAACACCATACTAATACTGTGTTTGACTGCCTTTCAACTTCAGAACTGTCTTAATCTTACGTAGCATTTATTCAACAAGGTGCTGAAAGCATTCTTTTGAAATGTTGGCCCATATTGATAGGATAGCATCTTGCAGTTGATGGAGATTTGTTGGATCCACATCCAGGGCACAAAGCTCTCTTTCCACCACATCCCAAAGATGCTTTATTGGGTTGAGATCTGGTGACTGTGGGGGCCATTTTAGTACAGTGAACTCATTGTCATGTTCAAGAAACCAATTTGAAATGATTTGAGCTTTGTGACATGGTGCTTTATCCTGCTGGAAGTAGCCATCAGAGGATAGATACATGGTGGCCATAAAGTCATAGACATGGTCAGAAACAATGCTCAGGTAGGCCGGGGCATTTAAACGATGCCCAATTGGCACTAAGGGGCCTAAAGTGTGCCAAGAAAACATCCCCCACACCATTACACCACCACCACCAGTCTGCACAGTGGTAACAAGGCATGATGGATCCATGTTCTCATTCTGTTTACGCCAAATTCTGACTCTACCATCTGAATGTCTGATGAAATCGAGAAATCTAGACTCATCAGACCAGGTAACATTTTTCCACTCTTCAACTATCCAATTTTGGTGAGCTCTTGCAAATTGTAGCCTCTTTTTCTTATTTGTTGTGGAAATGAGTGGTACCCGGTGGGGTCTTCTGCTGTTGTAGCCCATCCGCCTCAAAGTGGTGCGTGTTGTGGCTTCACAAATACTTTGCTGGATACCTCGGTTGTAACGAGTGGTTATTTCAGTCAAAAATTGCTCTTCTATCAGTTTGAATCAGTCGGCCCATTCTCCTCTGACCTCTAGCATCAACAAGGCATTTTCACCCACAGGACTGCCACATACTAGATGTTTTTCCTTTTTCACACCATTCTTTGTAAACTCTAGAAATGGTTGTGTGTGAAAATCCCAGTAACTGAGTAGATTGTGAAATACTCAGACCGGCCCGTCTGGCCCAACAACCATGCCACGCTCAAAATTGCTTAAATCAGCTTTCTTTCCCATTCTGAAATTCAGTTTGGAGTTCAAGAGATTGTCTTGACCAGGACCACACCCCTACATACATTGAAGCAACTGCCATGTGATTGGTTGATTAGATAATTGCATTAACGAGAAATTAAACAGGTGTTCTTAATAATTCTTTAGGTGAGTGTATAGACCTAGTGAAAAAGTAATACTATTACAATTCAAAATAATTGTTTCTGTTTTAGTACATTTTGAAATGTAATTCATTTGTGTGATTCCAGTCTTCAGTATCATGTGATCCCAGAAATCATTCTAAAATGCTGAGTTGGTGCTCAATGTTGAAAACGGTTGTGCTGCTTAATGGTCAAAAGGTGTGAAGACTCCATATAAAGTAGAGTTATAAAATACACATCAACACTCTGTTCTTTGATTCTTTTAGGTTGAACCATGTCTTCCAGCTCAGCAACGGTGCGCATCCTCATAAAGGGAGGTAAAGTGGTGAACGATGACTTCACACAAGAAGCAGATGTGTACATCGAGAATGGGATTATCCAGCAGGTGGGCAAGGAGCTGATGATCCCAGGTGGAGCCAAGGTTATAGATGCCACAGGAAAGCTGGTGCTTCCGGGTGGCATTGACACCAGTGTTCACCTGAACGAGAGCTTCATGAACGCCTGTACAGTGGATGACTTCTACAGCGGCACCAAGGTATTACCAACTGACTATTAAGTCAGGATATGAATTATTTAGCAGTGCATGTCATACCAAAGAAAAAAAATGTCTTGCTCCGCCTCTAGAACAACATCATCAAGACCTCAGTCTTTTCCCAATCCATTCAATTCCCAGTGGACAAAATCAAGCCCCACCCTGACTTTTTCTCTTAAATATCCTGTTTCACTTGGAAATATGTCACATTATAGAAGTAAAATACTGATTTATGTTGTTATGCTGTGGTTAAGAATATTGATTCCTACTAAAATAAAATAATATCTCAACATTATTTCATTATCTTAAATAAGCATTCAGTTTTATAAAGTTTTAAAAAAATTATCTAATAACCATCTCCTTAATTCTGTGCCATATTTGTGGCCTATTTATTTGTACATGCTCTAAGTGCCATGGTGCTCATGTGGGTAACGTAGGTTTGATTGGGTTTGCACTAAAATCATTTTCTTTCCCACCTCATCTATTACTAAAAACTATTAGATATTGTGGAAATTTGTGGCCATATATTAAGACTTTGTAATTGCTAATTTGAGGCCACATTTTGATTAATTTGTTACCTAATTTTAATTTATTTGCATCATGGCAATGATTTTAGGGCCCTATAAAATCCGTTTCTTTTTTTTTCCAAATTCCATTTTTTTCCCCCAAATTCATTTTTTTCCGTTTAAATTTTAGCAAATTCTGTTTTTTCCATTTTAATTTTTGGGAATTCATTTTTTTTACCCTTTACTGTTATTTTAGTTGTAAAAGAGTGTGCTTTTTATTCGTGATTGCAGTAAATATATAGGGCCTTATGATTTTCAGAAAGTAATGGAAATAATTAATAAGTTGTTGGAAGAATTCTTAATTCATGGCCACAATACATAGTTTTTTTCCCTGGATGTCATGTGCGGGCCAGCACACATTGGACTTCATTATTTTTTTCATACATTACTTCAGTCTAACATAAACAAACGCAGGATATTACCATGGCTTCAGGCTTCGTAGCTTTGTCAATCTAAGATTATGTAACATGTGGTTCCAATTGGGACATATAAAGAGAAAGTAGAAGCAAAAGATCAATTTTTAGACATTGGACCCCCCACATGTTTAGTGGCCCCCACCATCTGCCAGGGGCCTTTTATCTCACAACAACTCAATAAGTGACTTGTATGGAAGACCTGCTAATAGCACTACTAATAGAGTCTCTTTTTTAAAATGTGTAAAATGTATTTAAAAATTATTTAGATTTTCCTTTCATAAAATGATGTATTTTAGCAGTATGCATTTTGTCTTATTTTAGATAAATGATTTCATACAATGTGTGACGTAACATCCATTCTAACGTCACATTCATTTGTTCATGTTTTATAAATACTTCAAAAGCAGAGATGTGCTCGCTTCAGCTGCCCTGTCTAAATAAATCCCATGGGTCACTTAGCAGACACTGAGATGCAAGAATGAGCATTGAACACTCACAGTCTGCCTCCATCAACCGCAAGGCACAGATTCACCATCACAAATACATACACGCTTTTATTGCAGAGAGTGGTGCAGGCTTCTGAGATGACAAATAAAGAGTTGTTATCGGCACTGTTATTGTTAGCCTTGGCAACACAAGTGGCATTCTCTTCCCCCTCCCCCCGCTCACCACCATAAGACTCGCCAGGCGCAAAGACAAATGGAGATCAGATTCTGTTTCCATAGATACTGGAGCACTGCTGCAAAGACTGCTGCAAAAGCCTTTCACTCGTGCCATTGTGAAGGAAAACAATGGTGCACAAATACACGCCCCTTCAGTGGATCTGGGCTGCCCGGCATGTGTCAGCTTAGAGATGCTTGTAAAGAGGACCATTTTTTATGGTTGAAATACTATTTATCATTGTTTTCTTGTACTGAGAAACAGCTTTCTACTAATTGTGGATTTCCTTATAAAATATTCGTGTCAGACAATAGTCAGGATTTGCTAAGGCATTATGAGCAATTAATATTATTATTTTAGAACCCACACTGTCTTTGTTACAGACTTAACAAGGTATTGTACCAATAATTGTATTAACCAATATTTATAATCATTTATATAATTAAGCATAATTGCATTATGAGCAATTACTATTATTATTTTAGAACCCACACTTTAACTCCCTACCAACAATCAGAGCATCTTCAGCAACCACCAGAACACGATAGTAATGCCCGTAATGCCGTTAGAAACCATCCAATCACCCTAGCAGCAATCAGATCTTCCTTGCAACCACCATAACAGCCTAACAAACAGCCTTGCAATGCCCTGGCAACCATCAGAAGATCCTAGCAACACCCTAGCAACAATCCGAGCATCCCAGCAGCCACCAGACCACCCTAGTAAAAATCATAATGCCAAGAAACCACTAGAACAACCTACTGTAGCAACAATAGCATCCCAGCAACCACCAGAACACAGTATAAGCAGCCTAACAATTCCCTAGCAACCACCAGATCACTTCTAGCAAAGACCTAGAAACAACCAGTACATCCTAACAACTAGAAGAATAGCCTAGCAATCTCCCATCTATCACCCTAGCAATACCTTAACAACAGCCTAACAATTCAACTGTATCAAGCAGATCAACCCTGAACACACTAGTAATGTCTATAATGTCATAGAAACAACCAGAGCACACTAGCAACAACCACAATATCCTAGCAACTACTAGCAATAGCCTAGTAATTGCCCATCTATCACCACATCTCCCTAGCAATGACACAGAAACAATCATAACATCCTAGCAACTCTCTAGCAACCACCGAAAACACTCTAGTAATAACCAGAACATAATTTAAATGCCTAGCAACCACCCAGAACACCTTAAACCACTGATCAATTTCTAAGCCACCACCCTAACTACAATCAGAGCCTCCTAGCAACCTCCAAAACACCTTATACATTTGAGCAACAAACAAATTATCCTTGGAGTGACCTAACAATCACCAAAACTTGCTAGTAACACCCTCACAATCACCCAAAACACTCTATTACTGCTTTAGTAATTACCAAAAATTCTTTAAATGCCTAACAACCTCACAGAACACCCAAACAGCACTGATTTGCGGTGCAAATTAGCATAAGAATTCCCTAACAATAATCAGAGCATCTATAGCAACCACCAGAACATTAAACAGCTTAGCAGTTCCATAGCAACTACTGGATCACCCTAGCAATTGCCTAAAAACAATCAGAACATCCTGTAACCACCAAACCAATGACCGATCAATCACCAAAACATCCTAGCAACACACTAGCAACCACCCACAATACCCTACCAATGCTTTACGTCACTACTGAACATTCTTTAAATGCCTAGCAATCACCCGTAGCAACCAGCAGAACACCCTTAAATCAGCCTAGCAAGAACTGACTCCCTCACCATAGAAGTGACCTAGATAACAATCAGAACAACCTAGCAACCACCAAAACTCCCCGAGCAATGACCTAGCAACACTCATAAGCAGCCACCCAGCAATGCCCTACCAATGTCTTTAAGTAAGAAATTACAGAGACATTCTTTAAATGCCTAGCAATCACCCGAGAAACCAGCAAAACACCCTTAAATCAGCCAAATTAGCAATTAACAGATTAGCAATTCCTTAGCAACAACTTGATCACCATAGAAGTGACCTAGAAACAATCAGAACATCCTAGCAACCACCAAAACTCCGCCAGCAATGACCTAGCAACACTCTAGCAACCACCCAGAATACCCTAGCAATGCCATAATAATGAACAGAACATCCTAGAAATGCCTAACAACCACCCAGAACAGACAAGCGACCATTCAGAATACCCCCACCATGAGTGAATGGGTGAATGCGAGGGCAAAATGTAAAGCATTTTGGGGCCATTAGGTCTGTGAAAGCGCTAAAGTATATAAATGCTGTCCATTTACCATTTACCAATACCTTTGAATACAATTCTCAAATACAAGTGTAATTTAACCTTGATTTTTGTTTTATGGAACATTTCATGCAAAGCTTTTGTGAAGATGTATTATGTTACGATGTCGTCGGCCCATTAAACCAAGTGATTGGTATTGATGCTGCCAGTCTGTTGTTTTATTTCCAGGCTGCTCTGGCTGGAGGCACCACTATGGTGATTGGTCACGTGCTGCCAGAGAAGAACGAATCATTGGTGGATGCTTATGAACAGTGTCGCCTCACGCTGATGCCAAGGCCTGCTGTGACTACGCTCTTCATGTGGGAGTGACCTGGTGGGGACCAAAGGTAGAGACTCTGAGTTTGAAAGTTTGATAACGAAATGAACTGGAAAAATGTGCTAAAAGTTTTCAATTGAATTTGGAGTCCTATTATAGAGTCCTTTTGTCTTCATTCTGAGACTGATGTCCCTTTTGCATCACAGGTTAGGGCTCAAATGGAGACGCTGGTGCCGGGACAAGGGGGTGAACTCCTTTCAGATGTTCATGGCGTATAAGGATGTGTACATGCTGAGGGACAGCGAGCTGTTCCAGGCCCTGCAGAACTGTAAAGACATCGGGGCTGGTGGCCCTGTAATTCCATGCGGAGAATGGAGAGCTGGTTGCTGAGGTATGTACCACAGAATTAAGTTCTGCTACATAACCTAGTGAGTTGTGCAAAGGCAAATATCCCTCATGATAATCATGGCATATTGCTGTCTAGGTTAGCTCTTGTCCTTCTCCCTGCATACTTGTGATATATCATGTTATTCTCATGTTTTATATTGTATTCATTCACATAAGGGGGCCAAAGAAGCGTTGGATCTAGGTATCAGTGGAACCGGAGGGCATCCGAGATAAGCAGACCTGAGGAGGTAAAATAAACATTCAAATCCTGTAACCGTGAAATGGTTTTCCTTTAAGAAATTAGTCACGTTGCCTCTTTCTCTCCAGCTCCTTGTCTTTCCCATCTCCGTATTGCATTTCCATGGATTATTAATACTTTCAAGCGTCTGTTTATCATTAGGTTTCACTGGTGACATTTGTGTTTTCTCACTTACCTTGGGAATTTTCCATGTACAGCTGGAAGCAGAGGCCGTCCACCGAGCCATCACCATCGCTAACAGAGTGAGTATGATGTACTTGAGTGTTGATGTATTCAAAATGATGTTTTTTTACTTATTATTAATATAAAAAATGTATAATTAATTTAATTATTAAAAATTATTACTTATTATTAAATGCTTAATATAAAATTATTATCATTAAGCATTTTTAATTAATTTCAAAGGTAAACTTGAAAAAAAATATGACAGCTCTTTGTAAAACATATAACTATAATGCAATGATGGAGTGTACGACCATTCAAAAGTTTAGGATTAGACCGTAAAGTAATTTATAATGTTCTTTTGAACTGTCTGTTCATCAAAGAATCCTGAAAAAAATTTCATTGTTTCCACAAAAAAATGAAAGTTAAAATTTTCAACAGTTATGTTACTTGAGCACCAAATCACCAAACCATTTGATTTCTGAAGGATCATGTGACACTGAAGACTGGAGTAATGATGCTGAAAATTCAGCTTTGCCATTATAGGAGTAAATTACATTTTAAAATATATTTAAGTAATAAAAAAACCTGTCATTTTAAATTTTAATAATACTTCACAATATAAAATTTTTTCTATATTTTTGATCAAATAAAATCAGGTTTGATGAGCATAAGACTCCTTTCAAAAACACAAATCAATCTTACCAACCCCAAACTTTCGAACAATAGTGCACTTGTTATTTTACAGCTAAAGCATACAGGTACATAGGGCTGTCAAACTGATTATTGCATCCAAAATAAAAGTTTTTGTTTACATAATATATGTTGGTGCACTGTGTATAATTATTTATATATACGTATATATATATAAATACACACACATGCTTGGATATGTTTATGAAATATTTTCATGTATATACTGTATATAGATTTTTATATAATATATATTATATAAATATAAATATTTTATATATATAAATAATATTTTTATTATTTTTTTCTTAATTATACATGCATGTGTGTATTTATATATATATATATATATATATATATATATATAAAATAATTATACACAGTGCACCCACATATATTATGTAAAAGCAAACTTTTATTTCTGGATGCGATTAATCGCGATTAATCGTTCCATAGCCCTACATGTACATTATGTACATAAATTAATTTGTATATGCAGCGTTAGTACAGAATGTCTGGATGGCAGTGCGATTGACCCAGCATTACTCTGTGGACAAAACATACAGTTGATTTACAGATGAATTGTTTTAAGATCTCTGAATGTGTTCATAATCAATGTTTCTGGTTTTTGTCTCATAGGCCCATTGTCCCATATATCTTGTGAATGTGTCCAGCATGTCAGCAGGAGATGTTTTAGCATTCGGCTAAAATGCAGGGTAAGAGCCAGGCAGTGATTCTTAATGCATCTAACTCACAAACCTTTATTTGAACTTCTATACAACACCTGAATCTTCATAAGTGAATGACATATGGTGACTGAAAACTGATATGTGAATGGCCGGCAGGGAAAGTGGTGCATGGAGAGACCACCACTGCTCACGCTGTCTTAAATGGGATGCAGTACTACCACCAGGACTGGGCTCATGCAGCTGCTTTCGTCACTGTGCCACCGCTCAGACTTGACCCCAACACACCCAATTACTTGCTCAGCCTTCTGGGAAAGTAAGCGGATTCACTAATTGAGTAGCTTCATTTAGTCATATACCCATGCAGTCACATAAAAAGTCTTTTCGCTGTGATATAGTGACACTCTGAACGTCTTAACATCGGACCACCGACCCTTCACCACTAAACAGAGGGCGATGGGCAAAGACGACTTCACTAAAATCCCTCACGGCGTTCCCGGGGTGCAGGACCGCATGAGCGTTATGTGGGAGCGGGGAGTGGTAGGTTTCATTTCAAGACGGAAGCTACGCTGCTGACTGAGCGTTGTTACTGTACAATACCAACATTTCTGTGGCCAGTGCTTGTGAAATTTGATTATTATTTTAGTTTTCCATTAATGACCTATGTTTGCATAAATATAAACAAATTAACATCAACAAGTGCCTGGTTGCATAATCGGAGTCGCATAAGACTAGTATTACAAGTTAGTCATCCACGCAGGTGTATTGACTCACAGACAGGTCTCGATCACGCGATAATTATTAAACAGTGCTGCCATACTTAACAATACTAATGTAAAAAACAGGTGAAACATTGTGCCACAATGATCCAGCTAGAAGGCTTTGAAATCCATAAATCACCAACATTTACCATGGATTTACTATAGTAACACTAACTGTATATATTATAATATATTACAATGTCTTATTACAGGAATAATGGAATATTACACTAATATGTGTTTAGGCGACTTATTTTCATAACAAATACCCTAGTTTTATAACTTTTTATAGCAGTTAACACAGGCTTTACATAACATATCAAAATGGCTACAACTGTCCCATTTAACTTTAAATGTTCAGAAACCTTTTCCATGTGTTTTTCTATCAACCGGAGGTCCCCTGACAGCATCTTTGAAGTTCATTTAGACAATAAACCCATCTCTGAGGTTCATGAAACGAAATACTTGGGCATAATCTTGGACAGACACCTGAAGTTTCAAAGTCATGTAAACCATGTTTGTAGGAAAGTCAAATCAAATCTAAACTGCTTTCGTTTTATTAGAAGAGAGTTGCCACATCATGCGGCTTTATTGTTTATGCATGCAATGGTTTTTTCACATTTTTCATATTGTATTACAGCATGGTCACAGACATCAGCGTCTACTCTACTCTGAAACCAGTCATCTCTCTATACAAACAGGCAATTAAGATATTTGACCAAAAAAAACATGATATATCATCATTGTGATATTATACAAAAGCATAACATTTGAAAGAGTTCAGATGCTAAAGCCTCGAAGTGCCATTTGAAATTTCTTCTAAAATTATCATTTTATCAAGCTTGTATATTTAAGTTCAGTAATTTCATTTAAATGACAATGAAGATTACCTATTAATTGTCATTTAAGTGAAATTACTGAACTTAAATATACAAGCTTGATAAAAAAAGGTCATTTTAGAAGAAAATTTCAAATGGCATTTAGAGGCTTTTGCATCTGAACTCTTCATTTTTACTTTTGACAATTTTGTACATTTTAGTATTTTGAAATTGACTTTTAAATGTTTGAACAACTGTGTGTCACCCCTGTTCTCTGGCCTCATAGAGAGGCGTCAGGGCTCTTTAAGACCTTCCACCAGAGCCTCAGTTAGTGGGGATTGTGTGCTACCGAAGTTTAGAAAACCTTTTGGTCAGTCTAGCTTCTCCTTCAGAGGGGCTACACTATGGAATTCTCTCCCAATTGGACTCAAACTGCAGAGGAATATTAACATCTTTACCAGAGACCTTAAACAGTGGCTGAAATCGGGCCAAAGTTGTTCCCTTGTGTAAATGTTCTTTGTCTTGTTTAATAATGTGTTTTTATCTGTAGTAAAAGCCCCTATGGACAGATGTTGAAAATTAGCACATGTGCTATTACACTTTAAACAATGCATCTGGTTCGTCCAATGTTATTGTTATGTCCATAATAAATAAATGGTCCCACTTTATATTAAGTGGCTTTAAGTACTATGTACTTACATTGAAATTAATAATTTGATACAATGGACTTATTGTGTACATACATGTTTTTAAATTGTACTTATATTTTAAAAATACCAGCATGTAATTACAGCTGTAATTAATTTATGTAATTACATTTGTAATTACACAGTTGACCCTTCCCTTACACCTTAACCTACCCCTAAACCTACCCATACCACCACACCTGACCCTAACCTTACCCGTATCATACCCCAATAGCAGCAAAAGTGTTTTACAATACAACAGGACCACAATAATATGTTGTACTTATTTTTCGATTTAAGTACATAGTACATTAAAGCCACTTAATATAAAGTGGGACCAAATAAATAAATAAAATAAAATAAATAAAAATATAGTCAAATTGGTGAGCCATGCATGGTTTTACTACATAATCTACTAATGCATGATAAATGGAAAAATAATGGTGAATGTTAATGATCAAAGTAAGAAAATCAAGGGCTGTAAGAGACATCAAGGGCTCGCAGAACATTACATTTTTATAACTAAAAGTTATTCATATCAAAGAGTAATTAATAATTGAATGATTAAATGTTTAATACATTTTGATTAAAAATTAATTTATTAAAAATGTATAATTAAGTGAATTATTACTTATGTTACAAAATGACTGTTCGTTGAAGTTGACTGAGAATTATCGTAAACCCCTTCCTTTATGGTTGTGGGCAATATTAGTCAAAAATGTATGCATGAATGAATACTTCGGAAATAGTACAAATGTGCCATTTCTATTATGTCTCGAACTGAATGGGATATTACAGATCGTATGCACATTAAGAGATAGCCTAGGATTCTTAAAATCGGTCTTAAATGAGGCAGATAAAGTGGGTGAAAGTTATGTAACAATTAATATTCATGATATTCACACTTAGTATGCTGGAAGTGTAGCTCATGAATATTAGTGACTGTACATATGTGACTTTCTGTGATGGCAAAGCTGAATTACTCCAGTCTTCAGTTTCACATGATCCTTCTGAAATCATTCGTATATGCTCAAGTAAGAACCGCATTTATTTAAAATATGAATCTTTTGTAATATAAATTTAATTGAATCAATTTCATGGATCCTTGCTGAATAAAAGTATTAATTTCTTTTTAAAAAATATTTTTTTACAAATAATATATAAATTATATAATTTTATTATTAATATTATATATAATATTAAATTATATATATTATATTGATATAAAAAATAAAATAATTCATATTATAGAAAGAATGTTGCTGTACAAACCACAAAAAAAGACAAAAATCATGGAGAAGAAAGAAAAAACAGATGCATTAAATTTTAAAATAACCTTTTTTTAGCTCGTTCTATTTTCCTTTTTTTAATAGGTTGGAGGCAAGATGGATGAGAACCGTTTTGTTGCTGTCACAAGCTCCAATGCTGCAAAGATCTACAACCTGTACCCTAGGAAGGGCAGGATCATCCCTGGAGCTGATGCGGATGTGGTAGTCTGGGACCCTGAATCAACAAGGTATGCTGAATTATGGATTAAATTCAAATCAGCTGAGAATCCAATAACATTTATTTTACAATTCTGTATCGTATTGCATTCATTGTAAAATGAAAGTAGACTTGTTTTTTACATGGTTTGTCTGTCTGTAGGACTATCTCTGTGACCACTCAGTGTCAGGGTGGTGATGTAAATCTGTACGAGAACCTGCGCTGTCACGGCGTCCCCTGGTGACCATCAGCCGCGGTCGCGTGGTCTATGAAAACGGCATCTTCACTTGTGCTGAGGGCTCAGGAAAGTTCTACCCTCTCCGAACCTTTCCTGACTACCTGTACAAGAAAATGGTGCAGCGGGAGAAGGTAAAACACAATCATGTTTTTATGACAGTGTATCACAGTGCCTTGACTGAGTATGTTTGTGACCCTCTATCCTCAGTGTCAAGCACTCAAGGGGTGGAGCGCGCCCCGTACACTGGAGATGTAGCGGCAGTGCAAAATTCTGGGAAGAAGGAAATGGGCCCTGCAGATGGAGACATGACTCCACGACCCTGCACGCGCCACGGGGGAATGAGAGACCTACACGAGTCCAGCTTTAGTTTTTCTGGTAACTATACTGAAGACTGTAGGGATAAATCTCGCAAAGAAATGTCATACTTCAAACGGAAATGAGTATATTGCATAAAGAAAAAGAAACCTATTTTTAATTTGCATGACGTTTTTGGCAGAAAATGTTAAAGTTTTTTGTTTTGTTTTTTGCTTTTGGCACTTGCTATGTGATCACACACACACACAAATAGTCATACTTGTACTCCTCACGGTAAAAAAAACCAGCATAAAACAGATGGGAAACAAATTTCATGTAGTGGAAACACTTACTGATGGCTTATTTTTGGAGATATCAACCTCAAATTTGGTACATAACTTGTTTAGATTTATGTTTTGATTTTGATTTGATATAACTTTGATTTTCTCACTGTTTTAGAGTAAAACATGTTTTTATATATATATATATATATCTTGTCATATATATATATATATATATATATATATATATATATATTAGGGGTGTAACGATTTTCAAACCGAACCGAAAAACCGCGATACTGAACTCACGATATTCGAATCGCGATACTGTCATTGCGTACCGAACACGCCCCACCCCGCCCCCTGCTACCCCGGCCCCGCCCAGCCCAGCTCAATGAATGGACCTCATGTCTTATGTAAACAGTACACAATGAATTCAGTTTTGTAGCCTAACCACCATTAACACCAAATAACAAGCTCAGTGTTTTGTTACTTTCGATAATAAGCAAGGTGTAATCTTTCAGATTCTGTCTATTTGATCACGAAATTCAAACAACAAATGGCGTTTTGGCGCTCTTTGATGTGACGTGACAGATCGCTTACTAGGCTCCTCATTTCAAGCGGCAGCGCGGCGCGCGAGTAAACGCGATCATCTCTTCCTCAGTTACAGAAAAGACACCTGAAGGTATGTTGAAAGATACAGTATACTTACTGAAAGGCATCATAACTCGTGTAATCGCTCAATCAGTGTTTCAGCCGCGGAAAGACGTCAATAAAACAGCAAAGCTTTAGCTTGTCACTAGCATTATATTTACCTCAGCAGGTGATTCAGTGTCCACAACTTCCTAATAAATGAACCTTTGCACTAAATAAATGCACTATGTTAGCCTGTATATTATATTTTACTTAACCTGTTAATGATATCTTGATTATTTAATTTATGTTTAAAATATCTTTCATGAAAATGACAACTGTGTAAATTATTAGAGAAAAAACACAAGTTAATGTAAAAAGTGCCTTATGTTCAGTTTACATGTTTTCATACAATGTGTTGTGTGTTGATTATTATATCTAAAAATAAATGGCATCTGAATTTAGGTTAAAAGTCTAGGCTACAACATTTAATGTTATAGTAATGTGCAGCCTTCAATATAGTTCACAGTATTAGCAGATTTTTTTAAATCCTTGTGAAATGTTTAATTGTAACTGAATTAATTTAAAGACAAAGACCTTTTTTTCATTAAACCACTGTTAAAAAAAAGCCATTTTAGCTTTCTAAACCGAACCAATCGAATCGAACCGAGACGTCAAAACTGTGGAAAATCTGAACCGTCAGTTTTGTGTATCGTTACACCCCTAATATATATATATATATATAATCAAAAATCTTAAGACACAAAATGTTTGAAGCCAGTTATGTATATCTTTTACTGACACAGTAGGAATATCAGTTTACATTTCCAAACATTCCTTTTGTTTTTAATTATAATAATCTGGAGAGATTTTTGTTATCATAAGGAGTCTGACAATAGCTGGTGTGATCTGATCTCACCATCATCGAGTCTGTCTGGGAATACATGAAGAAAACAGAAAGAAAATAGACAGACTAAATCCAGAAGATCTGTGGCAACGTCTCCAAGACTACATTACTGACTAAAGCTACAGTACTGTGAAATGTTTTAGGTATTTGTGTAAAAAAAATGCTGTAAAAGTGAGGATGCTTTCAAAAAATAATGTCATTAATGGATTTTATGTATCAGTTAACTTCTAACTAAATCAAATCAATGTTTGGTGTGACCACCCTTTGCTTTTAAAACAGCTTTTGTTCATCTGGCACAGTTTTTCAGGCAGCTTTGCTGGAAGGTTTCCTCAAGTGTGTTGGAGACTGCTTGCCACAGTTCTTTTCTGGATTTAGTCTGTCTTTTCATGTAATTACAGACATAGTCGATGATGGTGAGATCAGATCTCTGTGTGGAAACATACTAGTTGTTGTCAGACTCCCCAACATATTTCCTACTGACACTGCAGCAAAATATTTAAATAACTGGATTAAAAAACATGTGTGTGGAAATACTAACATGCTTAAGACTTTTGCATAGTCCCTTATATTTCATATTAAAAAAAAATATTTTTTTATTGAACTAAAATATAGTATGTTCACTTGATTAAAGGAGAAAATAATCTGTCATTTTTAACTGCAACGTAAGCACCAGAGGGTTAAAGGAGTAGTTCACTTTTAAAAAAAACTTTTGCTGATAATTTACTCACCCCCATGTCATCCAAGATGTCCAACGTCTTTCTTTCTTCAGTCAAAAAGAATTAAGGTTTTTGATGAAAACATTACAGGATTTTCTCCATATAATGGACTTCAATGGGAACCAAACGGTTCAAGGTCCAAATGAGAGTTTTAGTGCAGCTTCAAAACTACTTTAAACGGATACTTTAGCTTTAAACGACACCAGACGATGAATAAGGGTTTTATCTAGCTAAAAGATCAGTTCATTTAAAAAATAAATAAATAATTTTAAGTTTTATAAGCACAAATGCTCGCCTTGCTCTGTTCTGTGATGAGCGTTCCTGACTCTCCTGTTCAAACTTGTTCATCCAAATGAACGAATCTTTTCGAGTCATGACTCGAAGGATCCAACATAAGACCCTTTTTCATTGTCTGTGTCGTTTAAAGCCCTTTGAAGCTGCACTGAATCTCATTTGGACCTTAAACCATTTGGTTCTCAATGAAGTCCATTATATGGAGAAAATCTGAATGTTTTCATTAAACCTTCATTTCTTTTCGACTGAAGAAAGAAAGACATGGACATCTTGGATGACATGGGGTGAGTAAATTATAAGCAAACTGTTTTTTTTAAAGTGAACTACTCCTTTAAGGCCAATGCAGTTTTAGTAAAAATACTTTTAATTGACAATTTCATTGACATTTTCCCCAAATGTCTTAATACTTTAATATGAAAAATGTCATTCTATATTTTTTTTATAGGTGCCCAAATTGACGATAATGTTCCAAAGAGAGCTTCCGCACGGATTCTGGGCTCCACCTGGTGGTCGTTCTAGTGGAATCTGGTAACATTTTGGATCAACACTTACAAAAGTCTGAAACTAAACACCTACATTTTTGACAACCTCACATCTGATGAACGTTATTTAATTTGAATTACTTGCACCTAAAATATGTGTGTATGAGGGGAAAAAACGATATATTTGTGTGGAAATTGGGAAAACGAGGTATACGTTGGAAATGCTTGTGATAGAGTTGGTTATACAAAGTGTTACAGGGTGTTTCGTTCTTCATATTCAGTCAAATGAATTAGTGAAGTTTGTGTTTTAATACAACACTGTTGTAGTGCTAAATAAATGACAGACCCTTTTACTAACAGTTTTTGTTACTGCATATACAGTACTTACACTGTATGTTGACGTTTGAACCATTTTAAAGATAGAAACTGGACATTTGTTTAAGAATGGTAACATTATTAGTCTGTGTAGTTGGTCATGGCTTGAAAATGTGAACCATTGTAAAGTTATTTAATATTACCTATTTTAATGTGTTGGCAGATGACTATACATTTACCTCAGTGTTTATCTCTTGAGTTACACTTGTGCACATTAGCATTCTGCCTCTCTACACTTACAGTACAACTCTTACAGTGACACTTTCTGACACCAGGTACAGTTAAAACACATTTTAGCTTTGTTTTGAGGTGTTAATATTCGTTTTTACTTTTTGACATACTGATCATTCAAAGGCAATACAAGATATCTGATTGTTTCTGTCATGACACAGGCCACTTGTATTCCTTAAGCATTTAAAAAAGTAATTTATATGAAACATTTTTTAATTTTCTTAATGTCGTTTATAAGCACACGTACCTGACCTCCTAAAATGTGAATTAAAGGAGTAGTTCACTTTTAAAAAAAACTTTTGCTGATAATTTACTCACCCCATATCATTCAAGATATCCATGTCATTCTTTCTTCAGTGGAAAAGAAATTAAGGTTTTTGATGAAAACATTCCAGGATTTTTCTTCATATAATGGACTTCAATGGGAACCAAAAGGTTCAAGGTCCAAAAGGCAGTTTCAAGATAAACAAATCTTTTTTCGTGTCATTGGGTCTGATTCAACGAACATAATGAACGAATTGACTCGGAAAAAGATTTGTTCATTTTGACGAACGAGTTCGAACAGGAGAGTAACGAACGCGCATCACAGAACAGAGCAAGGTAACCATTTGAGCTTATAAAACGTAAACTTAGTTTTTTTTTTTTTTTTAATGAGCGATCGTTTCGCTTGATAAGACCCTTATTCATCGTCTGGAATCGTTTGAAGCCCTTTGAACAGTTTGCACTGAAACTGTCTTTTGGACCTTGAACCGTTTGGTTCCCATTGAAGTCCATTATATGGAAAAAAAATCCTGGAATGTTTTCATCAAAAACCTTCATTTCTTTTTGACTGAAGAAAGAATGACATGGATATCTTGGATGACATTGGGGTGAGTAAATTATCAGCAAAAGTTTTTTTAAAAGTGAACTACTCCTTTAAGAATAATATTGTTTACTTTGTTACATAACAAATTTAGTTATGTAACCAATCTAAAACTTTATTGATTTTTCATTTTTAACTGACCTGATTTTTTTATCAATCCATTAAGTCTACATTCCCTTTTACTGTTATGAGTTTCTCTTCATAACAAATGCCATAATTTTGCAGTATATCTTTGTTTATTCTAGAATTAACTGTTAGCTGAACATAATGACAGTGCAATTCTTCGGTTGTTCACTGAACATTAACACTGTGTATTAGTGACTATTGATCTGCATGGTCCACAGCTAGTCAGAAAAAATCAGCTTCACTTCTGATCAATAAGTTCCACAGCCACTAACCAACCCTAGTTAAAAACAGCAGACAGCTTACTGATGCATGTGTTCTTTTTGATCATGTGTGTATAACTAAGCACTTCCATAGAGACCATTTAAAACACAGTAACTTTAGCTGTACAACTCTGGTGTTCGTGTGACACAAGCAGTAGAATGGCAAGAACATTTCTGTTGGTGCTAAATATTCATGTATTTTTTATTCTGGGTTTTCAGTATGCTTTTCATTTTTTTAATATGAGCTGTGTATGCACTACAGTTTTATTACGTATTAATGTAATATGTATCATGAAAAAGTGCAAATAAACCCCATTCAACCTCGTGTCCACATGTATTATTGAATAGAATTAAACATTGAATATGCATATGCAATACCGGTCAAAAGTGTGGAAACATTACTATTTTTAACGTTTTTGAAAGAATTCTGTAGTGTATGTTGTTCTAAAAGACGTCTATTTTTTTTTAAATAAATGCTTTTATTTAATAAAAGGAGTATAGATTATAAAATCAATATCAAGCAGCAGAACTATTTCCAACACTGATAATAAAGCAGCATGTTAGAATGGTTTCTGAAGGATCATGTGACACGGACTCGTGAATGATGCTAAAAAATTCAGCTTTGCAACAAAAGAAATAATACATTTGAAAGTATATTAAAACAGAAAATCATTGTTTTAAATTGTACTATTTTTCAATATTACTTATTTTCTGGTATTTTTGATCAAATATATGCAGGCTTGATGAGCATCTTTCAAAAACACTAAAAATAAGAATGTTTCCAAACTTTTAGCTGATACTGTTCACTTTTAAAAGTTTTTTTTTTCTCCATGTAATGGACTTCAATGGGAACCAAATGGTTCAAGGTCCAAATGAGAGTTTCATTGCAGCTTCAAAGGGCTTTAAATGACACCAGACGATGATTAAGGGTCTTATCTCAGGACCCTTTGAGTCATGACTCGAAAAAAGATTTGTTCATTTTGATGGACGAGTTTGAACAGGAGAGTCACGAACGCTCATCACAGAACAGAGCAAGGCGAGCATTTGTGCTTATAATAAAACTTAAACTTTTTTTATTTATTTTTTAAATGGCCAATTGTTTTGCTAGATGAGACCCTTATTCATTGTCTGGTGTTGTTTAAAGCCCTTTGAAGCTGCACTGAAACTCTCATTTGGACCTTGAACCGTTTGGTTCCCATTTAAGTCCATTATATGGAGAAAATCCTGGAATGTTTTCATCAAAAACCTTAATTTCTTTTCGACTGAAGAAAGAAAAACATGGACGTCTTGGATGACATGGGCGTGAGTAAATTATCAGGAAAAGTTTTATTTTTTTTAAATGTGAACTGCTCCTTTAACAAACAGTACGAAAGGCGGAGACACTTTATTTTAAGGTGTCTTTGTTACACTGTAATTATACATTTAAGTACTGAGCCCCCACTGTGTTCCTTTAGAAATAACGTGCTGTTCCCCTTGACAGAAGAGGCTGTTACTCGGTAATGAAAGACTTGCGTCTATGATGAAGGGGCGGGGCGCATGCGCAAAGAAGGCCAGTGTGTTGCAGGAGAGCGTGGCGCTATCGTGCGCTGTCCGTAACTAGGCAGCAGCGGCGCATTATCTGGCAACCCACAGCAGCAGCGGATTGCCTTCTACCAGTGTAATATCAACATTGGAAAGGACATAGGCAAAATACAGTGAGTATAATATTGCTAAAATTGTATAATTCATCGGAATTCTTCCTAATGTATGACATTAAATAGGCGTCTTTTGTCTGTGTATTATGCGTTATGCCTCGAGCGTGTCTAGTCTGGTGTTGCTCGTGCACGGCGGGGCCTGCAGAGAAACTGTCACAATAATGGACCGTTTGTTCATTACATATCACTGCACGCCAGTGTGCTGGTTTTAATAGAGCAAAACACACAAATTCTGTACACATTTTATGTCCACAAAAGCAAAAAGAGCCATACCTGTAATAAACGCGTTATTATAGGGCCTGTCTAACTCCCATCGTAATATGGGAATCACGCGGAGACAGTATTAGGCTAGTTTAAGATATCGTTTGGTGCAAATGATAAATAAACATGAAACTAAATGATTTTTTTTTTGTTACAAATACGAATATTGTAATATATTACACACATGACAGTCATATGCCGGTAAAATTTCTTCATATTTAAGGACAGACTCCTGACCAACCTAAATACATAGGCCTGTAATATATACGCTTTAAAACTTTATTTAGAAAATTGCCATTATTAGTAGTGTCAATAATAATATTTCAACTTTTTTGTTGCCTTTTACATGTTTGGGGCATGAGAAAAGGCAATTAAAAAATCCTATAAAAATTAAAAATAGCTAGGCTAAGTTACATACATTAGAGATGATTAGAATGTTCTAGAATGTCACAAAACTAAAGGACTGGTCCAACTTATTTATTGTTAATTTAAATTATTATTTTATAAAATGATAAATATCCATAAAACCAGCTATTCTTTGACTATAACTAATTATAAATAATATGTATAATATGTTATAGTATGTAACTTTTAAAACAACAATACTATTATGTCCTGACAGAAAAAAAGGTTAATAAAATTGTTTTCTTTATGAATGAAGTTTTACCTATTTTTTGTCAACACAGTCAGATATACAGTACATGAAAACAATTATAATCAGGTAATATCATATTAATATTTTCTGTCATAGTCATAATGACAACTCAAAAATTGTATTGTCAAATTGATTTTTAAAACATACATTTAAAAGTGGTTTATGATACATTTGGAGTTTGGATAGTTGTAGTTTTTTTTTTCCTGTCCAATTATTACCTTTTATTTACATGCATTTTGCATTAAAAAAAAGTGTAGTTAAATGATCTTCTGCTGAAATACCAAATAAAAACATTTAAACACAACAAAGTTTTATTGCATTTAATATGATACGATAGTCAACAACACAACAATAGTTCAAAACATGTAGGCTAGCTGAAATCGTAGTTTTGTAGGTTATGTTGTCCCAGTTCTTAAGAATCAGAGCTTTAGAAACGTCATGCTGTGAAATACACACATTGTTTCTCTGTAGAAGATGTGTGTGTGTTTTCTGCATGCTGAAGGTTTACAGATGTCATTTCCATCATGCAGTTTGCAGGGCGCAGCAGATGTGCATGGTTAAACATCTCAGAAACACTTTAATCTGGATGGATTATCTTTGGATGATTGAAAAATGAATACTTGCAGTTTGACTACTGAAGAACTGAATATCACTTCTGATTACCCATATAGAAACACATTGCAAACACTGTGACACATATTCAAAGCTTTTGCATTTACCTGCTATGCTGAAAATCATGTTTTAAGTGTACAATTATATAAAAGATAATTTCAGGATATAAAAAATAAACTTGAAATGATATATATTTTAAAATATACACTGTTACAGATGCTCTAAGAGGTCAGAGTATTAGAATTACGTGCATGTAGATCCATAGTAACTTTGTTCCTATTGTTTTTCTTTGCAGGAGATGGCAGTGAATGTATACTCCACGTCAGTAACCATCGAGAACCTGAGCCGACATGACATGTTGGCATGGGTGAATCGATTTGATGCAGCTCACCTACACCAAAATTGAACAATTAAGTTCAGGTGGGTCATACATACTGCCTTATTTCACTAAGTGTTTTTGTCTTTTATGTTATGAGTGGCACTCAGCTGCCCTTGTATTCATGCTTTTGATCATATTAAGAGATCACACACAGTACAGTATGTTCAGTGTTTTTATCTCTACCTGTGTAATCAGTCAAAAGCATTGACTTTGCGTTCTTTATCATCTCGACACTAACAAGGTTAACAAATCACATGCAAGCATGTTGATCAAATACATTTTTTCATCATGCATTGAATGAGCCCTATTGATCTATGTTCTCTTTTGCTGTTTGTCCTCAGGGGCGGCTTATTGTCAGTTCATGGACATGTTGTTCCCGGGTGTATTCTTTTGAAGAAAGTGAAATTTCAAGCAAAACTGGAACACGAGTACATACACAACTTCAAAGTACTCCAGGCAGCTTTTAAGAGGATGAACGTCGATAAAGTTAGTGGATCCTTGGCTTTTGCACATTTGCTTTTATTTACATCTCATATTAAAGGAGTAGTTCACTTTTAAAAAAAAGTCTCCCATGTCACCCGAGATGTCCACGTCTTTCTCTTCTTCAGTTGAAAAGAAATTAAGGTTTTTATTAAAACATTCCAGGATTTTCTCCATATAATGGACTTCATTGGGAACCAAACGGTTCAAGGTCCAAATGAGAGTTTCAGTGCAGCTTCAAAGGGCTTTAAACGACACCAGACGATGAATAAGAGTCTTATCTAGGACCCTTCGAGTCATGACTCGGAAAAGATTTGTTCGTTTTGATGAACGAGTTTGAACAGGAGAGTCACGAATGCTCATCACAGAATAGAGCAAGGCGAGCATTTGAGCTTATTAAAATTAAACTTTTTTAGTTATTTTTTTTAAATGAGCGATTTCAGTTTCGCTAGATAAGACCCTTATTCATCGTCTGGAATCGTTTAAAGCCCTTTGAACAGTTTGCAGTTTGCACTGAAACTGTCTTTTTGACCTTGAACAGATTGATGCCCATTGAAGTCAATTATATGGAGAAAAATCCTGGAATGTTTTCATCAAAAACCTTAATTTCTTTTCAACTGAAGAAAGAAAGACATGGACATCTTGGATAACATGGGGGTAAGTAAATTATCAGCAAAAGTTTTTTTTAAAGTGAACTACTCCTTTAAAAAAAAACAAGTTATATATACATCTCATATTCTAAATCCAAATTATCTTTACTCAAATATAAAATATAAATGAAAGCTCATTTGAGCTCATTTATTAAAACAATATCAGCTACAATGACAGTTGATTGAATGAAGGCTAGACATGTTTATTTTTTATACTACACATTTTATATGAAATAGAAACTCAAAATGTTTGTCATAATATCATATAAGGTACATGAGAAGTAAAAAAACTTGAAATTGCTTCAAAATGTATTTAAACAAAAAGGAAGCCAATACAGAAATAAAGAAGATAAAAAAACGACATTCAGCATTTTTGCTTGTAATTAAAAAATTAGAAAAAAAAGTTTTTAAACAAAAAGCATCCTGAAGGTATGAAAATGAAAGTTTATTGTTTGATTATTAAAGGGGCCAATTAGTGCCCGCTTTCACAGTCAAGACTTATAGGGTTAGTTAACCAAAAAATTAAAATTATGTCATAACCGAAGTCACAACTCAATTCGGAGTCATATTAAAAAAATATCCTGGCTCTTCCAAGCTTTATAATAGAGTATCTGAAAGCCATTGTTTTACCATAGTATTATTTATGAGCAAGCCCTTCACCTTAGTAGTTTTAAAATACATACATCTCTAATAAAAAATGAGAAGTAACTTTCATCAATACCATGAACATTAAGCCACTTAGTTAAAATAGTTGTTAAAATTAAAATAAGTTTGGCTGATAATATGTGATATGCATTGTTTAATGTTTGTTAACTAATGGAAATAATAGAGATGAATGTATATTTTTGTATATCAGATGTTCATAAGGTGATCAGTCAGGTCTGCTGGTGTTTGGTGCCACTTGTCAGGTTATCTGAAAATATTACTGAAACAAGTGAAGCTTTCTAATATTTCATTTCATGTATCAGACATATAGAAATATTCCTAGGATGAAAGAAACTGATCAAAAATGACACCTCTAGATTACAGTTCATTATAGATATTGATCTAATGATTTTTTTCTCTTTTGTTATCCAGATAATTCCTGTGGAAAGATTAGTGAAAGGAAAATTCCAGGACAACTTTGAATTTGTCCAGTGGTTCAAAAAATTCTTTGATGCCAACTATGACGGAAAGAGTATGATCCCCTTCAAGCTAGACAGGGCCAAGATATGGCACCTCCACCAAATCCAGGTGAACACTTTTCCTACAAACCCAAGAGAACTGGTCCCTCAGGTAATATCCAGATTCTGTCGCCCCTTTTGCTGCATTGATTGCTGAGCTTCTAGTTGATTGACCGCGTGCTCTGCAAAGCAGCTGGTTGTGCACGGGCCTCATTTACTCCATGCCCACGCTTTCATTAATGAGGAAACAAGGAAGTCAGTATTAAAAAAGCTCTGTGTTACTGCATAAAGAACTGCCTTCTTAATATCAGTACTAACAATTAGTTTTCCAAAATCAGTTCCTCTCAGTGTTCTCTCATGTGCTGTCCTGAAAGGGTCATTGCTTTGCTAAGTGTGACTTTGGTCAGTCCTATTCATCCCTCAGATTTTTTCATATAGTCATATAGAAGTCATATAGTCACCGGAATGAGTTACACAAACCATGCAATTTATTTTAACCCTCTATTGCATGCATTATAAAAGCAATGCAAACATTATTAATTTAAATGTTTCTTATAAAATGTATCTTATTACTAATATCTAAGAATAATTACCCAAAAAAGTATTTTTATTAAAAATAATTACAGGCAACACTATGCAATTGAGTGGTGCCGTCCCCTGGTTTACAATTTATGAGACAAATTTAATAAAATAAAGCCTATGGTAAAAACATAACTTGTGAATTTTGAGACAGCTTTTGTTCATTTTTGAAAACGTAACGTTTTTACGTACATAGAAACCAGCGGCAAATTAGACTTCCAGGTCAAACAATTAGTTTAGTTTAATCAGTTTTAGTTTAGTTAATTATTTTTTGATATTTAATAGTTAATGCAATAGCAACAAAACAAAAACACTGCAGTATTTTCTATATATACTTTACACACACTCCCCTTAAAAAAACATTTAAGCAATTTCCGATTATAAACACTACCATTCAAAAGGGTCAGTAAGACTTTTGTTTAAATAAATTACTTTTTTTGTAATTTGGGGTGGTGATGGTGCAGTGGATAAGACACATGCCTTTGGTGTGAGAGACCCGGTGATTCAGTCAATGTGTCCCTGAGCAAGACACTTAACCCCTAGTTGCTCCAGAGGCGATGCGACCTCTGACATATATAGCAATTGTAAGTCGCTTTGGATAAAAGCGTCAGCTAAATTAATATATGTAAATGTACTTTTAATCATGCATTAAAATAATAAAAAAAAACAGCAAAGACTTTTACATTTCTATTTCAAATAGCCTAAATTATTATTATTTTTTTTTTAATTTCTTCAAAGAATCCTACAAAAAACAGTGTTTCCACAATGGCTGCTAAAAATTAATTACAGGAATACATTACATAAAAAGTCCACTTATATTGAAATCAGTAATTTTAAATTGTAATAATATTTCACAGTATTATTGTTTTTTCTGTATTTTTGATCAAATAATTGTGGCCTTTGAGAAGAGATTTTTTTTTTCAAAAAAACACCAAATTTTTTACAACTAGTGTGCAAATAATGTATATGACTAATTCATACAACTGTTTGTTTATTTATATATTTATTCACTAATAAATGTGAATCATATGTGAATCATATTTTTGATAGAAAAACAGAACAGAGCAAAATCATCCCTTCAGTAAGAACACTTTATTGGTCTTTTATTTTTGCAAACTGATGAAAAAAGGGTTGGTTGCCCTGAGGCAACATTGCACAATAGAGGGTTAATAGTCAAGTGTTGGAAACACACAGTCCCCAGAGAGGTATAAAAGTGGCGTCCTGATTTGCTGACGATCGACAGCTTTTTTGATCGTTGGAGTGGATCGGGAATGTGACCTCCAATTTGTTTGTAGTCACATCTCTTCACACTTCCCTGACTTTGGTTAAACCTGCCAGATATAACTGGATAACTGGCTTTTGAAACAGTTAATGTATGATCACATACCCAGACACACACACAGGCTTAACCAAAGTAATGGGGTAACAAATTGCCCATGCTGCAGCTTATTAAAGGCTGATCTTACTGAACCTCTTAACTCATTTTATCATTTTAGTGAATCATTAGCTCTGTTCAAAAATCTAGTGAGCTGCCACCATAGATGGCATTTTAATGCGTCACACAGTACGTTAATTCCTGAGGATGCATGAGCAAAAAATGATCTTATGCAATGCTTGCCCAAACAAGGTATTGTACATCTCCTTATACAGTATAATTCAATGTCATAAGCTTACTGAAAAAAACAGACCATCTCAGATCAATCATTTATGAGGGTCCATTTTTGCCCACTATATTTGGAACAGAGCTACAGTAAATTTGTTTAAAGAAGCTGATTGAAATGGAAAAAAATCTAAAATTGCATGGATCAGTTTGTACATTTCCTGAACAGCTTTCTATTATCTAAATGGTAAACATTTCCAATTACAGGGCCTCAGAGAACATCGCCAACAGTCCCCAAAAACATGCCCACACCACAGAGGGTGACCACCACCATAAGGAAGAACCCCACACATGCCCGAAATGGGACAAGCGATGCTGAAATCATGGAGCTTAATCAACAGGTAGAGTCCCCGGGAGGGTAAGGAAGTCTTACTCTACCTTGGAATACTTTGGATTGAAGATATAAAACTGTATAGAAAGAAAAGTGTAGGTAGATTTTGCATTTGTCATTTTTATCTTTCTTTTCTCACATTTTCTTAAGACCATTCCTGATCCGCTATCCCACCTGTTAAGATAATCGAATTTGATTTAATATTCTGAAAGAAACATGGGTATAGATTGTCTCGTCATTATAAGCACACTAACCTTTTCCCACCAAGGAATGGTCATCTTCTAATGAGTAGTGGCTTACATTTTGTCTTTTACTTTGTTTTTTTGAAGTTGATGGAGCTGAAGTTAACTGTGGACGGTCTGGAAAAGGAGAGAGATTTCTACTTCAGCAAACTTCGAAGACATTGAACTGATCTGTCAAGAACACGAGCCCGAAAACAACCCCATTATGAGCAGGATAATTGACATTCTGTATGCCACAGAGGTATGCCAACATTTTTTTTATGTTAAATTGACTGATTTATCCATGAGGTTGACACATAATTGCGATATCTTGGTCCATTTTTTTATCGGATGTTAACCGTGTTTAGTTGACGGTTCTGCAAATTTTTTACACGCGCTATCTAGTCGCAGTCAATCCAATTGCACTGACCAACAGAAATCTTGAGTTGTACCTCATACATCGCTACACTATTGACAATAAACAATTGATCTCCAGAGTCAGACGTGAAAATACTCAAGTTGAGATTTCCTATTTCTGACCTTAGTGTGTTCCTGTTAATCACGCAAAACATTCACAAGTACACATCAAGATGGCACCATGACTCAACAAAAGTCGAATTTGTGCTCTAATGCTAATTGTGGTAAAAACTAAAGTCATGAACACAAAATATGGTATTATTTTTAAAATACTACAAAATATATGTATATTTTTTTAACCAAAAAATCTAATTTAAAGATTATTACATACAATTTTGCATTATTCTGGTTAGTTGTCGCCGTCTTGGAAATCAGAATTGAAATGACATTCAAGTAACAAACTATCTGAAATTAGGCAAAAGCTGTCAGTTCCAAAATCTATGAATTTGAACATATGAAAAATACCAAGCTTAGGCTTCAGAATCAGATTCAATTTATTGAAATGGACATGAAATGTTGCTACTGTAGTTTCAATTAGAGCCACTATTAAGTTGTGACCTAAAATGTACAAAACTAGTCAAATGACTATGTGGCAAACTTATAATGGGCAAAATAAAAGTGCTTTAAAAACATATAAAGTACTGTCATTGATATTCAGTATATTCTGTTCTCTCGTGACCTACCTACTAGATATCAGCAAAACTTTGCCAAAAATATCAGTTGACCACTAGTCACTGGTATGCTTTTGAAAGCTTGGAACAATTCAGTGTTTAAAATAAGCTGCATCCGAATTTGCGTACTTATGCACTATTCTATGACGTTTTGTAGTATAATGTGAGTAATGTATTCCACAATACTTAATTATCTGAATAAACGAAGTGTGCATTTTGGAGGGAGCGGCTATCAGACTCCAATGTTGAATGACAGAATCACCTTATAAAGTTCATACACTGCACGGTTAAAGAAGAGGTTCACTTTTAAAAAAACAACTTTTGCTGATAATTTACTCACCCCATGTCATCCAAGATATCCATGTCTTTCTTTCTTCAGTCGAAAAGAAATTAAGGTTTTTGATGAAAACATTCCAGGATTTTTCTCCATTTAATGGACTTCAATGGGAACCAAACAGTTCACGGTCCAAAAGACACTTTCAGTGCAAACTGCAAACTGTTCAAAGGGCTTTAAACGATTCCAGACGATGAATAAGGGTCTTATCAAGCGAAACGATCGCTCATTTAATAAAAAAAACAAAGTTTAAGTTTTATAAGCTCAAATGCTCGCCTTGCTCTGTTCTGTGATGCACGTTCGTGACTCTCCTGTTTGAACTCGTTCATCAAAATGAGTTAATTTGTTCGTTTCATTCGAATGAACCAAATGACTCGGAAAAACATTTGTTCATTTTGATGAACGAGTTCGAACAGGAGAGTCACGAACTGTCACAGAACAGAGCAAGGCGAGCATTTGAGCTTAGAAAACTTAAACTTTGTTATTTAGTTTTTAAATGAGCGATCGTTTCGCTTGATAAGACCCTTATTTATCGTCTGGAATTGTTTAAAGCCCTTCTGAACAGTTTGCAGTTTGCACTGAAACTCTCATTTGGACCTTGAACCGTTATACCTCCATTATATGGAGAAAATCCTGGAATGTTTTCATCAAAAACCTTAATTTCTTTTCGACTGAAGAAAGAATGACATTGACATCTTGGATGACAACTACTCTTTAAAGTACATAAGTACATAGTATATACTGTGAGTGCAAACTGTAGTGTATAGTGCATTATTTGGGAAACAACTACAGTGATCATCCTAAAAAAAACATGCTTATTTTTCATACAGGATGGCTTTGCACCGCCAGAAGATGATGAAATAGACGAGCAGGCCCACTTGGACCAGGACGAATACTGAGCATCCTCCTTTCTCTTCAACATCGTCGTGATCCTTCACCATTTCCTCTTCCCACCACTTTGAATGACTCCCCCTCTCGCACGCTGTTAATATCCCCCTTGGTTTCCTACAAATGTATATATACTCTTATCTGTTTGTCCTCCGTCGCTGGTTTATGCACTACATACGCATCAACAAACACTCTCCGTCCTCACCCCATTCAGACTGTAGCACCAATAACGACACGTCCTAGCCGTCTCAGCATGTTTTACATATCGACATAGAGAATGAAGAAAATAAAAGGCATCATAGATTGTCGGTAGCACAACGGACTGGAAAGAAAAGTGTAAATATTGTGACAGGAAAAGATGTTTTTAAAGAAAAAAGAAAGTGAAGAAAATTGTCGCCTGGAATGCAGTTACTCCTTGTGAGATTTTCTTTGAGGTCTGTTTTGGCTCCATTTAGTATGAAATGATCAGCATCACGCACGCCATCCATCTGTGTCTCCAGCTTCAGTCTGCCTCTCTCACTGACTGTATACTTTTAATGAGATGCTTCACTCAGAAAGGACAATTCTGTTATCATTTACTCACTCTCATGTCGTTTCAAACCTTTATGACTTTCTTCCGTAGAATAAAAAGTTCAATTCAATGTAGAAAAAAGAAAACAAATGTATCATAAAAGTGGTCCACACGATTCATACACTATATTCTCAGTTTTCTTAAAGCTTCTTTCAAGTGTCAAATACACCCGTGACTGGATAATTAAGTCAATGATCAGGTAAATTCATTCTACCTGATCAAAACAGATCTGATTCATTAAAAAGAATGATTAATTCAAAAATCAAAATTACACTCTCCAGCAAGGACAGGTAGAGTTGTCGTCAATATTTTCTCTGAATAAGAATGCTTCAGAAGATTTGTACAACTTAGTTTTTTTATGGTGCATTTGCATCCTTTTTGAAGCTTTAATGCTTAATTGACCATTTATACAACCAAATTATCATAAAGGGTTGGAACTAGGCTGTCAAACGTTAATCGCGATTAATCGCATCCAAAATAAAAGTTTGTGTTTACATAATATATGTGGGTGCACTGTGTATAATTATTTTGTATATATGTAAATACACACTCATGCATGTATATTTAGGAAAAAATATTATTAATATATAAAATATTTATATACAATATACATTATATATAAATCTATATACATTATATACATGAAAATATTTTTTAAATATATACAAGGATGTGTATGTATTTATATATATAAAATAATTATACACAGTGCACCCACATATATTATGTAAACACAAACTTTTATTTTGGATGCGATTAATCGCGATTAATCGTTTGACAGCCCTAGTTGGAACAACATGAAAGTGAGTAAAATTACAGAATTAAATTTTAAGTGAACTATTCCTTAGCAGACACCACCATCAGGAAGAATCGCAGTAATATCAAACTCATGCATCTTTTACAAGTATCTGTGCAAAGATATTGATGTCAAGTTTGTTAGTGACGTGAATAAATGCTGAGCTTTAGAGAGGACTTTATGCATTTAAATATGGATTGGGCCAGTGACAGGGTAAATAAAAGGAAAAAAGACATTAAAATATGTCAAGACTTAAAATGTGAGACAACATCATTTATGCCACAGGTTGTTTTGCTTATACCCAGGGAGCATGTGAATGTTATACATTGACACCTGAGTGATTGTCATATTCCAAGAGTATGGAAAGTAGTATTACCGTCATATTCAAGTAGTGTTCATGACACCATTGAGCATGAGGGACAGTATTATTGTTACTGTGTGTGTTCATTTTATTTGAGTGGTAATCAAACCTGTGATACTACTGATCGGATGATGTCATGTCGAATTGAACTGACGTTTGCTGCTAGTGTTGCTGCATTTATGTGTTTTGGTTTGTATTTATTTTGCTCAGCTATTGAATAGCATAGGGCTGTGCATTCTTAACTGTAAAACATAGCGGATTTGTAAAAGGCCCTGATTAAATTAAACGGATATGCTAGATTCCACAGTCATTTGAATCCACCTCTCTCTGTTTAGAGAACCGGACTCATCTTGCATTGTCTTAGTCTAGCCATAATTGTGTTTGCATAAATTGTTTTGAGTAAATAAACTTTCATGAGAACAGTTTTGTCCATTGATTTCATAAATCTGAATATAAAAGTGTAAGTAAAATGTTATGGCATACACAATTGTGCTTAATTGCTTTTGAATAATGTCAATGCAAACAATCTATATGCAAAATATAGTTGCTTATATTTAATTTTGATCATTTTGATTTCATGACGACTTGAAAAAAATAGGAAAGCTGTAAAATGTTAATATTTGTAAACATTTTAATGTTTTTATTCAATTAATCTTTCTTGTTTAATTTTTCTTTTGATAGTTTTTTTTCTTGTTTATATTAAAAATTGTTGTTTTTAAGTTTTTTGCGTTTATTTATCTTTTGATTTTACTGATTTAGTTGTGCTGTTTTTCCTAATATATCCCATCGAGTTATTTATTTATTTAAATCCAGCATGAGCTCTGAATGAGCATTTCATTGGTTTGAAATCATTTTAAATGAACGAGACATTCGCTGCTTTGAATCTGAACGAGACTCGGTTTGGCAGAGAAACTAGAATCCGCTGAGTGAACTAGCGAACTGATATTTGTACTATTCTGTTGACAATGAAGGAAATTCATTGATCTCACTTTGTTGACAGTTTTGGGAAAACATTTGATGGTTAAACATTATTTATGTAGTTCCCGTGTAGCCCTGAAGGAAATAAAAGGTGCTGTGGCTGTGGTCGTAAAAGATTCGGTACTTTTTATAGAATCAAATGAAATGATTCAATGACCC
Source organism: Hybognathus amarus (assembly GCA_030378365.1). Taxonomy (NCBI): domain Eukaryota; kingdom Metazoa; phylum Chordata; class Actinopteri; order Cypriniformes; family Leuciscidae; genus Hybognathus; species Hybognathus amarus. Next base: position 78,070 of record JAQIUQ010004721.1, read on the forward strand.
ATTCGACGCATCGCCACCGTAGCGATGTGAAACCCACTGAACAGATTCAAAAGCTTCGATTCACTGGATTGAATCAAAAATACCCAATACCTTTAACAAACACCTGTCAACCATCAGAGTAACTGATGAGTTTACGTTAGCTAAAGTTTGAGAGTTTATTTTTTATTTTTTTTTTTGTTGGTCGGAGGGCCAACCTAAAGAACAAATACTCTAAAATGGTGAGTGGTAAAATTCGTTAATTAGCAGCTAACGTTAAGTTAGCGTTCTCTGGCGAATCATTTGAAGGAGAGGGAAGCCAAACACGAAATGTTTTATCTTTTTCTTATTAACGTACTTTATTTTATTAAAGTAAGCTTCACATTCACTCTAACTGCTGTAAATTGTGCTATCTCTATGTTTCCGTGTTTGGAGAAGGTACGTGCACTTGGCCAAGACCGTAAAAACAAAATCAAACCGCTGAAGGGAAACGGCATTGGCCTCAATCTGTTTGCAAAGCGAACAATACTGACGTGAGTATTTTAACGACTTAAATCGTCAAACATGAATTTGTTCGTATGAATTATCAAATAAATGTATATATGTGTACTATTTTAGTGACCAGCCTCACTCAACGGTCAACACTAAAAGCAAAACTCAGCCTTACATACGATGTTTTGAACAGCCGTTCAAACGCTTCAACTTCGCGCTGCAGTCCAGTTGGAGGAGCGACACAAGGTTTGACATCACAAACATGGTCAGGGGAATTAACTATTTATTTGCTAAATACAATGAATGTGACTATTGACTCTGTCCCAATAGGAAACCTCTTACCAACACTCATTCTGTAGGTAAGAACGTGTTTTACATTCTATTAAGCCTGTCATTGGTTGTACTACTTCCTCCATATCGCTGTTTTTGTAACGTACTTTAGTTCAAACTGCTTCATAACTATCTGTACAGATGCGTTTCCCAGTAATGCAGGCGAGGAGACTATAGATACAGTTGCAGACAGCTTGATGGATACAGAATATGAAGATATTTTTTCATCTTTTGACACAGGTAACGTTAGCTTATTAAATAAATGTAAGCACCATCACAAATTATTTGATATGCAAATTTCTAAGGCCTCTAAATGATCACCATGATAAAACCTTGTTCCACTTTGTTGTTTGATATTACATACTTAATCAAGTAAAAGGCCCAGTTGTATAATTTTAAAAATGTCTCCCTTTGCGGTTCATGGTACACACTATGGGTACAAATGACTTTGCTGTGAAATCTTTACTGATTTGTATAAACTATAACGTTTATATTGGTAGTAATATTTCAAAATGATACACTTGCTAGACTGAAGCAATTGTAGAAATATGTTTTCAAGTTAAAAAAAATGTGCTTGTCAAAAATGATGCATCACCTCACCTTTTGAGAAACTTTTTTGCCCCCACAATAAAAACTACAGAGCTATGATCATAAAACTAAGCATTTAAATGTCATTTTACCAAGACATATTATTAGTAGTATAGAGTGATGTGATAATTAAATGCTTTTATGTAAATAGTCTGCTATATTTTGTATAGATATAATTTATTTACATTACAAGCAATCAGAATTTCACCTTGCTTCTTAGCCGTAAATATCCGCAACTGTGCCAAATTGCATATTTATTTATTTTATTTTTTTGCTCCTTGAGTATGAGCTCCATATAATCCTACGTTATACTCTTTAAATAATACTCAACGAAAAACACATGCAATTTTTTTTCCTTAAATTGTTGAAAAAAAGTCTTGTATTTCAAATGTCAGGATTAACCAGGTTGAACTTTTTTTGGTCTCATCTGCCAACAGATACTTTTGTGGATCACAAGAAAAGCACTTTTAAGGAATTTATTGATGACTCGTGTCCAGAAACACAACAACGAAAATATCGAATGAGAGATGAGGTATAAAAGAATAACAAATAAAAATGTACTCTATATTTTGATGTAATACAATGTTTCAGTTTAAAACTAATTGCACCCATTTTTTCTCTAACAGTTTGGAAACATCGTCCACCGTGTAACAGAGTTAAAAAGAAACGTGTTGCACAAAAAATGAACAGTCTTGCGCTCAACATTAGATGTTTTAAAGTTGGAACGCTGACCAAGACCATCAGAAGATCTGATGCTCAGACTGTTCAATGCACTGTAATATTGATTAAAGGTTTACTGAATTCATAATTTATAGATCAGACTTCAACATCTGATATAATCACATACACTGTGTGTGTTTCATTTACAGTTTACAGTGGATTACATTGAGATTGCAAATGAAGGTAAAGCATGTGCACATTCCCAAACAGAAGGCTTTGTTTTAGACGCTTGATTCCTCAAACATTTGGAATAGGTTTTAACTTTTCAACAAGTCATAAATACGTTTGAGTACCTGCAATCATTCAAAGTATGCAATGATTCATGGTGTAATAATATAACATTCCCTCTTCTCTTTCATAAACAGGACGAATAGAAGCATCAAATGTGATCGCTTGTGAATTGTGCACCGTGAAAAAGCTGCCGTCCCTGTTTCTACACACAACACCTGAGATATGCCTTCACCTGCAGGTCCAGCTTGACATGTTTGAAGATGATTCAAGCGTGTGGTGTGACTGCCAGAGCAAGAGTGAGTCGCAAATATGAACATGCAGCATCCTATCCATGATGAAATGTGACTGATATTCCTGCTTTGAGATTCAAATCATGTAAAATGGTTCCTATTCTCCCCTCAGATGAAAATAAATATGTTGTCCTCATGTTTGAGAATGAGCTCACACTCCCACAGCAAATCACACTTGAGGAAATATTCACAGAGATGGCCAAGTGTTATAACATCAGCTGTGTTCCAGTTAAGTTGTCACTCGAAGAAGCCAGTAACCGACTGAAGTCACACAACTGTGCCCAAAAACAGAAGGTGGGTCAAGACATGCAGTTCATATATGTTTGTCGTCATTTACTCACCTTCATGACATTCCAATCCTATATTTATTTTACTTTTTCCCCCTTTTTGTCATATGGTTTTGAATGTGCTTACATTAACCATACACAGATCAAATAAACAGCTATTATAACTATTATTACGGCGATTAAAAGTACACTTGTATTATTTCTTTGGGTGTAAAAGCCTTTGGCATCTATAAGACTTATCTGGACTTAAAAATGACAAGTGCTCTTTAGTCATCTGTCTGTGTATAGTGCTTTTGCCTTCTTTCTACTGTCTTGTACAATAGCATTTATTTTATTTTGCTGTGTTCAGATCGCTATACTTCAGCCTGAAGAGGATGAACTTCCTGTCATGAGTCAGGTTTCTCAAAATGTTCATTTCTTTTTGTTTCCCTTTCCTGATTCTCTTTTTTCTGTTTTTCTTTTCCTATTGGTTTTCCTACCCCCTTTTTTTTTGAAGAAAGTAAGAAGTAAGAATTTTTACCTTTAAAATAATGTATTCAAAAACGTTTCAGTGGTTCATCAAGTCGTGACATGGTGAAATGCACTGTATGCCACCGCTTTGCGGTCCTTTATCTGATATATCCATGCTATGTAAGATTGCCAGATCGGGTCTTGTTTCTGTAGTTCTTATGAGGACAAATCCGCTTCCAACCTGTTGGGTGACCGCAGAGGAAAAGTTCCTTGGTGTTGCTTTAACGTCCTGCATTAGCCATTCATAGATAAAATCAATGTAACTATTATGATGATTACAGGTGCACTAGTAATACGTGTGTGTGTGTGTGTGTGTGTGTGTATATTAGGGATGGGCATTTTTCTAAAATATTTATTCGAATATTCTGGCTCATAAAAATTCGATAATATTTAATATTCGTTTATTTAAATTATGTTTAACGAAAAGACGTTATTTTTAAGGTTTTTTTTTTTTACGTTTTTGTCACCATTTCTGGACAAGCTTACAATTAGGCAATACACAACAAGCTTACAATAGTAATTAAAGTTTTCTTTTAGTTGAAAACATTAAACCGTAGGCCTATGAGTAAACAAAATATTAATAAAAGCATTATTAAAAAGCACGCTCAAGCAGCGCGAGCGGAAAAAAACCCAATAAAGCAGATTGCGTCAGATATCGTACAGAACGTACACCTATACACACACGAGTCACCAAATGACTGATTATCGTCTTTATATTGTTTCACGTTTATGTTGAGAAAAACAATAATATCTAACGTTACATGCAGGGGCGGCGCTGACAGACGTTTCAGAGACACAAAGAGAACGGTGTTTCTAACAGCACTTTGCATTTTCTGTTCTTAAACCGGTCTCCCCAACGAAACTTAAAATAAGTGTCTCAAAATCATTTTGCTATTAGATAAGTTAACATCTTTGATCACGCGGGTCCAGCTGCGCTTACCTGCAGTTGTGATGCAATGATGAACAGCTGTCTTTCCTCATTCAACTGTTTGGATTTCATGTGATTTCTCATGGTGATGATATCATAACTCAGATTAATTAATTCATTTGATCAAAATTAATTCCGTTTAGTAAGATCCTTTTCAAGTAACGTTAATTCTAAACTTCGCGTGGCAGACGACAACATTATATGATCAAATACAGACAACTTGTTAACACACTCCACAGCGCCATCCAGTGCATTTAATTGTAACTGCGAGTTAGTTCTTTAGGATTTATCATGGACTCACTGCATTTACGGCCAGCAAAGCAACGTATTCAAAATTCGAATAGTATTTTATTTTTCGAATAATAATTACATATTGAATATTCGAAATTTGATATTTGCACATCCCTAGTGTATATATATATATATATATAGTATATATATATATATATATATATATATATATATATATATATATATATATATATATTAAAAAATCTTTAGATGTAAAATTAAGTGATTTTGTGCATCTTGACTTAAAAATGACTAGTGTTCTTTAATCATCTTACTCTGTAAAGTGCTGTTGCTTTCTTTCTGCTGTCCTGTCCAATAACTTCTATTTTGTCTTGCTCTGTTCAGATCGCCTTGCTTAATTTTGAAGAGGATGATCTTCCTGTCATGAGTCAGGTTTCTCAAACTTCTCATTCAATTTTTCACTTTCCGTTCCTTTTCTCTTCCCTTTGCCATTACTTCCGTTTCTATTCTACTTCCATTTAGCCTTTCCTTACTTCTACTTTTTTATTTTCCCTTTTTATTGTCTTTCCCTTTTTTCATTTAATTTCCCTTTTTTATATTACTTGTCCTTCTGTTTCTTTTTTTAGTTCCTTTTCTTTTCCTTGCCTTTTTTTGTCTTTTAACTTGCCTTTTCTTTTACTTGTTCTTGTACTTTCATTGTCTCTCCCTTTCATTTTTTGTACCTCACTTTCATTGTACTTTTACTTCTCCTTTGCTTTTTTCTTTACTTCCACTTTTCTGTCTTTTTACTTAAATTTTTCATTTAATTTCCCTTGCCCTTTACTTCCACTTACTTTTCCTATTACTTTCTCTGTTTCTTGTCCTTTTACTTCTATTTCCCTTTCTTTTTTCAGTTCCCTTTCCTTTTTCTTCCCATTTCTTTGTTCTTTTACTTCCATGCCCCTTTTCCTTTTAAAGGTGACGTATTATGCCCCTTTTCTCAAGATGTAATAAACCCATGGTATCCCCAGAATGTGCCTGTAATATTTCAACTAATACACCCCCCCTCCCCCCTTTTTAATTTGCCCCTTTTTGGGAGTGAGCAAAAACTTGCCGTTGTCCCTTTTAAATGCAAACGATCGGCTGCTACACCTCTGTTGCTGATCTGAGCTTCGAACTCTCGTTCAGCTCCTGATTTATTAAACAGAAACATTCAGTTTTTAATTGCAGTGTCTGTTCTCTAACTTGAACTAAATTATTTTATTCTAATAAAAATTTTATCAGCTTATTTTATTGACATGCTTGTAGGTAAAAGGCTGACCAAAACAAAGTTACTGGTTTGTCACTTTTTACGTTTTTTGGGTTGGTAGATGCACTGGGGATCTGATTATAGCAATAAAACATAGAGAAAGTCAGATTTTCATGATGTGTCCCCTTTCCTCTTTTCAGTTCATTTTCCTTTCCTTCCCATTTCCCATTTGTGTCTTTTTACTTCCATTTCCCTTTCGTTTTCATTTCTCCACTTTATTTCTTATGATTTTTTATTTTATTTTATCTGTACTTTTGCTCCTTTCCTTCTTTCAATGTCCTTTTTAAATTCCTCTTTGAATTAAATTTCCCTTTAAATTTTTCGTCTTTCCATTTTTTACTAAGCCCTTTCCTGTTCCTCTCAAATTAACACCGATTCGATCAAATATAAATCTTTTAGCACCAATGACAAAATAGAGCAATATAAATCTGCCTTTAACATCTTTTTCAGTTGTTTAGCTCTTTCTTTCAAACGTTCAGCAGGCCTTGGTGCCCTTTTCATCCTCTCCTGATGTCCCACGATGTGAAATTGCAACCCTCAGTGTCTCAGACAGTGATGAGGACGACTTGATAGAGCTCCCTTCATGGCCCAAAAAGGAAATCAAAAAGTCAGTAGACTGGCCAAAGCTGAGATGATGATTTATTGTGATGTCCTTATCTAGAAGAACTATTTTCATCTTTTTGCAGACTGGTTGTGTACCCACCTCCTCCAGCTAAAGGAGGTCTAACTATCACAGAAGAGGACCTCAACTGTCTTGAGGAAGGCGAATTCCTAAATGATGTGATCTTGGACTTCTATCTAAGGTTTAAGTGGTAAAAGTACAAAGTAAAATCTACTTTAGTCCATTGGCACTGTAATGACATCTTGTTTTTGGCCAGGTATTTGGTCTGCGAGCAGCAGGAAAAGGAGGATGCCATCAAGTGCCATGTGTTTAGTTCATTCTTCTTCAATCATCTCACTCAGGAGGATCCCAAAAGGCTTCCGGGAGCTACAGATTTATCGTATGTATAATACGGTCTTGTAAAAATGCTTAATCATAATTGGTGTAAACACTGCACCCGTACCACAGCATTCAGGAGCGCCGGCACAGTCGGGTGAAAACATGGACCAGGAATGTCAACCTTTTTGAGAAGGACTTTATATTTGTCCCGATTAATCAAATGTAAGTCTCTTCACAAAACTTCACACCCTGGTGATCTTTTTAAAATGTCATTGTAGATGTTTAGGTTGTGTAAGTTTGGTAAAATAGAGCATATCTTCCTTTGCAATGTCTCCTAAGGGCTCACTGGTACCTGGCTGTCATCTGTTTTCCTGGCAAGATTTCACAGACCAATGATTTGGATCTTCGCCTCAATGGGCGAAGGCATTCTGTGGAGTATCTTTTCGATCAATCTCCCCCAAATCCCATGTCCCTCTTCTACTCTCCAGAACCCTCAAAGCAGCTCTCCAGTTGGAAGTCAATCCATAGGTAATTTAGAAAACCGATGGTCCAGTTCAGTTCAAAATGGTAGGGTAGGTAAAGAACAAAATCTATTATCTTTTATTTAGCTGAAGGCTAACATAAACATCAAATGCTGTTTTAAAAGTATAGCAAGCATTGAAAGTATATAAGTTTAAATGTTTTGAGAGCATGAGAGACAATTATTACTATGTCTATTACTATTATTATAATTATTTTTTAAATGTTTTTTAATTCTGTTATGCTCACAATGGCTGCATGTAACTTTTTTACCAGAAATACAGCAAAACAGTAATATTGTGAAATTACGATTTAAAAAGACTTCTATTTGAATATAGTAATTTTTTCCTGTTGGCAAAGCTGAATTGTTAGCATCATTACTCCAGATTACTCCATGTCACATGATCCTTCACAAATCATTCTGATATGCCAAGTAGAAACTGCTCTAGAAAACCATGTCCTATTATTATCAAAGTTGGAATAAGTTGTGCTGCTTAAATATTTTTGTGCATACACTACCGGTCAAAAATTTAAGGTCTGTAAGATTTGTTATGTTTTTAAAAGAAGTCTCTTCTGCTCACCAAGGCTGCAATTTTTTGATAAAAAAATACACAAAAAACACAGTAATATTGTGAAATATTATGACAATTTAAGATGACTTTTTTAATCTGTATATATATATATATATATATATATATATATATATATATATTAAAATGTAATTTATTTCTCTGAAAAAAAGCTGAATTTTCAGCATCATTACTCCAGTCTTCAGTGTCGCATGACATGATCCTTCACAAATCACTCTAATATGATGATTTTATGCTCCAAAAACATGTATGATTATTATCCATGTTGAAAATTTTTATTTCAAGATTCTTTGATGAATAGAAAGTTCAAAGAACAGCATTTATTTAATTAGAATCTTTTCTAACATTATAAATGTCTTTATTGTAACTTTTCATCAATGTAACTCATCCTTGATGAATAGAAGTATTGATTTCTTATTTATTTCCCCCAAAAATAAAATACAAATTCTTTCTGACCCCAAACTTTTTAAAAGGGTAGTGTTTAATGTAACAAAAGCTTTCCATTTCAGATAAAAGCTGTTCTTTTGAACTTTCTATTCATCAAAGAATCCTGAAATAAAAATGTAAAAAACTGTTTTCAACATGGATAATAATCATACATGTTTTTGGAGCATAAAATCATCATATTAGAGAGATTTGTGAAGGATCATGTGACACTGAAGACTGGAGTAATGATGCTGAAAATTCAGCTTTTTTTCAGAAGGAATAAATTACATTTTAATATATATATTAACATAAAAAAGTCATTTTAAATTGTCATAATATTTCACAATATTACTGTGTTTGTGTATTTTTTATAAAAAAATTGCAGCCTTGGTGAGCAGAAGAGACTTCTTTTAAAAACATAAAAAATCTTACCGTTCTTAAACTTTTGACCGGTAGTGTATTAATACAATTTCTTTCAGGATTATTTGTTGACTAGAAAGTTCAAAAGAACAGCATTTATTTAAAATAGAAATATACCTAACATGGTAAATGTCTTCACTTGATCAATTTAATGCATCCTTGCTGAAGAAAAGCATTCATTTCTTGAACATTAAACTGGCCCCAACTTTTGAACTGCACTTTCATTACCTTCTAAGGAATGAGTGAAAATATTTTTCTGTGATCATAATTATGCCTCATTATGGCTATTTGTCCCCCATAGATGACTTGGAGCAGAGTTTCTGCTTCCTTTCAGATGTAGAGGCTGATGATGATATTCAGGTAATGTGAATTAATCTCTTTATTGCTGCAACAAATCAATAGAGACTGAAACTTTTCTATTTTTGATTTGCAGGCTGTCAAGAGCAGATCTGTCCTCAACAGGGTCTCTAAACAGTAAGTCAAGGACATTTCCTCTCCCTCAGATGCTCTTAAAAAAGACTGTTCTCTTTTTTTCCCTTCACTAGATGGCAGTAACACTTCTTTTAGTTGATGAAATGCTGTCTGTCTGTGTTTGTAGGCCATGCATTCTCATCATGGACTCCTCACCTCCAGTGGAAGATCATCAGTGGTGCAGATACTCCAAGAGTAATTATCATTTTTTGTTTCACATGGTTGATTATTTTTGCACCTGTCCGCTAATAGCGAGCTCACATTTTCTCTTGTGCCTCTGTATCCTGCATTAAGCAGAAAATGTCACTAATTAACTACTGTTTCCTGTGAGACAAAAAGCTGTCGTCCTCAAGAGGGAGTTTGGCAGCTTAGAAAGCCTGAATCCTGCACTGAACCACATTCAAATCTCATTGGGAGGGATTTTGAATAGGCCTAGTAGAAAGAATCATTTGTTTAAATCATTTCCAAGGACTCATAGCTGACACAAAATGGAAATCTGCCCTGAAACCAACCAAACCTCATCTATGTTAGCCAGCTAGTTCAATTTAACTGGGTAGCATATTTCAAATGACAGAATGCACAATAAAATGTTTAATACGTCTCACACACACAAAATATGTTTATGATAATTGAACACAAGACAATATTGCCATTCTAGCCACTTATTTTCTGTATATCCAAGATACTTACAAGAGGAATGGAAGGTCAAAATGGGCTCTAAGCAGAGTTTTGGAAAGGAAGTGATGAAAGGATGGAATCCCTCGTCCCACAGCAGGATAACTTTACTGACTGTGGCATCTACGTCCCTGCAGTATGTAGAGAGCTTCCTCAAGGTATTTTCTCTGAGCTTCTGTTTCTTACTAGATGTTGGCATGAAAGTCTTTTTTTTTTCTCTGTTCAAAAATACTGTTCTTATTCATTTTTTAGGACCCACCACAAACTTTCCATAACAACATGGACCTGAATAACTGGTTTTCACAGAGAACAGTGAAGAGGAAGAGGGGGCAAATCAAGCAGCTCATTCTCAGACTACATAGGCAGCAAACAGCTTAAGTTTTTTTTTTTTTTTTTTTTTTTGTTTAAGAGGTCACTCTTCCTACAGACCATTTCATGTTGCTACAATCTCAACCTTTTCCTATAGGAAATTTCCTGTACAAAAGAAAAATTGCTGCTTTAAATGAATAATATTAAAATTAATAAGTTATTTGCTTTGGAAATGGATGATTTGTTCTTGAAATTGAATAAAATAATGTGTGTAAATAGAGTAAAAATAAAAGGACCTGTTGCTGAATCTACATTTGAGGTTTGGTTTTGTTTTTTGGTTGTAAAAAAAATCCCATTGTTTTTTCAGGCACTAGTAAATTTTTAAGATTGTGGGCTATCATTTAAGGAAGAAAGCATCCAAATACACATGTTAACTGAATTTTATCTTTTTGCATCTGTATATTTCAATTATAATACAGATGTGTCTCAGAATGAGTTTTTTGTTCATGCTTAGTCTACAACTTGCAGGCAACAAACTTCAAAGTTTTATTACCATCTATATTTTAGGGGTTTGTCAGTATTTCATTTGATAGATTTATACAACATTTTAATCTTAAAAGATAAGAGATCCAAAATACCTTCTGTAAAAAAAAAAAATGTCAGCAAAATGAAACAAGATTTCTGAAGTTTATTTACCGTATAGGTTTCTATTCTGGAAATTAATGCAAATTGGTGCATATTGATTGTCATAATGCATCATTTTCATTTTTAAACATTTCATAACCTTTGTAACACGAAAACTATTGTTTTTATGTACTGTGATTCAACTGGGAAAGCTTTGGTGATATCCAATCATGTTTAACCTATTCACCTGTAGCGTCTTTGATAGTTCATTTACTCACCCTCATATAGTTTCAAACCTGTATTAGTTTCTTTCTTCTGCTGAACATGAGAAGATATTTTGAAAAATGTTGGTAAACAAACAATTGATGGACCCCATTAACTTTTGAATTATTTTTTTTTTTGGACTGCTATAATGGAAGTCAATGGTGTCCATCAACTGTATGGTTAGTGGTTACCCAACATTCTTCAAAATATTTATTTTTTTTGTGTTCAGCAGAAGAAAAAAATTCACACAGGTTAGGATATGGATGTGATCTATCCCTTTAAACCTAAAGAGTGCATTACAATTTCTAAACAAAATTGCAAAAAATTTAATAAATTCTTTTTCAAGAAGTTCCCCCAAACACTCTTTCCTTCTGCCATTGGTTGGTCAAACGATTTGTCCCTATACAAACTCAAGCCATTGGTTGAGTTAGTGTTGTTTTATTGTGCTGGTTGAGATGTACAAACGTACAGCTGATCCTGCGAGTGCCTCAGGGAAAATGTACTCGTAGTTGTTTGCATATTCAAATGTAAAAGTTTTTTTTTTTTTTAAGAATGAAAGTCTTTCTCTGTGAGAGATAAAACGCTCATTATGAATCACGGCTCTTGGCTGCTTTTGCCACAATGGCTTAGGCATATTTTAAACTCATTTAATTTGCTTCTATCTGCTGGACGGCAGAATATTTGGCTGTTCACATGGATGGTCAGATTGGCATCCTGAACAATCAAGACAGATGAGCATCTGCCTCCCAGTACTCAAAATGTAATGCTTGATGTAATTCCATGTTCCACCCTGGGCAAGGATTTTTGGACCATAATGTAACACCTGATTCCTGTGTAAAGAACGAAATGCAAAAAAAAAAAAAAAAAAAAGATATACTGTATATTGTCTAACCAATCTGAATATTGATGTCTGAAGTAGTAACAGTCCTTCGAAGGGTTAATGTCCGCAATGGTGCGTGTTAGAACTACAAAAAGAACTGGATCTGTTGGAGCGGAAAGTTCATTAAGTTCTCAGTTTGAAAGAAATGTGTCATACTGTAGCTTGCATCAAACCTTAAAAAAGCCCACCTGTGACGAGCCCCCTCTTGAGATTGCATCCCTGCTGTGTTCCCCATATGAGGGACTTCCTTTATCTCTGTTAATTCTGAAGTGTTCAAGCTAATGAGACTCTATGAGTGGATTCGTTCACTCGGCGCTCTAGTTATTACTTCAGTGCTTTGTGGAATTACCCATCTGCCAGCAGGCCGGCAGCATATGGAATGAGTTGTAATTTAAGCTGAAATGTTTTTAAGGGATTGGTTACCACTGAGGGTATAAGGAGGGCAAACCCAAATAGGGAATTTGCCCGTAGATTATTAGTTTTTTTTTTCATTCTTATAATAATGAAAAAATAATACTTATAATAATAATAATAATTTATTCTTCATTCTAAGTGATATTATTATTATACTAAACAGCCACAAAATTTGGTAAAAAAAAAAAAACAATATATATATATATATATATATGTGTGTGTGTGTTTATATATATATATATATATATATATGTATATGTATGTGTTTATATATATATTTATATGTGTGTTTATAGACATACATATATATATATATATACATATATATATATATATATATATATATATATATATATGTATATATATACTGTATATATATATACATACATACATACATACACACACATACGTATATACTATATATATATATATATATATATATATATATATATATATATATATATATATATATGTATACATACGTATATATATGTATATATGTGTGTGTGTGTGTGTGTGTGTGTGTGTGTGTGTGTGTGTGTTATTTTACTATTATTTAGATACTTATTATTGAAATACTTAAAAAACATTTTTATACTTTTTCATTCTTCATTTTAGTTTATGTGCTTTTATTAGTTTGGGTTTATATATTTATTTCTATCTAGCTTTAATTTCAATTTTAGTCAACATTTAGTTAGAATGTTTTTAAATATCTGTTCAGTGCTGTTTTTGGTATTTTAAGTTTGTTTTTCATCTGATATTTATATTTTATTTCATTTAAGCTTTAATTGACGATTTTAAAAACTGTGAAATTTGTGTACAAATTCTGGTTAATTATTCTGATTTGTTGGTACATACTGTATACGATGTTTACAGTGCCATATCCAGAAATCAACTGAGCTTGCATATTCAGACTCAAGCAATCTTCCTCACGAGGTTTAAAGGCTCCTTATTTTTATGAAGCATTCATATAATTTGTTAAACGTTATGTCCACATGCAGTGTACAATCAAGTTGTTGTTCGCCTCTGTTGTGTTACTGGCATGTACTCTGGCACACCTTACAATTATTTTTATCTCTACAATTCTCCTGGGAAATGCAAAAGTCAGTGTGGCATTAAATCTAATTAACGATTCTTCAGGCTTACCAGATGACGTAACTATACTCCTGTTCCAACCTCTTTTGAAATGTTTAGTTGTTTCTGAAGGAGCTGATGTTTAATATTAGTAGGCTATGTGGTCACAAGATGTCATTCTGTCAGAAATAATGCTATAGAGACTATGTGAGACTCTGGCTCAAACTGTAGGCTATTAACCTTTACAAACTCCCTGAGAAACATTTCACCATGATCTAAGTCTTTAAAACTGTTTTTCTCATAGCCGTTTTGCTCGGAAATTTGATACAGTGCCACGTAGTAGATATCATGTGTCCTAATTAGATTTACAAACACAAAGTCTGCTTTCAATGAGGGATTAGATTTCAACTTAGGAATACTTCTATAAGTTTTGAATTACAAGCCTTTAAAATATTAATGAGTCTCCAGTTTGTATCAGTTGCACACCTTTTAGTAACCATGACAACCCAGTTGGAAGCTCTTGACTTTCTCTTCATCCCTCAAATGATTCTTTTTGATCTTCAATAAAGCTTTTTCAACAATAAAGTGGGATTTCCTTGTTAGAATATTATTTTACCATTTACAAAGTTGAGACTTGATTATATTGGTTTGATATTAGAAGACATGGTCCCTTTGTGAGTATTTTCCTCAAGGAACGCAAGTTTTATCTATTTAGAGTAAAAGGTAGGCTAAAGACCATGAGATTTTTTGTTACTTTTTTCAGACCCATGTGATTTTATGTGTATTTATTGATTTTTAAGCAACGTGATTTGTGAATTGATAGAACATAAAAAAAATACTTGGAATAAAAAATAAAAAAAAACAATAATATTACAATTAGGCATCTACATTGGTATAGGCAAATATAATATAAATTAAAGTCATAATAATTATATAATAGGCTACTCAACTTTTATTGTAACTAACCAAACTGTGTTGACCATGTGTTAATGGTTAAAAGTCAGGTTATTATGGTCATTCAGATTGATAAATGCATAGGCTGTGTTCCAAAAACCTAGTGAGTTGTCTACCTAGGCAGCATTTTGGGGCTTCAGGGTAATTCCTAAAGTTGCTTCTGCGCGAGCCTATGAGGTGCAAAACTGTTGCGCGCGCCTGTAATGACCAAAACGCTGCACGCGCCTAAGTATCCTGCTCACAAAAGCTGTATAGAAGTGCAGGTCAACAGTGTTTTGAGGTTTTGAGACACAGCCCGTGTCAACCAGTTACTGCTACTGTGTCACCACTGAGGTCGCTGTTATTCCTGTGGACTTCAGTCTGAAGTCGGGCACAGTACTGAGAGGAAGGACAGCGGCTTTGGAAAAGGGAATATTTGACATCAAGGGAATCTGTCACCGCTAAACGGGACAGTCTGTCTCTCCTCTGTCCACAAAGACAGCTGCTATTACCGGATTTACACATAATGTAAGTGACTTTAATCACTTTATTTATTTTGTGGCTTTTATTTAGAGCAGATATAGGTTTGTTGTTTAAGTTGTGTTTAATTGTTTTTCCATTAGCGAGCTAGCATACTGCTAATGAATGTGTCCATATTATTACTCCGGTGAATCGGCAGGTAAATTTCGCTTGTCATTTAATTTAGTTACAAGCTAAATTCTGTTTAAAACACGGGATTTTAATTGTGACTTTTGTATTGTAACTTAAGTTAACGGACTGTTTACTGCTATTGCGCTTCATAACGCTTCTTGCGTTCAGTTCAGTTACATAGTTACATAGTTATATAATAATTCATGGTTTTACTCATTGTTGTTTTTCAGTGATATTATTTAGTTTTTCCACAGAGAGATTTGCTTTGTTTTGATAAGTTAAGTGTGTGGACAAAGTTTTTTAGAAAATGAGTAAGTTGGCTTATGTCATGGAAACTCGACAAGTTGAATGTATTGTTAAGAGGTTAAAATTTGTGTTCTGAAGTCGTGGAAATCATGGGCCAAGTTAACGTTATTTATTTGTGTTTTTTCAATCATATGAATGATGGATGCTTTCAAACACTATTAGGTGACTGTAAACTGCGGTGTCTGCGCATGCGCAGCTGTCCTGGTTAACCGGAATGGTTCCACCTTTATAATGGTTCCTTTATAATCTCACGGGTATTTCCACGAAATGTGATATATATATATATATATATATATATATATATATATATATATATATATATATATATATATGTATATATGTATATGTGCTAATATAATGCACAAATAAATACAACAAAGATGCAAATTAATGCAATAAAGGCATTCAGGTTTTTTACAGTAAGTCTAATAGTAGTTTTCAGGTAAAGAAATTTAATAAAGTAAGCAAATATAAAAGATTTGTATTTTTATTAACACTGCATGTTATTCACTGTATTCATTAAAGATCCTTAATTAATTAGTCCTTAATAAACTTTAAAAAAGTTATTCCGTCAGGTGCAGTGAGTGATTTTGTTTATGTTTTTCGTCTTTTGTTGTTTGATTAACATTAAAACAGCAGCAGGAATATTCGGCTATCACTCTAATCTTTTATACTTTAACAAAAGTAATATATATATATATATATATATATATATATATATATATATATATATATATATATATATTATTATTTATATACAATTTAACCTGTTTTAAGGGAATGAACCTGATAGGACAAAAAACGCTCAATCACTCACAGCTGCCCTGTATTTCTATAAATATCATCATGCCTTTGCACAATGCAAAAATATCCAACCTTCCCTGCAGAGAACACATAATTATGGAAATTGTATTTTTAACTAGCTAATCTTCAAAATAATGTCTTCCATAGCCAAGTTAAACATAATCAGGATTCTAATGTGTGGAAATCATGTTACTTTTATCTACCAAATGGAAGCTTGCTTACTACCTGATAACATTTGACTTGATTTAATGATTAATTTTTTTTTGTAAAGTTTGTGCTTATTTGAACTCTCATTTGAATATTTATAACCCAGCAAAAACGCAGTAAAATGTTGCCTTTGGAAGTCCCAATGACACTGGCCTCTTTGCATCCTGTTGCGTCCTGTTTTCCATATCCTCTGAGCTATAAAGAGAGCAAGAGCAGAGGAAGGAGGGGGTTTAAAAATGTGTGGTACAGGAAACTCACACAACCCTTTTACCCCGAACCATCTCCAATGACAACGTCTGTACTGCTGCCATGAGCATGCACGTAATTATGTGCAATTACTCATCTCACTATGAACATCTCGCTGAAAAGCTGTGCAACTTTAGATCGAGCGATGAGCCAAAAATGTGGGAAAAGAAATGTCTTTTGTCGACTATCACACTCACAGTTTTGTTGTTATTTAGGATCTGTTGATTCTCGTGGAAGAGACTGTATCTCAGCCAGGCATACCAAGTATGTCCTAAAATTTCCAAAGATATAAATTCATTATCAATGGATATTTTATTTTATTTGGAGTTTTGCATGTTGTTGCATCATCCACACTATAAAGATTGCCACCGCTATTTACGTGTTGCTAAGCAACTTTAGTGCCGGGGTCCCAAGTTCATTTTCTCTTTCATCTCCATATCATTTGTTTTAATGTCTCAGGCCTTTTCAATAAAGCCTTCCTCTTATTCACAAAATATAGCATTTTGCAAAGAATATAACTATAAAATGCTTTTATTGCATCCCTAATGCAATGTCATCATTGTTGTTGTCACATAATTACAAAGGTTTTATCAAACCGAAATGTGCCTGCATATTCTGATTAATTTAATTAAATGTCATAACATTAAATTAATTGGTTACACTTTATTTTAATGTGTCATTGTTACACTGTAATTATACATTTAAGTACTGAGTAATATTAAGTAACTACATGTACTTACTAAAGGGTTAGGATTAGGGTTTAGGGTTAGTTGCATGTAATTATGCATAATTTATAGTTATTACTATAGTAATTAGATGTAACATATCATGTAACAATGACACATTAAAATAAAGTGTTACCATAAACATTAATATAAACAGTCAGAAACAGATATAAGAAATGATGAATAAGATTAAGTCTGGATTCAGGTTGCTCACAGATAAATTGTACTGTTGTAGCTTATCAATTTTTTTGTTACTTCCTCTTCTGAAACCATTCTGTTTACATTATGATCTGATAGCTAAAATCACTAACCGTGTGAACCATAATACTGTAAATATAGCCTAGTGCCTGCTCGTAATCCTATTTAAATCCTGGAAAATCCAAGTGAAGGACATTGTGCCACATGAACTTTGGGCTGTCTTTGAGTATGTTCAAATTTCCCTTCTTCATTGCCTAGGTCATATTAGGGTAATATCTGAATAGTAGCATGTTAGTGTTACTCTGTTAATGTCATGATTTAGATAGATTATAATGGATTTGTTGTAACAATGAAAAATTAACCTGATGAGATGGCAAGCAACATTAAACATAATATATACACACATGCATACAATGCTGTGTTTTCACCCAAAATAAATGGTTTTGAGGAACACGAGTCTGACACCAGCCGGCATTAGACCTGATCATTGAGTCCATCTGGGATTACATGAATAATCAATAATTACAAGACTAAATCCAGAAGAACCTTTGTGTTTAAAACAGTTTTGTCCTCAGTTACTTGCACAGTTTTTCAGGCAGCTTTGCTGGAAGGTTTCTTCAAGTTTGTTGAAGATGTTGCCACAGTTCTTCTGGATTTAGTCAGTCTCAGATTTTTCTGTTTCTTCATGTAATCACAGACATACTCGATGATGGAGATCAGATCTCTGTGTGGAACATGCTGGTTGTTGTCAGACGTCCTTGTGCATACAAAAATCTTACCGGATTATTACAATTAATGTCAAAAAGAATGTTTGGAAATGTAAACCGAATTACCTTCTGGCACAGGTAACAAAAGATATACAGTGAATAATTGGTGAACTTTTTCTTGGTGAAAACACCAATGTGCTTAAAGCTGCAGTCCATAGCTTTTTTTGGGTAAAAATTATCCAAATTACATAACCAGCCAGTATTCAAAACTCCTTAGCTTAATTCAAAACAGTAAGCTTGTAATAATGTTTTTAATTCCAGTGGTACTGGTGGATTTCTGTGGGAGATTCCAGGTGTCTTTGCGTCATTACGTCACATCTGAACACATAAATAAGAGTCTCGGCTAGTTCAGAGTCTCGGCTAGTCGGCTGTATTGTGTGTGAGGATGTTGGAGGTGGAGATTTTCAGCCTTTTCTCACAGCACTTGATATAATTAAACTTATCAATTTAATGGCGGATCCAGAAAGGTTCAAATGACAATCACCAGTGACAACAGATTCACCCGCTATAAAATGCAAAAGACTTCATTCGGACTTCGGAGTTGCTACAGAAAAAAAGAGACTGCAACTGAACCCATGCGAAAACAAGGATACATATCAGAAGGACATTACATGTAGTCACGCAATGCTGGCGTTGTTAACATTAACAATTTGAGAACAAAGTATAATTTGCACGGTTTTGCATGATATGAAAAGCAATTTTTAGATTTAATCAGCGCGATTTACTGCAATGTTAGAAGAACCAGAACAAAAGTGGATGTTAGTTACTTGTTCAGATGACCATATCCCGTGAAAAAAAGTATAATCTGTGATTCTGAATGCCAGTATCCACACTGCCCCGGCGACTGACAGCCACACACTCTCCTCAAACATTGTGTTCATCCACGCTGTGCTATGCCGAAGTACAACTCGCTAAAGTTTATTCTGACAATGACTGCAATTGCAGATTTCGAACAGAGATGGCGACAAAGAGGAAAAACTGTGGACTGCTGCTTTAAGTAGTGTGTATGTGTGTGTGTGTGTTATATATATATATATATTATATATATTAGCTATTTACTTTAATTTTAAATTATTTTATTCCTTTAAATTATTATTGTTCTTGTGATTTCTACACTGTTAAAAAATATTGAAACAATTCTTAAAAAGTTAAGTAACCCGGTTGCCTTAATTTTAAGTTCATTGAAATGGAAAAATGTTGCTTAATACAATGAAGGAGATTTATTTAATCATCAGAAACTCAAAAAATTATGTTGTATGAAGAACTACATAAATTATTTTTATTATTTTTAAATTATAAATTAAGTTGATTTGACATAAGAAAAAATGTTGTGATTACAAATCATGAAAATATTGTTTTACAGTGTAGAATTGGGAAGGTCATGGAAATTGAAATGATCTTAAAAGGTCATGAAGAAAAACAATATACACATGTATGGTCATCTCGAAAATATTTAATTGGCTAAAAAAATACTCTTTATGAGTTCAGTCTCCATAAAAAATTAGGATTGTTATTTTTTTCCATTATGAGCAGGGAAAGTCAAGAAAGGAAATTTATTGGCCAGAAGGTTTAGAGCCAGTTCTAACTTCTACTCCAGTTATAAATATGTGCACCTTATGAATACACGTTACAAAGGTGCTTAATGAACAGATCATTATGTTTTTAGCACGTATCACTGATTTTCCCAGACACAATTCAGCACAGAACAAAGCTTTCAGAAAGATGTAATGTGCCAGATAGTTTTCTGATGAGCAAAGCTTTAGAACTGAAGCATATGCCAGTGTCTTGTTCTGAAGTCTTTGTTCCTTTCAAAGGACTTATGCTGAGACTCAAGTGATTGGCACAGAGACAGTACTGAGCATATAATGAGGTTAGTTAGCATGCTAGACAATTGATAATTGCGCTGTGGGGAACTCTTGGGACCAGGCCATATAGAGTGCCAGATAATAGGAAATGTTGCTCTGCACCAAACCTCGAGCAGTTATCACGTTCCTACCTCACACACACACACAGACGTCTTTGACGTGAACTCAGTGCTGTTCTCTTGCCAGGTAGAATAACTCTCTTGTGATTAACCATTATTACTTTTGTAGACTTTGACAGCAGTTCAGTTACAGGTCATGCAGTCTGCGGCACCCAGTGGCATCTCATGGATCTTAACGGATGTCATTGTCATCCAGTGCTTCAGATACATGTTAAAAAGGGAATTAAATTGAACAGTGTACGATGTCTATGGTTTATTGTAGGATCAAAGAGTGATCAGATAGGGCCACCAGCTGTTCTCTCAAGAGGAGAGTCTGTGGAGATAAAGATGTCTCAAATAGCAGTAGCTTAAATCCACTATTACAGGATAAGCCCATACCGGAGAGGAAATAATGAGATCATTGAAAAAACATGGAGTGACAGGTCAGGAGACTAAAATACCTCAACAGAACTGCTATATGACACAGTCATTGAACCATAGTTGAGTAGACATGCTTGAAAATGACCTAATTTTCCAAAACATCATTAAAAAGAGCACATTTTTGGACCATAGGTGTTTGCTAAGCCAAGGATCACAATTAATATTCATACTTAGACTAATGTTTTTTTTTTTGCTAAAGCTATTTGGCTCATGAAATGATTGGGATCAGACTTGCGTATGCTGATATAATCTGATCTGATAGCTATACTTCTCGTATGCATCTTGAAGGTGGTTTACATTTAGTATTTTAATGATGGGATTTAGTCTGATCAGTAAAAGTGTAATATGCACTTATATTGAGACTTGAGCATGGACTCTTTTCGATGTAGGCCAGTAAACAACTACTCAAAATGGCCTAGTAGTAAAAACCACACTGAACACTAACAATTTAATAACTAAGTCAAGTTGAATTATGTTTCCTGACAAAGATAATTATTTCATTATCTTTCTGGCTTTGGGACATGAGCAGGACAGAGCATCTATTGTCTCATATCTTCATGTTTTCGGCCATTAGTCCAAAGCAACTGAAACTGTTTGTAAATGGGCAGAAAAGTGAATTATTAGCTATCTTCCTCACAAGCAGGACATTTATTTTAGATGTGCTAAAGGGGAATGTGGAACTGAATTACCAGCGGCATGTGAAATGCATGCAGATGACATGCTGAAAAATAGATATAAAAGATAATATTAATAATTCATTCCTACATCTTGTGATTTCTTTCCTACAATCGTATTATTTTCGGTCGTGTTTAATAAATTTGTTCCCTTTAATTTGTTGAATAAAACCAAGCAACAAATTGCTTAAATTTGTGGCCACATTATTTTTCATTATCCGCCAGCATGTCATGTACCGTATAAACTTGTACGTGCCTTGCTTTGTTGAATAAGCACAAACTGTTAAAATTAAATGTGACGAGAGAAAGCCATGTGATATTTCTATAAAAGTATTAGGTTAGGGTACCAATGATATCTTTTGCACTGTAAAAATGAATATGCTTTATCTAATCAAATAAATTGTGGCAACAGATTACAAGCAATATTATTAATTAAATTTAACTAATTAGAATTGAGTAATAATTAATCAAATTATTTCCTGAAAAGTTAACCATTTAAAATGAGTAAAACTTACAACAACAACCAAAAAAACATAAATTTAAGTCACCATTATAGTGATCGGTGTTTTGTTTTAGGCTTGTTTTAAAAATACGTTTTCTCCTTCAGTGATTCTGCTTGTTAACATCAGGTGTCTTCAATGTTGGCAGCATAAAATAAAGAGTTCTTAATTAATCTTTGCCGTCTTTCTGTTTGTGAGATTTTTGTTAAATTTTTTTGGTGTAAATTTTACTTATTTTAAATGGCTTTTAAGGAATAATTTGATTAATTATTACTCAATTCTAATTTGTTAAATGTAATTAATAATATTGCTTGTAATCTGTTGCCACAATTCAATTGATTAGATAAAGCATATTCATTTTTACAGTGTGTTTTAGGAAGTAAAAAGGTTCCACAGAAAAAAAGATGCAAAAATATGGATTAAAAGTGAGTAAAATGAAGAAATTAAGCAGGATGTGACGGTGAGGATTTGGGAAAAGAAACAAAAGATTCCATATCCAGTGTAATACCTCAAAAAATATTGTTAAATTCGTGGAAAATTTGAGTGACCAACCTGCAAAACAGAACATAGCAAAGTTAAGCCTCGTTAAGGCTCACGTACCTCTCTCATTCAGCATGGATCCAAATGTTACCATGGCAACGATATAACATTTGCCTTTTACCAATTATTTATTTTGTAAACAAAGCTTTGTACTTTACTCTGTAGTCCTAAATTTTTACGTAAAAAAAAAGAAAGAAAATAATTTTACATACGGGATCATTTTATCATTTTATGTTAATTGCAAACATTGCATTTGTGTTTTAAAATACAATAAAACTATGAGCACAATGCAAGTCATTTTGAACGTACAATGAATCTCTTATTTACATTGTGTTTACAATTTGTTGGTTATTTGCAAGTAACCGGGGTTTGCAAGTGTGTGGCTCGTGTTCATAGGCGGATGGTGAAGCAACTTCAGGGTACGGCTAATAGAATACAAAAAGAATGTCATCATTTGTTATTAAAGCAGCTATGCTCACAAACCACTATAATTAAAAGAGAAAATCAAGCAAAATTGTATTTTTTGTTTGAATTTCATAATAAAAATGATATTTGAAAAGACTTTGTTTCAGATCAAAATTGAGGCACATTACAAAGTTTTATTCATTAATCAACTGAAAACAGCATAGAAAAGATCAATACTTTGGATTTAAGAATCATTATCCGTTCACCTAAAGAGGAATCAATAAAAAACGAAAAATCAACCCTGCTGTAGGATAAAGTCACTATTCATTTATTTAATGGTGAATTAGTGGAGAGTAACGGCAGCTTCAGAACCAATTTGACAGTTCCATGTGACTGCTTCTTGGAGGCAAAAAGCGACTCAAAATGCAATCATACTCTAATGTCTGAGCTAGTGGAAGTGAGCTTTGCATGGTAAAGCACCACTCACATTTTCTAGTTTCAGTTTGCTTTGTACATTATGCATATCAAGACTTTGAAGTGGCTAATGTAAAAAGTTGTTTTGTTATTTTCATCACACTCATCTACACTCGAGATGACCTTGTTGACTTCCACCTGCTGCAATCTAAAAGACGTTTTGTTTACAGTCACATGGTTAAAACACAATTACGTTTCTGTTGAACAAGCTTTGCATGCTGTCAGCCAAGTCTGTGTTTAATCTCAACCCTGTGTGTGTGTCTTCCAGAGCTGTGGTGTAGTTGTGGGGTGCAATGGAGGATGGGAAGCCTGTGTGGGCGCCCCACCCAACCGACGGGTTCCAACTGGGAATGATAGTGGACATTCGGTGCGGATGCACTCACTATAGAACCTCTCAGTCAGAGAGGAAAGGTAAGCCCTTGAAATTTATCCTGTGAGCGTTTAACCGGTGACCAAGCAGGTGGCAGCTATTGATTTTGTGCCATGTTATCATGCCTCATATATTGATACGAAGGAAAACTTAGTTGCTAAGCACCTGTGATGATCCTCGGCTGAGCCCATGCGTACCTTCGGGCGATCATGTGATCACGGTTTCTGCTGATGTGAATCCTTAAGTTCCCACCACACGCATGATTAACTTCATGATGTGTATAAAAGGCCTCCAGGTATCTGAGCAATAGGTAAATGTGAGAACATGTGTATGCAGAATAGTGCTGTGCCATGTAAGGGTGTCACTTGCAGGGGCTTTGAATAAGTAATAAGCTCCACCTGCTGCAGGTGTGTGGATCACATTACACTCAGGGTATATTCATTAGAGAGAAAAATCCACCTGTGTCTCAACTAATTACACACCCTTAGGCTATAACGGAAACGATTCTGAAGAGAAAACGCAAAATTGGCGTTGCGTCATCATTTTTTTATTCTGCGTTTAGACGAGCGTTTTGTGTGGGAAATTTGCGTGCAAATTGTGATGAAATGTCTAGAATTCATGTAGTATGCACTCCAGGTGGCTTGGAGTGCATACTACAGCAACACCAAGTCCAGCGCGTCTGCGTACAACCTTCACTGTCAAGCAGACTTTTGCGCTTTTACCCTTTACACGGGAACGCGACGGTGGAGTGTTTTTAAGATTTCTACTCTGGAGGGTGGTTTTACTTTTTTTGCGTTTTTAAGCCTCAAAAACGGCGTCGGCGTGTAAACGAAAGGCAAATCCGATAAAATATTTTTACGCTTTCACCCGTGAGCGGTCTCGCATTGGGGGATATATCAGAAGTGGGGGATATATCAGAAAAATATACCAGAAGATTAGAAAATCTATTGACCCACCCACACTGCACACACACAAATGTTAAATAATGATTACAGAGTGGAAAATAGGTTATACATGTTTTATTTGAAGATTCCACCAAATTACTTTCATAAATTTAAAGCTACACTCACTGTGTAACTCTTTTAGTTTATTCTTAGCTAAAAAAAAACCTTTCTTTCAAAAAAGAAAAAGAAAAAGTTCTTTCAAAAATATATGTGTTCATTAATGTATATTTACTTCGTTCAAGTAATAAAGTATTCTCGTGAGTGTATAATATGCCATTGAAAATACATACGGGTAAGGGGTTCTAATGTCGGCTCTGCCATGTTGCCCCTCCATCTTGAATGTACATTAGCCAAAGAGGGACATACCCGTTTATTCAAGCTTCGCCTTTCACGTTTACGTTTGAGTTAACACTCATGGACGAGGTTGAACTGGAAGCCACGTTAAAAGGTTAGTTCACCAAAAATGAAAATTAAGTCATTAATTACTCACCCCATGCTGTACCAACCCGTAAAGACCTTCGTTCATCTTCGGAACACAAATAAAGATATTTTTGATTAAATCTGAGAGCTGGATCACTCCTCCATAGACTGCCTAAGGGATGGCTCTTGACGGCCCATTAAAGTCATTAAAGAAAATGTTTAAATATTCCATGTGCCTACAGTGGCTCAATTATACGTTTATCAAGCAATTAGACTACTTTTTGTGCGAAAAAAACATAAATAACGACTTTATTCGACTATTCCATTACTTCCTTATGGGTGCATGCGCGAGAACTGAGATGACGACGTTCTTCTTCGAGTACTTCTTGTTTCCGGCTGCTCACCGCTTAGGAGTATTACCGCCACCTACTGTATAAGATGATGATCGCGCTCCGGCTATATCAGCACATCATCTTATACGGTAGGTGGCGGCAAATACTCATAAGCGGTGAGCAGCCGGTAACAAAAAGTAGTCGAAGAAGAACGTCCTGATCTCAGTTCTCGCGCATGCGCCCATAAGGAAGTAATGAAGCAGTTGAATAAAGTCATTATTTATGTTTTTTTTGCACAAAAAGTAAGTCTCGTCGCTCTGATAAACTTATAATTGAGCCACTGTAGGCACATGGAATATTTAAACTTTTCTTTAATGACTTTATGGGCCGTCAAGAGCCAGTCCCTTAGGCAGTCTATGGAGGAGTGATCCAGCTCTCAGATTTAATCAAAAATATCTTTATTTGTGTTCTGAAGATGAACGAAGGTCTTACGGGGTTGGTACAGCATGGGGTGAGTAATTAATGACTTAATTTTCATTTTTGGGTGAACTAACCCTTTAATCTTGGACTACACTGGCCATCGTAGGAGTTAAAACGAAATTGGAATTGAGAGGAACAGAAACTAATATTCACTGGATGGTCATATACCTTTTCACCACTAGATGGGGTAAAAATCACACAGTGTAGATTTAAACTATAGATTTACTTTTTTTTCTTTTATAATTGACTCTCTTATTTGTCATTGATCCATTAGCTCTTATTAACAAATGGTAAACAATGTGTGAAAAGTTTTCTCTAGAATATAAAGTATCAAGGTAGTGAATGTTTTTAGGTCAAAGAGGTTTGACATTGAGGCAGATAATATCTGTCCAGTGATGTTCTAATGTAAATGGCTTATATAAATATGAGGGAGTGGAGGAATAACGTCAGCATGGACGAGATGGGTTTTCTGGGAAAGGTCAGCTTGTCTCCATCTCGCTCTGAATAATGCACCGATGTGATGGGCAGTTTTGGGTGTCTTAAGCTGTGAAATCCATTACATGACACATTATATGTTCTCACCTTTCACATTAACATGACTTTACCGTTTCTTCTTCGCATTATGGCCGCCATTATACACAATCAATCATGGCTGACCTAGCACCTCTCTTCATTGGCATTTTCACAGTCGTAATGCATGAAGACCTTGAGTGTTTATAGCTTCACACCTCAGTGAAAGTAACCAGACGGACTCGGAAATGATAGAACAAACGGCTTGCATCATCTACTTATTTTTTGTCCCATTAATCTTCTGTGTGGTTGTAAACTATATGGACTTTTATGAATATGGATAAATTGTGAATGTAGCCATGTATTGTTATGGCCAGAGGTCACAAAAGTTGATGTTGCTCATTTTGACTTTACAGACGTTCCTGGCTCCCATCAGTCAAGTTTTTCCTGCTGAGGATGATGTAAACAAACACGTTGAAGACAACTGTAAGTATAACTTCTTTGGGGCCAATAGGATCACGTTAAATACTTAAGCTTATGATGTTCATTGATATGCTCATATTTACTTGGCTTCCAGGTTCTCTTATGTATTTGAATGAGGCCACTCTTCTAAACAACATCCGTATCCGTTACAGCAAAGACTTGATCTATGTAAGTCAAATGTTTGTTCTGAATTCTTGTTTTTCTATTCATTTCAATGTCTTTTCCAACACCCAAACTACACACGTACACAATTACTTGGCCAGTTGATAACATAAACATTGTCCAATTGTACAGACTTAAAGGAGTAGTTCACTTTAAAAAAAAAAAAAATCTTTTGCTGATAATTTACCCACCCCCATGTCATCCAAGATGTCCATATCTTTCTTTCGTCAGTCAAAAAGAAATGAAGGTTTTTGATGAAAACATTTCAGGATTTTCTCCATATAATGGACTTCAATGGGAACCAAACGGTTCAAGGTCCAAACGAGAGTTTCAGTGCAGCTTCAAAGGGTTTTAAACGACACCAGACGATGAATAAGGGCCTTATCTAGCAAAACGATCGCTCATTTAAAAAATAAATAAAAAAGTTTAGGTTTTATAAGCACAAATGCTTGCCTTGCTCTGATCTGTGATGAGCGTTCGTGACTCTCCTGTTCAAACTCGTTCATCAAAATGAATGGATTTTTTTTGAGTCATGACTCGAAGGGTCCTAGATAAGACCCTTATTCATTGTCTGGTGTCGTTTAAAGCTGCACTGAAACTTTCATTTGGATCTTGAACCATTTGGTTCCCATTGAAGTCCATTATATGGAGAAAATCCTGAAATGTTTTCATCAAAAACCTTAATTTCGTTTCGACTGAAGAAAGAAAGACATGGACATCTTGGATGACATGAGGGTGAGTAAATAATCAGCAAAAGTTTATTTTTTTTTTTTTAAGTGAACTGCCCCTTTAATGTGCAGTCACATCAACAAAAATTTGCAGTTAAAAAAAAACATTTCTACATGGTTGGCTGGTTTTGTACATGGCTTATAACTCAAATCAAAGTCTTTTTTTTTTAAATCACTATGGGGAAAATGAATTGAAAAAAAAAATCGCACCATTATGTTTAAGTTTAAGTGTGTTGGGCAGGCTGGGATGCTCAAATGAACAGAATAGATTTATGTTTTTAAAGCACCATTACTTGCACTTGCATTTTAAATGACACAAATGACCTTTTAAATATGTATAAAAACATTTTTTGATTCATTAAAGCCTATAAAATTTCAGCAGATTTGGCTCAATTTTATGCAATTTTAAGCCAATGCATGATGCATTCACATATTTTGCTTAACAGTCACTAATGGGCAGTGCAGGGCTTCCAGGTTCATGCTAAACCCCACAGATCTCATTGGCAAGCATGGCTGCAGGTACAGAACTGATGGGGATGTTATTGTCGTGCTCCAACGGCCCTTATTAGCCTCTCATCTGAGAGACGCCGGTCCAGCTGTCAGCACACGCTCATCAGCACAGCGCATCAGGCTGTCAGGAGACTGCCCAGGCCCTGCCCTAGTGTGACTGCACGTCTCAGATGACCCAACTAATCCTGGCCAGACGCTATCAAGTTGCCCAATGCACTTAATTAGGTCCTGTGAGGTAGCGGTGCTCCGCATGGCGTGGCTAACCTGAAAGTCTGTGGCTTTGAGTGAGACCGATTAAAACATTGCTCTTCGTCTGAGCCGTCCGACTTGTCAAACTATTGGTCGGAACTACCTGTTTGCCTATAATATGAAAGCACACGTTTCAAATGTTCTCAGACACTGTTTGTTTTATTTCAGACTTTTGTGGCTAATATCCTGATTGCTGTGAACCCATATTTCGACATCCCGAAACTCTACTCTCCAGAGTCTATTAAGAGCTATCAGAGACGCTCTTTGGGGACACTTCCTCCTCATGTCTATGCTATTGGTGAGTGGACAAGATATGAATGTCTGTCTAATTGGACACTTGAGGATTTAATTTTAAGCACAAAGTCTTTATTTTTGTAGATTTTTTTTAAGGTAACTACCGCATTGACAGTGATGTTGACAAACGTCAGTCTCTCTCTCTCTGTCTCAGCGGATAAAGCCTACAGAGACATGAAGGTTCTGAAGATGAGTCAGTCCATCATTGTGTCCGGTGAATCTGGTGCTGGGAAAACAGAAAACACAAAGTTTGTTCTCAGGTGGGATAACTTGTCTATTTATGGAATGATGCAAACACTCCTGTTAAAATGTCATACATGTAAGGGCCCAAATTCATCCATCCATACCTTCCAGTGGTGAATTGAGATTTTTTTTTTTTAGATATGAAAATATATGAAGAGTTCAGATGCAAAAGCCTCTAAATGCCATTTGAAATTTTCTTCTAAAATGACCATTTTTATCAAGCTTGTGTATTTAAGTTCTGTAATTTCACTTAAATGACAATTAATAGGTAATCTTCACTGCCATTTAAGTGAAATTACTGAACTTTAATATACAAGCTTGATAAAATGATCATTTTAGAAAGAAAATTTCAAATGGCACTTAGAGGCTTTTGCATCTGAACTCTCCATATTTAGCCTGTGAAAATGCTAAAAATCATAAAGACCCATTTTAATATTCTTTGTGGTGACTTCATATAATTATTATTTCACGTTTCGCCACATCTTGAAAAAAAATGTGTAGGTATCCTGAATAAACTTCTGATGATAAATTTTCCACTGATGTAATAATGTTACAAGAAATATTACTTCAAATCATCATATTCAAATGATTTCTGAAGGATCATGTGACACTGAAGTATGGAGTAATAATGCTGAAATTCAGTTTTTATATTCAAAAATAATTCCTTTATTTAAATGGTAATTTAAGAATACCTTTATTTTATATGGTAATTTAACAGAATATTATGTTTTTTTTTTTTTTTTTTGCATGGTGTATTTTGATCAAATAAATGCAACCTTGTTGAGCATAAGAGACTTCATTCAAAAACCATAACAAATCTTACCAAACTTTTGAATAGTTGAATGTTGCATTGTTTAGAAATATTATTGGTAAATAAATGTGTTTTATTGGACCAGTTTTATCATTGATGTCATCATTACTTGATACTATATCTGTTTAATTTCAGGTATTTAACCACATCTTATGGAACAGGTCAAGATATAGATGAGAGGAATTGTTGAAGGTAGGTTCTCCAAAGACACTGGTTGTCTTGATTTTTTGGATATATGATGCAAAATCTATGTTTTGTAATATATGTGTTCCATGCAGCCAACCCCTTGCTTGAGGCTTTTGGAAATGCAAAGACAGTCAGGAACAACAACAGCAGTCGGTTTGGAAAGTTTGTGGAAATTCATTTCAATGAGAAGGTAAACTTTGTCTTAGTCCAAAGACAAAAGTTTGTCCTCTGTAAGACTTCATGTAGTTACTAATTGTGTTCATCGTGTCTCCAGAATGCAGTTGTGGGCGGTTTTGTCTCGCACTATCTGCTGGAAAAGTCTCGGATTTGCATGCAGAGTCCAGAAGAGAGAAACTATCATATATTTTACAGACTCTGCGCAGGGGCATCGGAGGACATCAGGAACAGGCTTCATCTCAACTCTTCGGAAAACTTCAGAGTCAGTTTTTTTTTTGTATTGCTTATCAGGAACCAGGAAATCATTTTACCAAGCCTAGAAACTTGGTTCAGCTGGAAACTTTGAGAGTCTCAGTTATAATGAGTGCAATAAAAGCCACCTGACAACTGTGACCATAGCAAGCAGACTATTAACCCCTTAAAGGTGCAATACCTACGATTTTTGCATTAAAATATCCCAAAATCACAAGGCCAGTGTTATATATTTAGTTAAGATGATAATTTACAATATTCCAAATGTTTCAAGCAATGTTTAAATTGCGGAGAAAATTGAGATTTTAACCAAGGAAACGGGGCGTGTGAGCAGGGGTGAGCTGGGAGTCGCCAGTCAATTCGCGTCATATCCGCTTTACCTCGGTTTCCGCTCGTACTACGTGTAGTCCTGGATAAATGCGGAAGTTGTAGTTGTGCGTTAGCGTCTATCAAGCAACAAACGTCAGCTTGTTTCGCGCATTTGTTATGGAATGGTGCATTATTCTTTTCAATTATTCTCGGAATGTGAACTGTTGGCTGTAAAAGGGGTCGCACACTGGACGAGAAGAGCCGCGCCACGTCTCAGGACAAAGTCCAGTATCGCACACCGAGACGCGCAGTTTCTCATCATTATGGCCAGCAATATTGTTATGTTTAATGACATGAAGGGAAGATAATGTCTGTTCTATGTTATGATTGTACTGTACAATTAAATACAAATCGTTGCTCAGTCTGCGTTCTGAAAACTTTACCTCAGAACATTCGTTAACTGAATGAATTGAGAATCTCACCTGAAAAATCTAATAACATCAGTAATTGTCATTCAAGCAGCTGATTTCTGTAAATGAATGCAAAACTAAATGCATATTGCAGCATAGGGCGAAGTCAGGATCCATTAGCAACAATTTGACTTCAAACCTTCTCCACCATAGCTTCGTCCAGTGACTCGTACAGTAACATCTGTGATGGTAACTAATTTACTTTTAAACCTGACTTTTCTTGCGGCTATTTCAGTTTAATGAAAAACAAGCATGTCATTAAACGCAACATTTATAGAAATCGAACTTTACCTCATCCATGACAACTAATTTTCGATTCCCGTCTGACTGATTTATCCACGGTGGAGTTGTAAACAACAGTTCCCATCATTCCGCGTTCCTCAACGTTCGTCATCAAGCAAAGCCGTTGTTGTTGTTTTGAATGTAGCGCCCTCTAGCGACATGCCAATCTTAGGTATTGTAGCTTTAAGTGTCACCCCCCTCCCTTTTTAATATAGATGAAAATGCACATTTCGAACTTAAATGGTTGTAATTCAAGAATGCTTTGGAATATAGACGTAAGATTGGTCTCGTTTTAAAGAAGACATTTGGCAGATTTTTGTAGAAGTGAAATAAATTAAGAATGTGAAACAGAAAAAAAGTTATAGAAGTTTGAGTTTATGAAAATGTACAATATAAAAAAATTAATTATTCATGTTTTATATAAAATATATATTTTCAAAACCTGGGCGACTCTAAAACTGCAAAAAAATCAAAGCCAAAAATCTGAATAAGTTGTGTTTCAAATTTTAGGTTGATATCTCAAAAAATGAGCTTTCAGTGAGATTTTGTTTGGGCGCAGTACCAAACTTTTTCACTAGATGACAACCAGACTCCATTACTGCC
Organism: Hybognathus amarus; assembly: GCA_030378365.1. Lineage (NCBI taxonomy): Eukaryota > Metazoa > Chordata > Actinopteri > Cypriniformes > Leuciscidae > Hybognathus > Hybognathus amarus. The sequence continues at coordinate 110,217 of JAQIUQ010004721.1, forward strand.
CATATAAGGGCGCCTACATTTCCATATGAAATAATAATTATTATAATTATAAAATAATTGAATGGAGGCTATCTTTTGAACTCTTGGCATGAAAACAAACAGGTTTCTACCCTTCTTTCATGATTTTTCATGTTCATCACAATTTCAAAATAAAGGTCTAAACACGCCTAAACAAAGGTCTAGAGTATGAAAATATTATTGTTGCAAATTGATAAATTACGGCTCCTCTGTAATATATTTTGAAAATCAATCACCAAATATGAAAACTAGAGATTCTAAGCTTTCAAATGATATATAGTTTGTCAAGATTAGTTTAGGTTTAGTATAGGATAATACTGTTTTAAAAATGTAATGGATTTGGGCCTGTGACACTTAAAGGGTTAAAGCACAGTCAAAAATGAAAGTGGCGAAAGCATTTTATCAAACCCAGTGAAATCCTTTAATACTTTAGGTTATCTGATTTCAAGCCCTCATATACATGATACCATGAAACTGTAGATGTGCCACTGAGATGGCATATTTGCTTTACAATGATTGTGAATGTGTTTCTGCTGGTTCTATTCTCTGTTTGTTAACTTTCATCATTGTGTGTTTGTGTTCACTCAGTATTTGAATCGTGGCTGCACCAAGATACTTTGCAAACAAGGACTCGGATAAACAGATCATGCAAAACAGGAAAAGTACTGAGGTACGTAGAATCATCTTTGTTTAGGAATTCTTCGGGCAGTATCTGTAATGAATCTTATTCCTTCCTGTGTGTCTGATGCACAATTTGGGACAAATCTAAAGTGATAAATAGCAAGTTAAGCTGTAGTAAAGATTTCAGATTCATTTTTGAGTTATGATCAAATCCTTGCAGTGTCTTGTTCATGTAGTAAAAATTTAAGACTAGGTGACGTGCTGAGCGAACAGTACCTTGACCGCAGTCAAAATCTCTGAAGTCTCTGACCGTTTTGCCTCAAATAGAATTAAGTTACCCTCGGAAATTAGTTCGACATCTTTGATGAATTATGTAAAGTGTAATAAATTCCAGCGTTGTTTTGTTGTGTTTGCACACGGCCCTCTCTGGAGACTGAGCCCATCAATTGATGTTATTGTTATCAAGGGCCATTATTATAAATCATTCGTTGTGTTGAATCCCCGTGAGAGGTGATGAAGATATTCATTAGCTGCTGTTTCTGCCAGTGAAGAAGTTCATTTGCTAGCTCAACACCGTCTGTTTCACCTGTATTTTCACATGAAAATCTAGGATTAGTTTCTTACCCCAAATTCACAGATGGTACTTTCTCTGTTGTCTTCTCTTTCATCATCCTTGAACAATTGAATCTCTTAATGACTTTTGGGTCGGTATTAAGATATGCAATCCATCTTTAATTGTGAATCAGGCTCTGGTCCAAAATCTAGTGAGATAGTCTTTTTGCACATCCTAATCCTAACCAAGATGGAACCTCTTAAGTGACTAAATGTGAACTCTTTACAAAGGCAGCAAGTCCGCGCCACAAAAATAGAAATCAAATTTACCCGTCCTTACTGTCGAGTTAAACTGAACAGCATGATAATCTAATAAGGATAAAAGTACAAAGCACACATAAACATTAGTTTTAAAAATATATTTAGCGAGACTCTTTGGTTTTGAATTAGATTTCAGTGTATTGATGATTTTTGTTCAACTTCTTGTTAGCCATCTTGATTTGAATTGTGCATTCAGGGATTGCCTTCTGAACAAAATATAAATGCAAGGCTGCTTTTTAAACGATACTATGTTTTTATGTTAAGACAATATTCAAAGGCCCCCCCAAATATATTCCTCTGGACTTCTGCTGTAATAACAAAGCTGAGTACACTGTAAAAATTAATACGCTATATCTAAGCAATAAAATTGTGGCAATGGATTACAAGCAATATTATTAATTAAATTTAACAAATTAGAAATAAGTAATAATTAATCAAATTAATTCCTTAAAAGTTAACCAGTCAAATGATGATTGTATTTACACTACCGGTTAAAAAGTTTAGGGTCGGTAAGATTTTTTTTATGTTTTAAAAAGAAGTCTTCTCTGCTCACCAAGGCTGCAATTTTTTGATAAAAAATACACAAACACAGTAATATTGTGAAATATTATGACAATTTAAAATTACTTTTGTATGTTAATATATATTAAAATGTAATTTATTCCTCTGAAAAAAGCTGAATTTTCAGCATCATTACTCCAGTCTTCAGTGTCACATGATCCTTCACAAATCACATGATGATTTTATGCTCCAAAAACAGTTTTTTACATTTTTATTTCAGGATTCTTTGATGAATAGAAAGTTCAAAAGAACAGCTTTTATCTGAAATGGAAAGCTTTTGTTACATTAAACACTACCCTTTAAAAAGTTTGGGGTCAGTAAGAATTTGTATTTATTTTTGGGGGAAATAAATAAGAAATCAATACTTCTATTCATCAAGGATGAGTTACATTGATGAAAAGTTACAGTAAAGACATTTATAATGTTAGAAAAGATTCTAATTAAATAAATGCTGTTCTAACTTTCTATTCATTAAAGAATTCTGAAATAAAAATTAAAAAAACTGTTTTCAACATGGATAATGATCATACATGTTTTTGGAGCATAAAATCATCATATTAGAGTGATTTGTGAAGGATCATGTGACACTGAAGACTGGAGTAATGATGCTGATAATTCAGCTTTTTTTCAGAGGAATAAATTACATTTTAATATATATTAACATAAAAGTCATTTTAAATTGTCATAATATTTCACAATATTACTGTGTTTTTTGTGTATTTTTTATCAAAAAATTGCAGCCTTGGTGAGCAGAAGAGATTTCTTTTAAAAACATAAAAAATCTTACCGATCTTAAACTTTTGACCGGTAGTGTATATCAAGAGCCCAGCTAAAACAAACATTGATCACCATAATGGTGACTTACAATTGGTTTTCTCCTTCAGTGATTCGGCTTGTTAACATTAGGTGTCTTCAATATAAAATAAAGTAGTTCTTCATTCATCTTTGACGTCTGTTATTCACACATTTTTGTTTATTTGTTGTGTAAATTTTACTAATTTTAGAAGATGAACTTTTAAGGAGATTAATTATTACTCAGTGCTAATTTGTTCAATTTAATTAATAATATTGCTTGTAATCTGTTGTCACAATGTTATTGATTAGATATAGCGTATTCATTTTTACAGTGTATATTCATATTTACAGAAACTTGAAGCAGTATTTCAAAATAATATAATAAAATTATTATAAATAATTATATTCCATGTTTTTTTTAGTCGTTTGGGATTAATGTTTTTTTTAACTCACAAATAGCAGATTTTCAGCAATGTCTACCCACAGATTTTATAGCTTAACAAACCTTTATATTCATACATTAAAAAAAAAAAAAAAAATTACTAATATCAATGACTTTTCCAGGTCTAGAAATCACACTTAAAATTCCCCTCATACAGTACATCCAGGCTCTCCAAGACCATGAGAACCATGGGATATGAATAAAAACGAGGATTACATGTTTATTAAAATCATAAATTCAATCTTGTATATTAGATGTTTTAGCTTGTTTTAAAGCTTGGGTTGTCATTAAAATGCTGCCATTGTAGGTTTTAGAGCAGAGCTTCACTCTTCTAATAGCCATAATGTTTATGTCAATATTTTTGTAACTGAATATTGTGTGTCTTTGCCTTCCCTAATCTTCTTAAAAATTCAGGATCATAAGGTGATGTTTTACCAGTTGTCCTTTCTAAATTCTTTTCATGCTTTACATTCTTTGGGTTTCTGGGTTTCTGTGCATGAAATTGATCATTAGTGTGTGCATGGGTCTGCAAGCTAATATGCATGAGGCTTTCCCTGTAAAAGAAGTAGTTTTGTAAGGGGTGCTTGTAGTGATGGGTATGGTATGGAACAGCTTTTATTCTCTAGCATTGGTCAGAGTGTGATCTGTTATGTCATCAGACTGCAGATTATTGGTACATCAGTGACTTAAAGGTATAGTTTGCCCAAAAATAAAAATGATGTAATCTAATCACCCATGTATCCTTTAAAAACAGAAGTTTTGAAGAATGTTTATGTTGTAGCAGCATAAAGCCTTACATAGAAAGCCATTCAAGTGTAGAATGACATAAGGGTGAATAAATTATGACAAAATCATATTTTTTTTTATATATAATATAAAAAAGGAACTTCTGGCACACTCTGATCCTCAGGTGTGGTTTGATTTCCTTTCCTCTTTTTAATCAGAGATCTAGATCTGTATAGATCCCTCCAGTATACATATCTGATCTTCTGAGGCATTTGCGGCTTGTGTGACGTATGGATGTTGTCTGATTCTGAAACCGTGTGTCTTGATGGTCCGTTGTGTTTGTAGCATGGAAAAGTAGGTGCTCTGAAGGACCCTCTGCTGGATGACCTGGGAGACTTCAACAGGATGGTGGTTGCCATGAAAAGAATCGGCCTGGATGACACAGAGAAGCTCAAATCTCTTCAGAGTGGTGGCTGGCGTCCTTCATCTCGGCAATATCGACTTCGAGAGAGACAGGAAGCACCTCTGGTAGCCATTCAACTCTATCCAACATTAGTATTAGTAAACTATTTTGCCTTTATTTGATGACCTAACCTGGCATGTATGTGGCAACAACTTTCAAACGTAAAATAAATTTCTGTCCTGCATATACTGACAAAATCACATCAGAACATGTTTAATACAAAACCAGTTATGTCTGGAAGAGGCTGTCCATCACGGAACTAGAAACCATGCAAAATGTCTTGTGGGTCAGTTGAAATCATGCCAGTTAGGACAAAAGGAGATAGGATTTGCATTCGCTCTTTGCTTTATTTCACGCCACACTTGGATCAGACATTTTCGTTTCCTTTAGGTTAAGAGACTTCAAAATATGACCAATTTTTCTTTCTTTTTTTTATACAGAATTTGCACTGCTTTCAGTCAGGAAAAAATCATTGCTGTCTTAAGTGTTTGTTTTTTTTTAGCTCATCCACTTGGCTGATGTTCTTCCCATTATAGCACACACACACATCCAACTCAGAAAGACTTCATTAGAGAGCTTCTGTGGGGGTAAGGGGGCTTCTTCTAGTGTTTTACCACACTTGCATTCAGGTTTTTTTCTGTTCTGTCGAAGGGATAACACCTTTTACTGCTCTGGCCTATTCCATTTCCCCACTCACAATGGAGATGCTGTCCTGAGACACCTTTTAGCTGGAAAACATGGAGCCTTATAGAGGTCTTACAGGAGACGTGCAGACTATTATGAAGACATATTTTTGGAAATGGCTGAGATAGGAGATTTAAGTAGTGTGCTTTTAAAAGTGATAGTTCACTTTGAAATTAATTTTTGATAATGTTTTAGCTTACCTCAAGGGCATCCAAGATGTAGGTGTCTTTGTTTCTGCAGTATTTTCAATTTTGATGTTTTTAGGTCAAACTGTTCTTGTCTCTGTCATATAATGGAGGTTTATGGGGTTCACCTCAAAGAGCATGCACTGAGAAGTCCAAATTAAACATGATTTAATGATTCTTATATGTAAGTACACATTGATAGTTTAAGACATGAAACGAGCGGTTCGTGTGAGAAAACGAACCACAGCCACACTGCTCGGTTGCAGTCTAAAACTATTGGATCTGCCATAACCAATTGCTAACGTTTGGTCGCGACGTATGACGACTCAAAAACTAGCGCACGCTCATCATTGTTCTCAGCCACTCCCTCTGTTCGCTGATTGGCCGGGTAAAAATTTACTGGACAAAACCAAATAACAGCACAATCCCAGACGTAGTTCTGAAGGAAAATGAAAATTGAGCGGACGTACGTAGGTGGGCGGAACCAATGGAGAACTGACATAGAAGAGAAATTCCTCAATATATACTGATTTTTTTTTTAAGAATATTTCGGTTTATATATTTTATATAAAGAATATTTCTTTATTTCCTGATAGTCCACTTTAGACAATCTACTAACTATAAGTAACTTTTCAAACTACATTAGTAGTATTAGTAGACTGTCAGCTTAAATATCTTCTAACACTTTATTTTGTTGGTCCGCCCAACAAACATTCAACTGACTATAAGTAACTTGGTGACTACAAGTAAACTGTATTCTCCTAACTCACTACTAACCCAAGTCTACTAACAGTCTACTATAATATACTAATACTCTTAATGAGAGTTATCTTGACATACAGTTGAAAAGTTACTTATAATTAATAGAATGTCTAAAGGCCAATTTTTACTTCTGCGTAGGGTGCGCGCAGTAGGTACGGCGTAACATATGCACAGACGCATCCCATACCGCATACCCTTCGCCGTAGCCTGACGCGGCACCTCCTCAAGGCCAATTTATACTTCTGCGTCGAAGGGTACGCCGTAGTGTACGACGTTGGCTACGCACGTAGGCGACGCCGCTGTGAGCATTTATACTTCTGCGTTCAGGTCTTGGTTGCTCTGCAGTACTGCTCCGAAACGCTAGTTGGCGGCGAGGGTTTTAATGTTCCACTGTGTTTAGATTCCTCGCGGCTAGGTTACTACAAGCAATAGCGACTGAAAGAGAGTGGATCATGTTGGAGTTGGAGCTTATTGAGGTGGAAAAACAGTTAATTTTAGTGAAATTACTAAAACTGAAAGGCAGAAATGAGAAAGACGTCGGAGGAGATGGTACGTGCGGAAATGCGTATGAGGAAATGCGATGCTACCAAGCCGACCAATCACCGATCTTGCGGTCCGCGTCGTGTAGTTACATTTTTGAGGAGGTGCGCGTCAGGGCTACGGCGAAGGGTACACGGTATGGGACGCGTCTGTGCGTATGCTACGCCGTACCTACTGCGCGCACCCTACGCAGAAGTATAAATTGGCCTTTAAAAATGGAACCACACGTCGCGATGACGCGGACCACAGAGTCGGTGATCCGTCGGCTTGGCAGCATCGCATTTCCTCATACGCATTTCCACACGTACCATCTTCTCCGACGTCTTCTCTCATTTCTGCCTTTCAGTTTTAGTAATTTAACTAAAATGAACTGTTTTTCCACCTCAATAAGCTCCAACCATAGACAGTAAAAGAAATGGACACAGCGAACCCCGTTGATTTCAACCGATTTTAACAGAGAGAGTTGAAGCTCAACATGGGCACTCACTTCCTGATAGCCAAGCGTTCTGCGCAGGCTCAAACTGAGCTTGACGACGTAGATGTCACGTGAGCAAATGACTGACTTATAGTAGCTGTGCCAAGAGAAATTTTAATGGTGCACAGAAGAAGTATTCTGATTAGTTATTTTGTCATTTTGCTTCTATTTATGCCATGGGCTGACTTTAGACAGTAAAAGATTGCCTGCGAGGCTGTGCGAGCTTCTCTTCCTGTCTATACGGTAATTCTCTACTGTGCGACGGACAGTCGAGTGGTTACGACGCAATTTTTAGCCTATTTTTACAAGAACGGCTTCTACGTAGCCATAACATAACATACAAAGTAATGGAGCCTTTTATACATTGTCGTGTTTCTTTAAGAAATAAATAATGGATAAATGGACTCTTTTGGAAGCCTCAGATGTAAAGTTATTCGCTGTCAAAGTGACGCCAAAATGAATGGGAGTCAATGGGATGCTAACAGCAGGTGATAGTATGCTACAATGGCGGCCCGGAGGCAGCTTCAACTTTCGGCTGATGGATTACCCCCTTGGCTCCAACTCCAACATGATCCACTTTCAGTCACCATTGCTTGTAGTAACCTAGCCGCGAGGAATCTAAACACAGTGGAAAATTAAAACCCTCCGCCGCCAACTAGCGTTTCGGAGCAGTACTGCAGAGCAACCAAGACCTGAACGCAGAAGTATAAATGCTCACAACGGCGTCGCCGACGTCGTACATGTACGGCGTACCCTCGATGCAGAAGTATAAATTGTCCTTAAAGTGACTATCGAAATAAAGTGTAACCGATTTTTCTTTTATTTTAGTCTGTAGTTGACATATATTTTGATCTAATTTGACAATGAGATAACGGGTCATTAACAGCTACGAATGTATCAGTAAATTAAAAACATGAAGAATTATGTGCTGTATAGACATAGCATAGAAACATAATGAGACAAAGTTTTAGATGCCATTAGAATTTGTATCTGATCTCAGGTGGCTGCATTTTGACGAACCAGTCGAGTCAGACTCTGGAGTACTGTGCTGAGCTGCTTGGCCTGGACCAGGACGACCTGAGAGTCAGCCTCACCACCAGGGTCATGCTCACCACTGCAGGGGGCGCCAAAGGCACAGTCATCAAGTGAGTGACCCCATATGTTTACCTTATCATCTGCTCAGCCATTGGCCCTGGGGCAACTTGTTTTGTTTTAGATCTCTATTTGCATCCAAATGATGATCAAAAGACATATTAAAAGTCAGCACAGGTCCCTGCTTGGTATTTGACACACTCTTCTCACATCTCAATCTCCCTGCCATGCAAAACGTCTTCTAGTATTACATTTCATCATTTCGCCCCATTTGCATTCACATAACTAAACGAATCCTCTGGTCGCCCGCTCACAGACGAGAGGAGAGATGAAAATACTTAATCGCAGCTTTTCCATTAGAGATATGGTCAGTTTAATCAAATGTGGCAGAGACTAAAATTGGCTGAGGGGCCGTAATAGTCTAGTTGCCATCGAAAGTCTTCTGAATTTAAAGGGATTACAAGAGAGGAGGCCTTGAACGACTAGGCTAAGGTATCGGTGAGGTTTTTCCACACTACTTCTTCTCCTAATGGTCAAAGATGAGACTCAGGTTTGCAAGTTTGTGAAACAAAAGCCCAATTCTTCTCAGCTTTCAACATGTAAAACCCACAGTCCAATTACTGCACACGGCAATTGTCAAAGGGGAGAGGAATTGGAAAAACTTGATTGCCTCGATTGAATCGTATGCTCTGTTCTCTGTTGCCCAGGTGGGGTTTTATATTCTGTGGCGTCTGAATGATAGGGCAGAGCTCGGTGGATTAATATTTAACCAAGCACAGATGCCGGACTGGGAGTGTTTGCACTGCATGAATAATGGATGTTTGTCTGAGGGAGTGGCCTAGGGTCTTTTAGGTATGATGAGAATCAAAGTCACAGGAGGTTTCTCCCTCCTCATTTGACTGGGAACAGATGCACAACCACGTACACATGCAATATGCGTTTTATGGAAAATTATGGGGACTGTATTCAAACAAGGCTACGGTGCCCCTTGCAATTCACACCGAGAGACGCTGGAGAGGACAGCAGCTTGTGCCTGACAGAGAGTCGCATTGTGATTTTTAAAAATCTGTTAAATGCAACAAAAGCAGGTGACATTGAGAAGGAAGAGTGCAGCAGCCTCTCGACTCCGCACGCTGACAGAGGGAATACATTAATAGCATAAAAGCGACTTAATGAAAAGCAATCTCGCAGACTCGAGATCGAAGAGATTATTGTCAGGCAAGACCAGCTTTTATTAACTGTGCAGGCAATAAGAGTCACACAGCAGGTATTCCCACCGTGGGACAGCATCTTCAAGAGAACAAGGTTTTTTCATCCAGTTCTCCAGTTTCAGATAGTTGCCGGTATCCTTGCACCTGAGGATTGCGGGGAGCCACTGTGGCTTGTGATTTTGAGCTGCTTTGCTTTAACAGGCGTGTGTTATTGAGATTTATTGTGTTTTCATGTAATATCGCTTGGCTGTTGCATTTTGAGCCCTTTAAGCTACACAGGGATTTCAAGTGCTGTTTGTTTTGCGTTTATACATTTATCAAAGTATCCATTGCAAAATGAGTTTGAATTGAACCTTTTCCCTGTACTGTTTTCAGTTTAATTATGTAATTAATCTTCTGGATGACCAATTCATCGGTTTTTATACACTTGATGAATAACAAAGATAATTCTTTTTCTTGCGTTAAGGGATAGTTCACAATTTTTCATATGTTTTAGCTTACCTCAAGGGCATCCAAGATGTAGGCGTCTTTGTTTCCACAGTATTTTCAATTTTGATATTTTTCGGTCAAAATGTTCTTGTCTGTCAGTCATACAATGGAGGTCTATGGGGTTCACCTCGAAGAGCATGCACAGAGAAGTCCAAATTAAACATGATTTAATGACTCGTAAATGGAAGAACACATTGATGGCCTAAGACAGGAAACGAGCGGTTTGTGCGAGAAAACTAACAGTATTTATATTGTTTTTACCTCTGTAATCACAGCCATGTCCAACTGATCTGAAGGCACAGGCGCTTCGCTTTGCGCATGTGCCGGAGTGTATGTCACTCATTTTACAATACAAATTTTGTTTTGGAGATCTCCTACAGCAATTTTCATTCATTCAGAATATATACACTCACCGGCCACTTTATTAGGTACACCTGTCCAACTGCTCGTTAACACTTAATTTCTAAGCAGCCAATCACATGGCGGCAACTCAGTGCATTTAGGCATGTAGACATGGTCAAGACAATCTCCTGCAGTTCAAACCGAGCATCAGTATGGGGAAGAAAGGTGATTTGAGTGACTTTGAACGTGGCATGATTGTTGGTGCCAGAAGGGCTGGTCTGAGTATTTCCAGAAACTGCTAATCTACTGGGATTTTCACGCACAACCATCTCTAGGGTTTACAGAGAATGGTCCGAAAAAGAAAAAACATTCAGTCAGCGGCAGTTCTGTGGCGGAAATGCCTTGTTGATGCCAGAGGTCAGAGGAGAATGGCCAGACTGGTTCGAGCTGATAGAAGGGCAACAGTGACTCAAATAACTATCTGTTACAACCAAGGTGGGCAGAAGAGCATCTCTGAACGTCACAGACGTCGAGCTTTGAGGCAGATGGGCTACAGCAGCAGAATGTTGCCTGGTCTGATGAGTCTGATGAGATTTGAGTCTGGAAAAGTATGGAATTTTGAAATGGAAAATGAGTAGGAACCCTGTTGCATACTATAAACGCATTTCTTGCATAGTCTTAAGAATTCGTGTAATTTCTGGAAACAAGAAAAAACTCGTCTTTAGCACTCAGAGAAAGCAGAAAATTGTCCCAATTTACCTTTGTCCCTATAAATACAAGGCACACACACACGCACACATAAAACTAATTTCCTCTCTTATGCTGTTAACAAACAATTTCACTGACACAAATTTTAGCCTTTAAAGACCCCAGTTATATGTGTTTGTCCTCTGACTTTCATTTGACCCGACAATATTTTTTAGACGTTTATATACAGAGGTGAGTTTTTTAGCACCCTCTGAGCATTTGCTATCATAATGGAATTGAGAGGAAATAAATTAAATTTTGACTCAAAATTATTTCTGGTTGGAATTCTGCTTTCCCCTAAAGTGTTTTTACAAATTTAGCTTGGAATGCTTAAACAGCAACTATCTTAAAGAGTGAAAAGAGTGAGTTGAGTAAAACAGAATGGACATGTATTGATGAGGAGGCATTAGCAGAAGCCTTGGCCCAGATTTTGACTCCTCCTGTCCCACTTTGCTCCTCTCCAGGGTGCCTCTGAAGGTGGAACAGGCCAACAATGCCCGCTGATGCTCTCGCCAAAGCCGTTTACAGCCGGCTCTTTGATCATGTGGTCAAACGGGTCAACCAGTGCTTTCCCTTTGATACGTCCTCCAACTTCATCGGCGTGCTGGACATCGCTGGCTTTGGTGAGCTTGTGAGATAGCCTTAATGAACGGGTCACATTGTCTTACACTGAATTTTCTAATTTACCTGTTTTCTCAGTGGCTCTTAAATTTTCAGACATGTCAACCTTAGAAATTATTCATTTGAGATATGAGGCAACCTAGTCGTCAATACAGTGAGACCCAAACATTTGAGACCAACATCTAGTATTATCAATTTTGATTGGGAACTGAAATAGTGCAGAATCTTACACATTTATTGTTAATTTTATGTTTTTTTATGATTTTTAGTTCAATTTCGTTTTTTTTTTATTTTTATTTTTTAATTGTAAAACCTTGTGATTCCCAGATTTTCTGTTGTTCTTAGACCTTTTGACCGTACTTAATGTAATGTCAGAGTTCTTTCTGAGCTATCTTAAAGCATTTAAAAATATTATTTTAAATTCTTATATTATATATAATAATTTACAATAATTATGAGATATATATATATATTATTATATTATATTATTAATATATATAAATTAAGATGTTGAAATAATTTGTCAAAAGCAATAAAACATTTCTAAAGTAATTACTGTAATTTAATTAGGTTTAGGTTTGTGAAGGTTTGTTTCTGTAATTTAATTACAGTTACTTCTCATGTGGTTGCATTAAATACTTTATGGACTATAGAAAAATTCTCATAAAACAATAGTGGATTTAACATCAAAATTTAACATCTAATCTTAAAATGTTTGTTTTTAATGGAGCCTTCTCTCTATGAATACTTTGGTTACTTCAAGAATTATTTATGCAATTTTGTATTATTTATTTGAATTAATTAAAAGAGCAGTTTCATCTATCCTTGTTTGTATTGTTTAATGAATTCGAGGTTAATATGATTTAGAAAGTAATTAGTTATAAGAAATGAATTCTTCTATACTAATTACTCTGTTGTATATGTTAATTAGTAGATAGTAATTAATTACTGGGTAAGCATGCTATACGATAGACAACTATTGGAATTGCGAATATCCATTTTAAATGCATAACTGTCAGTTTGTTTGGTTTATACAAACTGAAATTACTTCCCACGATTACAGATTTAGCTACTGCATCTGACTTGAAATATTCCATTAATGTTAAACTTAAAAATAAACATAGCATTGAATGTGACTGATTGAATATAAAGAAAATTAGTGATTCACTAGCTATTAGCATGTCTCATGCTAAAAATAAGGTTGAAGAATATGTGGTAAGCTGAACAATAATTGCTTTTCTTAGTGAAAGCTTTTCCAATGTTTCTGTAATAGTGTATCTGTTAAATGCCTTTTGAGACATACCTAGCGCATGAATCACAAAATGCTTTTTTTAATATTCCTGTTCAGAGTATTTTCGAGCACAACAGCTTCTGAGCAGTTCTGCATCAACTATTGTAACGAAAAGCTGCAGCAGTTTTTTAATGAACGCATACTGAAAGAGGTGAGTCATGAATGTTATTGGGATTTTAAATATCGATCTGTGACTCATAAATATTCCCTTTCTGTAAAAACTAACCCATGAAGCTTTTCTCATCTGACGTATTCTTTTTTTAATTTGGAAGCTAACTCTTCTGTTCAGTTCCAGTTTAACTTCTTTCAAGAAGCTCTTCAGTTTCAGGCAAGAGTAAGTTCAGCATTCTCTTCTTTCAGCAAAAACCGATGCACGTTTACTTCTGTTTTGTGTTTCTCCTCCCTCCCCAGGAGCAAGAGCTGTATCAGAAAGAAGGCCTGGGAGTGAATGAAGTTCATTATGTTCGTTATACCAGGGACCTGCATTGTGAGTGTCCCTGTGACACTGAATAAGTGATCTGCCTCCATTCCAATCATTACTCGGATGGCACTACGGCAACATCTGAGTCCAGACCTGAGACCGCTCCCGAAATCCAAAATGTGTTACAAATGTAATTTCTTCTCAAAATCATGGCCTTCGAACTGATGATAACATTCATTTGCATACATTGCCATGTCTGTTAATCTCGCTGACAAAACATGCCGAAGATGAATATTCCAGCAGAGAAACGCATGCTGGGGACTTGAGATGACACAGGAATTGCATCCTGAGAATGACCTCTCACTCTTAGTACCCACTGGAGAGGGTTTAGTAGATGAGATGAAAAGTTCACACCTGTTTTTAAGTTTTTTTGATGCCGGCTCTGAAAAGCTAGATCTTCTCTGAGCAGTGCAGTCCGACCCAAATCACCCATCGGTGACAGAAAGTCAGTTCAAACTCAGGATGCGCTGATCGAAATCTTCCCCCATTCTCACTGAAATGACAAAGAACCACCCATCAGACCGAAGCTCTGGATTCAGAAGTGCCAATACCTTTGACCCCTCCAAAGGTCCCCTGACTTGGGGTTATTTTATTGTTTTATAATGTTTCTTGAATTGCCCTTAAAAACGTTAGTGTGTTTTTTTAAGTAACAATAATAGTCACAGTATCTTAGAAAATAAAAGGACATTTTCTCCTTAGCCTGGATTTTAGCCTCTGCTTTGAACAGATATTGAAGGGGCGTTTCTGCTGTGGGATTCAGTGCAACCGCCCACTGCTGTGATCTGGCTGACATGCTTGCTGTAATGACATGGCCACATATTGCATGTGAAACTCTCTCAAAAATACTTTTAACGTTTTCACCATTACAGCTATCGGAGTATTAAATCCGAATTGTGAGAAGTTTTTGAAGCATTTTAGGTTTCCATCACATAAAGTGTTACTGTGATGAGCATTGAGCAGCAGATGACAGTCTGTTGATCGCGAGAATGAAGATCTTTTTGCAACGCAGTTTCTGTACTCTCTAATGCTCTCTAAACATGATGATGTACATACAGTAAGAGCTTCGTTGTGCAGTGTAATGCGTGTCATTGCTTTCATAACGAGTTTACTCGCTGATAAACTCGTCTGCTTTGTGGAAAGATCTAATTGATTCGAGAATTTGATCACAATTTATATACGATTACTTTCACTCTACTAAAAGAAACAATGTGAAGTTGATATTTTAATCACTGGCTTCACTGATGCATAAACCGTATCGACCGATTTTGAGAGAAAGATTAACTGACCTGTCTAAACTTGAACAATTAGGCTGCACATTCAGAAATTGTTGCTTGGTAGCACGATCGATTATTTTCAGGACGTTTATCGAGTCTGAGGAAACAGTCGTCGGAGAAATGTTTGAGACCAGGGCTGAATGCTTTTTCGGCCATGTTACTGTGGCAGGTAGATTTAAAGTTCACCTGCCACAGACACTTTTTACCAGCCTTTTTTCTTTTGCCTTATAAAGGTGAAAAAAAAAAAACCGTGCAATTTCACAGTATTGTTCTTTAACTTGTAAGAATATACGTTTATGTGCTGTCAAGAATAATAACTATAAGAACATACTTTTTAAAAAGCTTTTTTTTATTTTGACAAACAACACACACAAATACAACATATAGTATACTAAACAATAAGACCTACCCACAGCTCGTATGTAAACAAATCACACGCGGCTGTTGATGGCTGATTTAGTCACGTAGACAGGTTTTAACAGCTTTTAGTTACAGCGTTCAGGAACCATTAATTATGAACTAAATTAATATTGTTATTACTGGTAGAGTTACCGGGTACTGGACATTTTCTCTACCGGTTTCCACCCCAACCACAACATGCACAGTTGCACACGCACACACATCTGTGCAACTGTCACTGTACTGTAGCCTACATCAGCGCTACACTTATCTCATCCCATCTCACCAACAGTTTAATACTCACACTAATCCAACGATCGCATGAAACGTTACGAAACAACAGTCGCTGTCATAAATCAGCCACGCACGAACCTTGCCATTGCCGCCAATTGTCCACTTTGTATTAAAATGTCTTCTTTTACTTTTCTTTTTCTCATCCATATCTTTTTGTTGGTTGTTTCTGCTGGCCGCCTTTACCCAGTAATGTGCCGCCACATTTTAGCTAAAGTCTAATGCAATTGTGGACTTCATTGTAATGTAAAATCCTAACAGAATCACTCAATTCTCATTGTGGCAGGTAGATTGACAGTGTTACCCTCCAATAGCAAAATTCACCCGCATTTGGCAGGTGGTCAGGTGTTCAGGCCCTGGTTTGGACCATACAAAACCTTGGAAGTTGTGTCGAGCGCATTTCCAGAAAAAATAACCCATTGTTTCTTCAGAGGCTCGGATGAAGGAACTAAAAATACTTTTGTGTTCAATTTGTACATTCGAACACTGATCAACTGCCACGCTTTGCTCCGTTTGCAAGCCATGATATCTCTCGAGGAAACAGTCAAATCTCAAAGCTATTTCTCTAGGAAAAACTAAAATCATGCCTGCGTGTTCGTACTTCCTAGCTTGTTCTCTCATGGTCGGCCCAAATTCTCCGGGCGGGCAAAGCAGAGAGAAAGGGGAGGTAACCTTTCCCCTGTATGACATTATATGGGGAGATTTAAGATCAGCTTGTCTGAGCTGCAGAGAAGAGAAAAATAGCCAAAGTTCGGTTTACACCTGATTGAAAATTCTAGACACGAGGGGACCAAATACAGGCTAGGGGAACTCATATTAATGTTAAAAAACCTCAGAAAATGAAAATTTCATGTCGGGGACCTTTAAGTTGACCTGCATTTTTTACCCAAACTGATTTATCGTAGATCTTCTTCCCATGCAGGGCAAAATAAACCACCTATGTTTTTTTGCCCAAACTGTCAAAACTCTAACAGCTTGTGTGAGATTGCACAGCATGCAGGTGGCTTGACATAACATCTCGCCTCTGATGCGGTGTCTGCTGTGCAAAAAGTAGGAACCTGCATCGCAGATGTCACTTCTGTTTCCCGAGGGCAAAGACTTTCTTTCCATTTATCAGCTCTGCTTTTACTAATTCTCCTGATAGTGATGCACACATGTCCTTGTGACTTCCAAATGAACACGCAGGTCCTTTCCTGTATGTCTCCTCATCAATCACCTCACATTTATCCTCGGGTGTCTGCTCATGCAAATACATGACTGAGCTTGCGTCCGCACTCTCTCACCTGCGTACGTCTCAGATGAATTATGCATACGAAGTATGCCTTCACACTGATTATCAAAAAAGGTCCACGTGTGCCCCCCGACTTTGCATTTGTCCATTAAACTTGCTGAGTTCTACTTCACTTTGGATAATACCTTCTGCAGGGAGATTGAATATATGAATTCACTATTCAGCTCGTTTTCGTTGCATGAAACTTTCTGTATTCAGCCCAGAACTTGTCTCTGTGACTTTGCTTTGCAGATCTGGTTGAGGCAAAGCTGGTGGGTATCTTGGATATTCTGGATGAGGAAGAACTGTCTTCCTCAGCCCAGTGATCAGCACTTTGCAGAGACGGTTCACAGCAAGCACAAAGTTCACTTCCGTCTCACTGTAAGCTATGGTTTGGTTCTTTTCAATAGCCAAGTCTATATATAGAAAATAAAAGCTGGAAAGTTTGCAGGATAGTGTTGTACAGCATCTCAGTAATGCAATAAATAAATAATAATATCCTTAGTTCTGAACACAAAATCAATTTTCACTTTCTGCATTTTGATTGGGCCTTCAGTGTCATTCTGACGTTATCTTAAAAAGTGTAGTGGAAGCACACACACCTTTAATTTTCCTTTTGACTGTAGATGTCACTGAATCTCATCTTAGAACATTTATTTAATAGTGATTTTCTTATTAATCTTGAACATCAATATTTGAAATCTATTACATCTGAAGAATTTTAATAATTCATTTAGATTTGAATTGTTAATGTATGTATTGGGGTTTGAAGTTAAAGTTAGATCCTAGGTTTAATCATTTTTTATGTATATTTCAAACATCCTCATTTTTCATCATAACCTGCTGGATAATTGAAAATAATGGACTGTATCTGTAAAATGATATTGTGCAATTTAGATATAACCCTTTTTTGGGGATTCATTTGATTTGTCATTGATCAACTTTTGTCAATGCAAATACATTACCTTAGAATTTTTTATTTAGTATTTCAAACGATTTACACCTTTAAAAAAGAAATCATATTATATTAATCATATTATAATATTAAATCATTTTATGACCTAGGTAGGGGGTCAACTAACTATAGTGGGGAAAATGGCCCTTTTTCATTATTGATTATTCTATTGGCAAACATAATACATTTTTAATGCATTAAATATTAACACTGTTCTTAAGGGGTCATCGGATGCAAAATTCACTTTTATATGGTGTTTGCAAATAAATGTGTCTTTGCAGTGTGTGCACACAATCACCATACAATAAAAAAAGTCCATTCACTCCTTTTTTTAATCCTCAAAAATGTCTATACACTCTCAATAATCAAGCCGTCTGGATTTTCTCAACAATATGATGTCATATTACTCATGCTCCATCCATGACTACTGACTTTCCGCCATTTTTATAATGTCCACCAAGGCAACACATTGCATGTCTTGTGTTGACACGCCCCATGGAAGAGAGGGGCGGGGTGAGCAGTTGCTCATTATCATTTAAAGAGGCATGCACCAAAACTGGTCGCTGTGAACAGAGCTGTTTTTGAGGAGGTTAAAGGGTGTTGTTTTACACAACCATTGAGGAATTTCAACCAAAGTATGTTACAAACTTTACATGAAGACCCTAAACAATCATATACCAACTTGTGGAAAATGTGCATCCGATGACCACTTTAAGGGAGACATCTTCCCGTATCTTACTGTATATTTCTACATGACTTATTACAGCAAACAGGCCTTTTGTACTTTTTTTACAAATATACATATGAAGAGTTCAGATGCAAAAGCCTCTAAATGCCATTTGAAATTTTCTTCTAAAATGACCATTTTTATTCAAGCTTGTATATTTAAGTTCAGTAATTTCACTTAAATGACAATTAATAGGTAATCTTCATTGTCATTTAAGTGCAAGTATTGAACTTAAATATACAAGCTTATAAAAATGGTCATTTTAGAAGAAAATTTCAAATGGCACTTTAGAGTGCTTTTGCATCTGAACTCTTCATATACTATTTTTGCCATATATTAGGCTACAGAGCTTTTGGAGTAATTAATGTGCATATATTTTATAAAAATATGTCACAATGCATTAGACTCCATTTAATATCTTTATGTAAAATATTATTTGTTATTTTATTTATTTTGATATATGGGATTTATATATGACCTGGACATTTTCTAGTTTTTATGTGATTCACCCTGACCTTCCATCAATGTCAAGACCCAAAAATGAAGGAAATCATAACCATAATGCTGCAAAGATGGATTCTGTGTGGACTTTTTTTCAGGTGCCCAGGAAGTCAAAGCTTACAGTCCACAGGAATCTGAGAGATGATGAAGGTTTCATCGTAAGACATTTCGCTGGTGCCGTGTGCTATGAGACTGTAAGTTCCTAATTCTCTCAGTTCATTCTGAATTCTTTTATGTATAGAAACCATTGTATTATTTTATTTCTGTAATTGTTATAGTCGTTAACATAGGTTAATTAATTTCTTTCACACTGTAAAATCAATTGGGGACTTGGGGAATCCCTTTGGTAAAGTTGTTTTTTTTTCTTTTTGTGGTTGACTGTGTTTATTTCTGTGCCTTGTGGGTATTGTGTATGTGTGTGAGCAGACCCAGTTTGTGGAGAAGAATAATGACGCCCTCCACATGTCTTTGGAGAGCCTGGTGTGTGAGTCGAAGGACAAGTTTGTCCGGGATCTCTTTGAGAACAACTCCAATTCCAAGGACTCAAAGCAGAAGGCTGGCAAACTCAGCTTTATCAGTGTGGGAAACAAATTCAGAGGTGATCTTCCCTTTAGCTTATATTCTCCATGATAGCCAGAAAACGCACGTTCTTAAAGGCATTAATAAGTCTGAAGTTATGACAAAAAAAAATTAAGCCCTCAAGACTACAGGCTTTCCTTGGATCAGGAGTTCCTCAAGGCTTTGTATTTGGACCGCTGTATGTTTTGTGTTATGGGGCTAGATATCTTCTTTTTGTTCTTCTTGATAGTTGCAGGTTTTAAAAGATTTTGTTAGAGACAATTGATCTTTTACCTGGTGATCTAATTCCTTTTCTTCTAACTTTTGCCCTTTCTCAATCCTCCTTTCTTTGAGACCTTCTCCTGTTTCTTCAACCTTTCCCTGTGAAGTTCTGGTGCTGAAATAAATGTAGAAAGAGAGAAAAAACTGAAGCTTTTGTAGGTAAGCCTGGCTGAAATATTCAGTGCCAGCACCACAGGATAACCTGCAAACTCATAAACAAATGTTTGTCTTAAGTTTTTCCCACCCTTTTCCTTCACCCACTTGGTCCATTGACATATCTTTGTGTGAATGTTGCTGCCACATTTTTTAGACTCTGCTGTAGTTGTTTGTCATGTCATTGCTGAAGAAATCATACACAAGGAATTCATACTATTAGGGAGCTCTCACTGTAAACACATCACCATATCATTTATGTCAAAAGATCTTTGTAATTGGACCAATCACCAGTATAATGCATGTCTTTTACTGCATGTAATACCATTTGCATGGCAGTGACTCTACAACTGTGTGTTTAAAATTATTTTTATTTTTATGCAAAAAATATGCTCTATGTTAAAACAGGATTCACTCACATTTCTTTTCTGATCAAATTTCATAGACCCAACTGAACCTTCTACTGGAAAGCTTCGCAGTACAGTGAGTAATGAGTTTAATGTTATTCATTTGTTATTTTAAAAATGTTAGCCACTTGTTTTGATTATTACTGAGTGTGTCTAATGCATGCCGCAAACCAGTCGGCACAGCAAAAAATTGCAAAATGACAGTTGCTGATTTATGGCACTGCTAAATGACACATTAAAGCAAAAAAAAAAAAAAAAAAAATTGTTTGTTTGCTTCGGCATGGCTGTATCTACTTTTCATTGACCAGAATATGCTTTTTGGACTTTTTCACAGACTGCAATGATGCAAAAAAATGTAAATATAGCAAAAATGTATATTTTATTTTGTTAAATTAATATTATATTATTCTGGCATTAAATAAAAAATAAACTAGTCATGTCAGCTATTTTTTTTTTTTTTTGCAAATTCCTTTTCTCTTTTGGAAAGTTGTAGAAATCCAATAGTGAAACAAATAATGTTTACCATGGTCTCCCATTTTATACTACTGTTAATTTGTTGCAAATTAACTGTAAAGACATGCATAATAATACAAAAGATGTATATGCTATTTCAAATAAATGCTATTCTGTTGCATTTACATTATCAGAAGAATCCTAAATGTGCATAACCATTTCCACATACACATTTAGAACATTTTTTAACATTTAGAATAAAGAGAAATGTTTCTTAAGTACCAAATCAGCATATTAGAATAGTTTCTGGAGAATCATGTGATACTGAAGAGTGATGGCTGCTGAAATTTAGTTTTGCAATCACAGGAATAAATTACGTTTGATATACGAAGAGTTCAAATGCAAAAGCCTCTAAATGCCATTTGAAATTTTCTTCTAAAATGACCATTTTTGTATATTTAAGTTACAGTAATTTCACTTAAATGACAATTAATAGGTAATCTTCATTGCCATTTAAGTGAAATTACTGAACTTAAATATACAAGCTTGATAAAAATGATCATTTTTAGAAGAAAATTTCAATGGCACTTAGAGGCTTTTGCATCTGAACTCTTCATACATTAGATAGAAAACTGTTATTTTAAAATGTAATGATATTTCACAGTATTGTTTTTATTCTGGGGGGAAAATGCACCTTTGGTGTGCATAAACTTTTTTCAAAAACAACCCAAACTTTTCAATGTGTACCTCTAAAAAAGTTTAACGTTTCTGTACCAAACCTGGATATGTGAAAAAGGTCCATTTTCTAGAGTCTAGACCACATCTTATGGCCATTTAGTCAATGGTCTTGTCAGCTGACTATACATATAATATTGTTTGTTCTCTGTTTCAAATAATAACTTCTCATGTGCATTGCAAAGGGCTCTAGTTTCATCCGTTGTGTGAAGCCTAATCTGAAGATGGTGAGCCACCAGTTTGAAGGAGCTCAGATTCTGTCTCAACTGCAGTGCTCAGGTATGTATATGATTATATAGGTGTCCCTTGTGGTAATGCTTCAAATATTTCAATTTATGAAAACCCACCACAAATACCCAGCAATCATCAGTTGTTTTTTTTTAAACAAATCCCGATGTTGCCTATGGAGGTGGCCACATTAAATGTGAGCTCCACTGATTTTTCATTATCTTTTGAGGTGGCGTTACCACAAGAGTGTTTTGAAGGTTTGTGTTATTCCGTTTAATGGGATGTTAGCAAAGTTTTAGAAATAAACTTTCAGACAAAGAGCATAGCCTAGAAGTTGCACTGACATGTTGTTTAGCCAATTAGTTTGATACCTTTGTTGACTACAGTAGTTTTGCAGTACATGAGGTAAATGTTGACTCATCAACTTGTCAACTTGCCTACTAGCAAGTACAGTACTGTACTTGTGTCCTAATTTGACAATGCCCAGTCAGTGAGTTTTGTTGACAAAGGCAAGTCCACAGTGTTCAGGTACAGGTTGACTGCACATTACTAAGAATATTTTTGTTGAATCTTCCTTTAAACTTGGTTTATGCTTTAGCTTCATCCTTCAATGCAGCAAATCCTGTATCTTCACTGGCTACATTATCTGTGCTTCTCTTCTCCTCTCAGGCATGGTATCAGTGCTGGACCTGATGCAGGGTGGCTTCCCTTCCCGAGCTCCGTTTCATGAGCTTTATAACATGTACAAGCAGTACATGCCCAACAAGCTTACAAGGCTTGATCCTTGACTCTTTTGCAAAGTAAACCTTTATTGTTTATTTTTGATCTTTATCATTGCATCTCATTCTATTCTGATTGTTATTCATCTGGTATTCTTGTGTACGTAAGTTCGGATTAGTATGATCGATGATAGCATGCTGAGTTATTTTTTAGAAATGACTATATGGACTTTCATATTCTTTTTCCAAAGCACGTTACAGAGTAATCCCTTATTGATTTCCATGATAAATTGTAGTGGTTTATCATCAGTAGTTACAGATACATTTGGAAGTCAAATTGCATTTTAATTATACACCCGTGCTAAATATGAAGTTTTTTTACTTCATCTAAAAATGTAAAATTGGATCCTATGCTAATACAGTATATGCAATTAATGATTAATGTCAATTATTGAAAATGAATTATAGCATCATGCTTGTAATGCAATGTCTAGAGTATAATCAAGGCTCAGCAAAAAGTTTTTTTTTTGCTTTCTCTGCCAGACCTTTAGGACTGATTTTTATTCAAGTACAGTACATACTGTATTAGGAGCATATTTCTATTTTTCATTAAATGTTTTTTCCTCCCAAGCATTAGTTTCAAAACATTACCTGATTTGATTGTTTTACTGATTCTAACTCACTCTTACAATAATGAAAAAAAAAAAAACATCACAGAAAAGCAAATGTTTTAAGTTTGCAAGGCATTAAAAAAAAAACAAAACAAAAAAAAACACTGAAACGTAATAGCGTAAGCACTGGCCCTGAAGCCGTAATGTCAATCTTGTTGATCTCTAAATGTCATTTAATAAAGCATGCGTTCCACTGTCTGATTGTATTGTCTCCTCCTGCAGGCTCTGTTTAAAGCACTGGGCCTTAACGAGAACGATTACAAGTTTGGCTTGACCAGGGTTTTCTTCCGCCCCGAAAGGTGATCATTTCTCATAATATTTCTCATGTGGATTGTAATAATACAAGACTTAAAACCGCTATACTGTTTCATTAAGCTGGTGCACATGGGAACCTTATAAACCAGAATGCAGCTACATAAATCTCAACGTGTGCGTGTGTGTTTGCCTCAGTTTGCAGAGTTCGACCAGATCATGAAGTCTGATCCGGAGCACCTGGCCGAGCTTGTAAAACGGGTCAATAAGTGGCTGGTGTGCAGCCGCTGGAAGAAGGTCCAGTGGTGCACACTGTCGGTTATTAAATGTACGTCACCCCTCATAACCCCAGCAAACTGCCTTTCATAAAAGCAATTAGAAGCATCCCACACCCCTCCCCTTCATCTTTGCAATGTTACAGTTAGATGCTGTTGATGAGTTCGCATCTTTTTCCTCTCTCTTTCACTTGCCACAGTGAGGAACAAAATGAGATTCAGGGCCAGTGCTTGCATCAAGATTCAGAAGACGGTTCGCATGTGGCTGTGCAAAAAAAGACACAAGACTCGGTATGTACACACCAGCATAACACGTGAAAAGATTTTAAAACCTTTACTTTATATTTTGTGAAAATAATGCTTATTTTACCTGCATTTTTATTACACCTTATATAACACACACACACACACACACACATATATATATATATATATATATATATATATATATGAAGAGTTCAGATGCAAAAGCCTCTAAATGCCATTTGAAATTTTCTTCTAAAATGATCATTTTTATCAAGCTTGTATATTTAAGTTCAGTAATTTCACTTAAATGGCAATGAAGATTACCTATTAATTGTCATTTAAGTGAAATTACTGAACTTAAATGTACAAGCTTGATAAAAATGGTCATTTTAGAAGAAAATTTCAAATGGCATTTAGAGGCTTTTGCATCTGAACTTTCTTCATATATATATATATATATATATATATATATATATATATATATATATATAGGTTGTATTTTATTTACTTCTATGCAGAGGTGAGACCAAGTCATTGTTTTGCAAGTCACAAGTAAGTCTCGAAGTCTTTGTCATTCAAGTCCCAAGTCAAGTCCCAGAGTTAAGACAGACAAGTTCAAGTCAAGTTGCAAGTCTTCAAATTTAAAGGGATACTTCCACTAGGCTCATTTTACAACTCCTCCAGAGTTAAACAATTGAGTTTTACCATTTTCTAAGATGCCATTCGGACGATTTTCTGATATTTTGAAGAATATTAGTAACCAGACAGTTTCTGGTCTCATTGACTTCCATAGTATATTTTTTTTATATAGATATTCTTCTAAAAGTTTAGAAAATCGGCTGAATGCATTTGAAAACAGTGAAACTCAACTGTTTAACTCTGAGGAAATTGTAAAATGAGCCTATTCTAAAAAAAGTGGAGTATCCCTTTAGGCTTCAAGTCTTAAACAAGTCATTAGTGCTTTTGCACAAATTACTGTCTCAGTGTTGATTACTATAGTAAATGAAATGTATAATTTCATTTATATCAGGAAGGCTTTTAAAATATGATATAATATAATAGTATATAATATTATCATATGTATTCAAACTTAGTGGATGTTGATTGGTTGGTTGTCTGATTGGTTGAATGTGGAAAGTGGCAATGCACATTTAAAAAATAAAATAAAAGTAACTCTTCATTGGGAAAATTAATCGTGATTTGTTACACAATAAGTTCAAAATATTAAGTCCCTAACATTCCTATTTCCATGTCGACATATCAAGTGTCACGTGACACTTTTTGAGGCCTATTAAAGCATAGCGTAAATCCATCCATTTTTCCCGAAAGACATGAAAGTGAGTGGCTGGTGAACAGGGAGAAGACTTTATAGTTACGTATAGACTAAAATGTGCATTTGTTGTGGGGAATAATGTCTCAAAATTACATTTGAAAGGTTTATTATTTCCGCTTACTTAGACATAAGTGTTTTTTTTCTCAAATTATAAATGGTTCGCTAGTACTTGTGTATTTAAATGCCTGAAAAAGAAAAAAGAAAACATTACTTGGTTGAAAACTGTCTGAACGTGTGATAAAAAATGACATCTAGCACGCGCTGTTGAACGCGCTGTTGAACGTGCGAAAGCAGCGCTAATCAGCACTGTGATCATGTGCCAATGATCAGTGCTATACTACAGTCAGTGACTATTACAACTCTGATCTGTGGTTGGTCAAGTCTTTCCAAGTCACAGGGATCAGAGTCCGAGAGTCAGAGTCGCGAGTCATTGTTGTCAAAGTCTAAGTCGAGTCGCAAGTCATCTTTGAATATGTCATGTCGAGTCGCAAGTCATCAAATTTTGGACTCGAGTCTAAGTCAAGTCCAAGTCATGCAACTCGAGTCCACAACCCTGCTTCTATGACATTTGCATGCAAAATATAGAGTAAAAATACCTAACCCAAAAGTTCAAAAACCTGCTAAACATGTACAAATTTATATTATATATTTAAATAAATTAATAGACGGGACAAAAAATTAACGCCATTGTCTTTATTCTCATGGCAGCATTGATGGCCTGGTGAAGGTGAAAAATTTGAGGAAAAGGATGGAGAAGTTCAACGAGGCTGTGAACGGACTCAAAGAGGGTAAACAGGAAGTGAGCAAACAGGTTGAGGAACTGGCCGCCTCCACCGACGCCCTCATCGCCAAGATCAAGGTGAGGTTTTCCACTGGAAAAGCGCCCAAGGTTGACAAACCCCCTTTCACCTCCTCCAGCTTACAAAGCCCAATGATGTTACGCGGTGTAGCTCTTTCTTAGCCTTCGTTCGTGTATCAGTTTCCATGCATAATTCAACATGTGTGTGTTTTTCCATGTCCTGATGAAGGCGGTCTAAAGCTCTGGCTGAGAATTGTCTGCCAGCTTCGAGTCTCTAGAGTTGTCTCTTTTCAGGGACCAAAGAAAGATAGCTTTTCGTTTAGTTCTGCAGAAACTCTAGTGCTCACAGCAGAGTAAATAAATACAAAGCATGCAAATCGACAGTCTGACAATGAGTTTTCTGTGTGCGGATCATCATTGACATTCACACCACATGCTGTCAAGACTATTTTCAAGGTTTTGCCGCATTATGCAGTTTCTAGTGTTCATTTCTTGCCTTTCCCCTGAACTTTCAGCTGCGGCTGATTGAATGCAGTATATGCATTGTTGTATTCTCATGTGGAGCCCAACCTCATCTGTCAGATTCGGAGTGCATTATTGACAGGAGCTCGAAGAGACATTGCGCCCTCTCCCTGATAGATAGCTGCCACAAGAGCTGAAACTTTTCTACCTGAACACTTCGTTCCTCCCTCTAAATGAGATGCGCTGTGCACTTCTGCACCAGTGATAGCCCTCTTTGTTATTAGCATAGCACTTTTTGATTAGCATCTGGCTTTTGATTGGCAATGTCTTCTATTACCTTACCATCTGGACTGGAGATTACTGTGGCCTCCCTGGCTAATAACGCAGATTGTGTCAATGGCTGTCATTCAAAACGCAAGCGTTAACTCATCTAGCGGTAGGGGGTGAGATGGACCTTGTCATTGAGTCCCTGCCCCCCTGCGGTACAATGATCATTCACAATGCTTGCATCCCTCCACGCTCCTCTGGTGCTCTGCCAGATGGCACAAAATCCACATCCAGGTTTAATGAATATCTGCAGGATATTAATACAACTGCGATGCACGATGTGGCCCAGCGTCGCCACTGTTCGTCCATTAAATACAGTCACCACTGAGTTGCTGCCACTTAGTTTCTACACTTTGAAAACTGTTTATGTTTTTTTAACGAAGCACAGGAGACAAATCCTCTACTGTAGAGTGCAACCAAGTGGCCCGTCCTGTCATCATTTGTCATATTTTATTCACCCTGATGTTGTTTTAACTTATTATTTCCTTTTTTTAAAACAAAAGCAAGTAGTTAAGCAAAATATCCAAGTTTCTGTTTTCCCAGACAAGTAAAGTATATAGTGATTTATTCTTTCAAGCTTCAAAAAGTACACAAAAGCATCATAAATGTCAAATATATGACTGGCACTCTATATACTAATATCTGATAATAAACAATGATAAATTGATCAAATACAAGTTATTCACAAAAAAAACTTTGTCAGTTAGCTTCTCATTTGCAGATAGCTTGTTTTGCCATTGTTGTATCAGTGCAAAGTTGTAAACAAGCACAAATTACATTAGTGAATATTTTTGGTAGATGATTTTTGGTCGTTTTTTTTGTTAATTTTGGTCTGTTCATGGCATGGTAATTGACATTACATCATATAAATGAATGACAACCCAAATTATACCTAATCAAACTGCATTAAGTTTACATTTAATAATTTAGCTGACATCCAAAGCAACTTACAAATAAGGAGAAATAATAGAAGCAGTTAGGACTAACAAAAGAGCAACAATATGTAAGTGATGCGACAAGTCACTGTTAGTCTAGCTTAGTGCATGCAAGCAAGGCTTTTTTCTTCTTTTTCTTCTTCTTCTTATTATTATAAATAGAGAAAATATAAATAGAATAGAAAGTGTTATTATTAATGGGTCTATTGTAGAAGAAAAAGTTGCATCTTTAGCTGTTCCTTGAAAAAGGCTGTACAGACTCAGTTATGCAGGTCATTCACCAGCAGGGAATGTCTTGTTTTTATCTGCAATATGGTCTGTCAAACTTACTAAACTGTTTTTTTGACATACAAGCCTCCTTTTTTTTGGTAAATTCCCAACATAGAAAATAAATCTTGTTATGGCGCATGTAATTTGGAAACTATGTATTAAGGTAAAGAGGCAAATGAATGGAGCTTCGTTTGCCAGAAATTTCAAAATGCAAGCGTTGAATCAAGTTCTGCGGTGGACCACATGAACAACTAAACTTCTAAATGATTGTCCAAAAGCAAATATCTCTGTTTGCACAAAGAAAATTATTAGATCAGAAAAGGGGAAATAGTCTGAATAATGCTTGTTCTTTTTCATGACATTAAACTTCCATGATTTGTTTTCTCCATTAAATTCAAAAATACATTATTTAGCCAGTTTGCATCTGGAGAAAGCATCTGTTACACTTTTTTATCTGTCTTTTCAATATTTATGACATATCTACTAGGGCTGGGTATTGAGACAAATTTCACAATTCGATTCAATTTCGATTTACAAGCTTGCAATTCGATTTACAATTCTAATTCAATATTGATTATTTTGGATATCAGTTACAATAAATGGCAAATTTTCTCAAAGGAATCAAATCTCTTAACTAATGCTGTAAACTATGGGAGTCTAGTTGTAGCCTACTAGGCTTCATTAGCCTAATATGAAGGTAATAATTAACTGTTTTGTAGCTATATAAACACTTAAATTACACTTTTTATTTATTTTTATAACAAGAAGATTAAATAAAATATAAACATTTAAATGGTGGCTGTCATAAAAACTTGCCAGATTTATTCAATTATATGCATTAAATATTATACAGAAGAACATTAAGATTATAATGCATTTGTGTGGTGTATCTTTAGCAAAATGCTCCTCTCTGGAGTTATTTTTTTTCTAGCTGACTAAACAAGTTGATGTGTTTTTTTCTGAGGTAAATATGACTATACATGACATTGATTACAAGCTGTTTAACTGACGTCTTTCCACGGTTGAAACGCTGATTGAGCGAATCAATGTGACATGATACTGATTTCAATAAGTTGTACTCTATCTTTTAACACACTTTCAGATCTCACGCCACAGCGCCAAAACGTTATTGATGTTTTTGACATAATTTGAAAACTGACACTTTGTTTCATATCAATAGTAACAAAGGACAAAGATTATTGTGATTTTTTTGAATGCACGCAGCCGCGATACAATGTTCCATTCACTCAAATGAAACAGGATAACTAATCGATTCTTGAGATTTAAGAATCGATATCGGTTCGTAAAAATGAGAATCGATTAATATCGAGAAATCGATATTTATTACCCAGCCCTAATATCTACTGTCTGACTTTTTGAAGTTTGAATAGATTGGCCCTATGTAATTTCACTATTTACTCTTCTACTGTTGTATTTAGTGATGATGCATTTTTAAGTAATTCATTCCGAAGTCATCAGCAAGCAAGCTCTCGACATCATTGTTGCTGCGTTCCATTCTGAGGTGCTCATCCCTATACCCTAATCCCTTCGAAGTGTTTACCCTGTAGAGTGAGAGCATCAAAGGGATGAAGGGTGTAGTGGACCAAAACACTGTTCATTCGGAAAGCACCTCACCGTCACCTTGCCGAGCCAATTAAGGAGGCACTATAATTGTGCACGCTGCTTGATGGTAGAAAAGCCATTTTTTCGTGCCAAACAAATTAAACTTGTACAAAGAAACATGGCAGCGAAAGTGTCCACCAGTCGTACCCTTCAAAATCCTTCATTTCCAACGGCTCTTTGAAGTGGCCAGTTTTGAGCACTCCAGTTTGGAATGACCCTTCAATATGGTGGCCATGATTGTTTTTCACTCCAAAGTGCCCTGCAGATTCATTCCATTTGGAACATAGCCTGTTTTTGATGGGCATAGATAGAATATCCACCCTTGAAAAGCTGTAGCCGTGCTGAGTTAATCGCTGTTGTTTAATTGTATAAAATGCTTTTATGATAATTTTTGCTGACCCTTTTTGCTCATTTGGAGCTTGGCAGTGAAAATTGACATCCACTTTCATTCTGTCGAAAACTGAATCTTGTCTTTCTATTGAGTTGAACATGCAATGTTAACCAGTAAAGCTAAAACAAATGACTCTTAAAGCTACACTGTGTGATTTTTACCCCCATCTAGCGGTGAAAGGTATACGACCATCCAATGAATATTAGTTTCTTTTCCCTCTCAATTCCGATTTCGTTTTAACTCCTACGGTGGCCAATGTAGTCCAAGATTAACTTGGCTTCCAGTTCGACCTCGTCCATGAGTGTTAACTCAAACGTAAACGTGAAAGGCGAAGCTTGAATTAACGGGTATGTCCCTCTTTGGCTAATGTACATTCAAGATGGAGGGGAAACATGGCGACCGACATTAGAACCCCTTACCCGTATGTATTTTCAATGGCATATTATACACTCACGAGAATACTTTATTACTTGAACGAAGTAAATATACATAAATGAGCACATATATTTTTGAAAGAAGGGTTTTTAGCTAAGAATAAACTAAAATAGTTACACAGTGTAGCTTTAAGAGCCCCTTACTTTTAGTGAATCAAAAACATATTGTTTGTTGCCTTATTTCTGAAAAGAATGACTCTCATGAGCTAGTTCTTGTAAGGAATTGCTCAAAAAGACATTATAACTAAAATATTCTCAAATAAATCAATTGTAACTCTCTTTTGTCTCTCAGTCCACCGTGATGAGCCGCGACGAGATCGAGCAAGAATATGAGGGCCTGGTGAAACGCTCGGAGCATCTCCTCTCCTCAATGCAGAAGAAAAAGCAGGAGCAAGAGGAGACGGAGAGACTCAAGCGCATCCAGGAGGAGATGGAGAGAGAGCGGAAGAGACGTGAAGAGGAGGAGCAGTTACGCAAACAGGAGGAAGAAGACCGCCGCATGTGAGTCACGTTACAAGTTCAGTACAGAATAACCCGTACATTAGGTCAGAGTCCCAGCACATTTGAAAGAAGAACAGGAGTTGAAAAAAAGGGTGTAGGAGGGGATTGGCAGAAAGATTAATATATCACTGGAGGGTTCGGCTTGACCTGCTCTATCTTATGCATTCTCCAGAGCCTGCTGTCATGGACAGCATCTGTCATCATTTCACGAATCAGGTCATGATGATATTTCTATGTTTATAGTCTTATCAAAAAAATAAAATTAGTTCCACACCAGCATAAGCCACAACAGTTACTTCTGTTATTTAAAGTTTGGTGTGGCCCGTTCACCCTGGAGCCATTCTGTATGGATTACTTTATTTTCTACATGTTCCTGTTTGCTATATTAATTTTTTTTTGCCAATATGTAATTAGCTTGTAACGAAACTTAAAAAAACAAGACCTTTCCTGACATTCTGGGATATGAAAGCTGTCGACGGACGCCAGCAAAATCAAAAGGATGTGATGTTTACGCATGCTCGAGTGCCTCTCTTCCTGTCAATGACACATGAAATGAATGCTTATACAATGTTCATGATCCTATACTGTAAAGTCAATGTGTCATGCAAAGAAAATGAATTAATTCAAACCATAGTCTCACATCTGTATAGTCTATAATCTCAAATATACTTTATAATCTAACTGTCATAATTTAAACACCTCATCTGTCGACATGATGCTGGTCAATTTCAGAGCTTGTGGATTAATTTCCATATCGCTATGATCAGATTTCTTTACTGCCTCTTTCTCACTGCTGTCATTTTTGTTGTGTTTTTTTTATTGAGATGAAAGCACACAGCATGCATGTTCATCTAACCTTAGCTCTCCGCAGAGTGAATTTCTTTTTATTTCTATGAGGAGAACGAAAAAAAACTCTAATCACATTCAGTCTCTTTACGTGTGAACAAGTGTACGGTAATAACAAGGGTTTTGTCTGAATTCTACATATAGCCCCTTTAAGCAACAGGTCAAAAACATATTCTGTGAAGGTTTGACATATCTTAAATGGAATTAGATCACAGCTTTGTTTATAAGTTGCTGCTCCATTCTTACAAGAACACCCTGTATGAGCTTTAATGATAATTCCATATAACAATAATGGTAACACTTTACAATAAGGTTCATTAGTTAACTTTAGTTAATGTATTTACTAACATGAACTAACCATGAGCAATACATTTGTTACTGCATTTGTTTATCTTTGTTAATGTTAGTTCATGAAAATACAGCTGTTCATTGTTTGTTCATGTTAGTTCATGGTGCATTAACTAATGTTAACAAGATTTTAATCAAGTATTAGTAAATGTTGAAAATAACATTGACAAAGATTAACAAATGCTGTATATGTGCTATTCATTATTACTACATATTACCTAATGTAGTTAACTAATGAACCTTATTGTAAAGTGTTACCACAATAATGTATATAACATACTTGTATATAATCATAATAATAGCCTTAAGTTCTTTGTTCTTCCTATGAATAACTTTTTAAGAATGCATCTGCCATGCCATTATAAAATTGAACCTGCCCCTTATAACATTTATTGTGATTTCCATAGTTTCAAGCTTTCGATGGAAGCTTTTAAAGCTAACTTTTAGACGCCATTACACAAACTTACCAAATACATTTTGAAAATTATATAATATGAATGTATAGGGGCCAACCTAGTGTGGTGGGAAGGATGGAGGGGAATGTCATCGGCATTAGCGAGTTATGTGCTTATATACTCCAGGTGTCAAGCAGTGATTGCCCAGACCTATTAGTATGAATGAATGACGTGGCATTAGATTCTTTCTGATAGAACTTACACTAAAAGCTTCATTTCATCAAAGAATCTTGAAAAAAATGAATTATGGTTTCCACAAAAAGTATTAAAGGGATAGTTCGGCCAAAAATGATATTAACCCATGCATTACTCACCCTCAAGCCGTTCAAGATGCATATGTCAATCTTGTTTCAGACGAACTCATTTTCAGTTATTTTAGAAAAATGTCTTAACCCTTCAGTGGATATAATGTGAAGAAATGGGGTCCAGCTCCTTCAAGTCCCAAAAATGTGCATAAATCCTTCACAAAGTCATCCATCCGGCTCCAGTGGGATAAACGAAGGCCTTCTGAGGGTAATCCGTGTGCGTATTGTCGTTAAAAATATACAGATTTAAAACTTTATAAATGAAAATATCTGACTTACGGCAACGATCGTCACGACGGTTCTTACGCTGACGTACGTTCACGGGTGATGGAAGTCGGCGTACGAGGTAGGACGTAGCGTAGGAAATGTCACGACGTCACGAAGGTTCCTACGTTACGTACGCCGACTACCATCTCCCGTGAACGTATGCCGATCATTGCCGGAAGTCAGATATTTTCATTTATAAAGTTTTAATTATGTATATTTTTACGACAATAAGGTTATCCGTGTACGCACGGATTACCCTCAGAAGGCCTTCGTTTATCACCCTGGGAGCCGGATGGATTACTTTTGTGAAGGATGTATGCACATTTTTGGGACTTGAAGGAGCTGGACACCATTTCTTCACATTATATCCACTGAAGGGTCTAAGACATTTTCTAAAATAACTGAAAATGTGTTAGTCTGAAACAAGATTGACATATGCATCTCGAACGGCTTGAGGGTGAGTAATGCATGGGTTAAATATCATTTTGGTCGAACTATCCCTTTAAACAGAAATGTTTCTAAAGCACCCAGTCAGCATATTACAATGATTTCTGAAGAATCATGTAAATAATATAATTTGTAACTAAAGATGTAAATTTCAAATTATAAATGCAAAACTATTCTCTAGCGC
Source organism: Hybognathus amarus (assembly GCA_030378365.1). Lineage (NCBI taxonomy): Eukaryota > Metazoa > Chordata > Actinopteri > Cypriniformes > Leuciscidae > Hybognathus > Hybognathus amarus. Next base: position 143,959 of record JAQIUQ010004721.1, read on the forward strand.
TCTGAGACTTTCGAACCCAGTGTAATGCAAATCACACCCCTTTACTGTGAGTAACATTCAACTGAAATTGTATCATTACTGTGCCCCCAATTCCACTCCTTACAATCTCCCTATTTTCAAGGTCTTTGTGGTCTTTGTCAAGAGTGCATATGTAAATATGCAAATCCATGATCAACAAAGTTCAAAGAAAATGGCAGCAGATTTGGTTTGCTGTTTGTGAGATTATATAAATACACGGTATAGGTCTTTTGATAGTAAAAATGCAAACACTTAATATGATAGGAAAATGCTAACACTTAATAACAACGCTCACCCCGCACTATTCATTTTCAGCTGCTATTCCAAGGAACTCTCTCGCATTACAAAGACTAGTTTTTTTGTGACAATTGTGAATCCACATGTGGGTGTTTCAAATGAACTCCTGTGGGTCATTGATCAGAAGGAATAATTCCCCTACAGACCGGAGTAACTCATTAATGGTCCACCCTCAATCTCTCTTCCATCAGGAAATCTGAGATGGAGCAGAAAAGGAAACAGGAGGAAGAGGAGAGAAAGAAAGAGAAGAGGAAGAGCGGGTCATGCAGGTGTGTATGTGTATACGCGCTCCCTCTGTGTATTGATTCCTCTCCTCCGCGTCTCCTTCGGCAAACCAAATGCCCACTCTGACTCACGCTGGCATGTTCAGAGCTGACCGGGACTGGCTGTTCTACAGGCATAATCATGACTGTATTGAGCTGCCACAGCGGCCCATGGGTTTATTCATCAGCCCCTGCCTACCTCCTGGGGCTGGATTATGCTGCGTCTGCCGAGTGAAAGTTCTCTCCCGATGGTGATGCTGTGTTTGGGGGCTTGGCTGACTTCCCTTGCACTGCTTCCTCTGATGAATCGCCCTGCAGAGACACTGTGCCCATGCTGACCAAAAACTGTTGCACACTATAAAAAGCTTCTGTGCTGCATTCTATTCTATTCTATTCTATATTCTATTCTATTCTATTCTCTATATGTCCAAAGCAGAGATATTTGCTTTTGGATAATCATTTAGAAGTTCATTTGGTCCACCACAGAATCTGATTCAACACTTTGCTCCATTCACTTGCCTCTTTACCTGAATACATCGTTTCCAAATTACATGTGCCATAACAAGATTAATTTTCTATAATGTTGGGAATTTACCAAAAAAGGAGGCTTGTATGTCAACTGTTACTGTGACCTTTACCATTACAATTTATTTTATTCAGATTTATTTTGAGAGACAGACATACAAACATTCATATTATTCCACATTATTTTTAATGTAAGTTAATTTAATTAATTTCAGTGAATGAAAAGTACATGTTAAAATTGTTTCACAATAATTAAATTTGTTAATATTAAGGCATTTTGAACTCACAAGAATGAACAATTAGATTTTTTTAATCAACTATGATTAATCAAAAGTATTGTTAGATATATACAGCTAGGTAAAGCACTGAACTAATATTAATGAATGAGACCTTATAAAGTCATTTAAGAAGTCTTTTCTTTTAAATATTTTTTTCTATGCCACTTCTATTTAAAACTTTGACCTTTTTATTAAAATAGTCTATTTTATTATGATTGTATTCTATTCTAAGGCATTATCTGTTCAATTTTCTGTAAAAAGATCATCTTCATTGTCACATGGTCCTTCACAAATCACTCTAATATGATGATTTTATGCTCCAAAAACATGTATGATTATTATCCATGTTGAAAACAGTTTTTTACAATTTTATTTCAGGATTCTTTGATGAATAGAAAGTTCAAAAGAACAGCTTTTATCTGAAATGGAAAGCTTTTGTTACATTAAACACTACCCTTTAAAAAGTTTGGGGTCAGTAAGAATTTGTATTTTATTTTTGGGGAAATAAATAAGAAATCAATACTTCTATTCATCAAGGATGAGTTACATTGATCAAAAGTTACAGTAAAGACATTTATAATGTTAGAAAAGATTCTAATTAAATAAATGCTGTTCTTTGAACTTTCTATTCATCAAAGAATCCTGAAATAAAAATGTAAAAAACTGTTTTCAACATGGATAATAATCATACATGTTTTTGGAGCATAAAATCATCATATTAGAGTGATTTGTGAAGGATCATGTGACACTGAAGACTGGAGTAATGATGCTGAAAATTCAGCTTTTTTCAGAGGAATAAATTACATTTTAATATATATTAACATAAAACAAGTCATTTTAAATTGTCATAATATTTCACAATATTACTGTGTTTTTTGTGTATTTTTTATCAAAAAATTGCAGCCTTGGTGAGCAGAAGAGACTTCTTTTAAAAACATAAAAATCTTACCGACCCTAAACCTTTGACCGGTAGTGTATACACACACACACACACACATTCTTTATCACTGTTATATTTATAATCCATAATATATCACTCTGTTTTCAACCAAGTCTCTCCTGCTTTTTGTAGTTTGATTCATAGCTCAGATTTACCATGACCTGTATGCCTCTATGTGCTGTAACCCTCTCTCTATATGTCTTTGGGCATTACACCTCAGCCGCGTTGCTTTTCCTTAGAATAGTGCCTGCATCATTCTTCTTTCTCTCCAAGGTTTTCTCTGATGAAAATGTTTCATCTAAGCTTTTCTCTTCTATCACTCCTTTGCTTTGTTTTGCCCATGCTTTTGGACCAAACTGCTGGACTCTCTCCCAGACTGTTCTTCCATGCTTTTCATTTGATTTGTTTTTAATCATTTTCTTCTTATTTTTTCATTTAACACAATCTAGACATAGGATCTCTGGCCGTCTGGCTGCAGTACAGCTTCGGTTATATGCTTAATCAGACCTTGGCACACAGCAGCAGTGTAATGGCTTAATATCCTTTCAGTGGGCAGTGCAGTAGATGGGTCACAGTGTGTCTGGGCAGGGCCACCTTGATAATCTCTCTTCCCTCAAATGTACCAGACGCCTCTGGATAGAAGATTGAGGGAATGATGTAGCCTACTTTAAACATCTTCATGTTGATTGGACAGTGAAATGTTATGACCAAATAGCTTCCGCAGCCCTCCTGAAAGTCAGCAATATCAGGGATTTAGCAGGTATAGACTTTTAAAATGACTTTCTCTTTCAGGAAAACGGCTAAATCTAGCACTCTTCATCTAGCACTCATGGGCATATCCACATTTTTGTGCCGAATGGTAGCATTTTAGGGAACACTTTATTTTGATAGTCCACTTTAGACATTCTACTAACTTCAAGTAACTTTTTAACTACATGTCAACTAACTGTCATTAGAGTATTAGTAGACTGTCAGCTTAATATCTGCTAACACTTTATTTTGTTGGTCCCTCAACAGACATTCAACAGACTACAAGTAACTTGGCGACTACAACTTATTCTCCTTACCCAAAGCCTAACACCTAACCAGTCTACTATAATATACTAAGTTAATGAGAGTTATTTGACATGTAGTTGAAAAGTTACTTATAATAGCTTGTTTTCATATGACGTCACGCCACTGTGTTGCCATGGCGCGAAATGCAGATGGAGGGCAGGAAGTGATTTTCTATATTTAGGAAGCACTATAACAAACTCAAAATGCTTATGTTTTGCGTCGTTTATGGTTGCTCAAATCGATCAAACCAGAGGAGTTTCTATCGTGTGCCAAAAGTTGTTGTTCATAAGTGGGGAAAATACAAGAAATTGACAGAAAAACACGTGGAAAAATGCCTTGCAAACCTACGTCTGCGGTTCGGGAGGAGCCGAATGGGAAAATGCCTGTGTGTGCATCATGATCACTTTGTCAAATGTGAGTTAATTAATACATTATTTATATGGCTTATAATTACATTATTCAGGTGTTTAAATACACTTATGTGGCTGTTTGTGTAACGTACCAGTTTCCGAACTTTGTAAAGTCAAAGTATGTCTGTAAGACGAGTTAGTTGCTGATATCTACAGCCTCAATGGCAGGCAAATCTCTCAATTCAGTTGAAATTCGCTCCTCTTCATAACGTAAGGATCACGTCCAACACATGTTTCGATTTTCTGTTTATATATTTCTCTTGTATAGCGTCTAAAGTTAGCCTGGCAAACCAGACCTATCAAGATGTTAGGTCTGGGAACTCACAATTGGCATACCTAAATCTGGGGCGGGATAAAAGGTTGTCTTTCAATATCCCTCTGCACTAGCCTGACTTCGTCATACTCATATTCTATTGAGAATATGAGTCTGAGACTCGCTCCATTAAGCTTTGATTATGAGGCGGGTCGTAACTCGAACCAGGAAAAAACAACAACTCTGCACTCAATTGGATTGTCGGTAGACCTACAACCAATCAGAGCAACGCAGTAAGTCAACTCCTTTGCATAGCGCAGTTTTCAACTACAGAACTTACTTATTTTAGAAGTTAAATAACGAGTGTTGCTTCTTTTACTTACTTCTCAATGAGTGCGACCAAAGCAGAAACCACAACGACCACAGGCTTTTCATTACATCCCATCTTCTTAGTGACCATCGGAGCCAGCTGATAAGTTACACTTTTCCCGAATCATGTGGGAAGGACGGCAAAATATCTTTCCGATCGACAAATGCCTTGATTGCAGTTCTCTGTTTGTCTATTAAAATTAATGCGCTGTCGATTTATTTTACAACAGACGCGACAGCGGAACGTTGATAACGTGATGATTATTTGCAGATCAATCTGTCCATCATCGTATAAAACCCGCCCTGGCAATTTGATTGGCGCGAACATTGTTTGCCTGATCATAATTACTCCTCAATGGTATTCAGTCCAGATCGAACTTCCCGTCCAAAAAATGTTGTGGGCGGAGTTCGGGCTGGCATCCAGGCTACCTCTGCACGCCATAGGAGAGCGCTAACCAACCAGAGCGATGATTGCTGTGGCTGAGTGAGTCCCATGCGTTTTCCCCATGGTTTTCTCTCAAGTTGATTTATTAATTTAATTGATTTATGATTTATTTTTGCCTTATCCGGTCGTCAAAGCTCTTAACACATCTTCCTTTTTAAGAATGACTTAAGTTACGTTCTTAACTCCAAGTCATCCGAGTCGTGGCCAAAGCTCGAATCGAAAGACCGCTGTTTGCCAGCTGTGTCTTGTTTGTTTTTAAGTAGCAGGGAAATCACCAATGGAAATCATGGCGCAGAACCGTCACAACTCTACCGTCATTGTGTTAAGTCCACCCACCAACTCTATACACAATGTGATTGGCCAGACCAGAGTTTGGATTTTCCACTTCGAAAGTCAACGGAGAGTGGCTAGACCACACTTTGCAGCAAATATAATTTTTGTTGCCGCTAGGGTGCGTCTGAGATTTCTAGGCTAGTCTAAAGTAGTACAGTACGGATTTTCCTCCATCTCGTCCATTGCGCTCTTCACTCCTTGCCCTCCATCTGAATTTCGCACGTCAACACAATTACGTTACTACAAACCACCTACTAGTAGAACATCTAAAGTGACTATCAACTATCGTGTAACCGCATTTTATGTTTCATGGATTTGAAAAGATATTAGCTATTTTAAGAAAGGGGACAAGTTCTTCAACATGTCCTGTCTGGCTTGGATCTTGAATTTCTGGATCTTGTTGGTCCAGGTAGGGTTATGTATGCAGTGCTGGTCTAGCTGGCTGCTTATCATCAAAATTTAGATGAAGCTAATCAGTCAGCATCTATATAGTTTTTGCTTGAGGACACCAGAAAACAGGCATCCAAAAATCTGGGATAATGTCAGCTTCATTCGGATTCTTCTTTGGCCCACCACAGATCAACACTCTGAGCTCAAATATGTGGCCATTACTGTTGGCACCTAGCCTAGAAATCTAGACGCACCCTAGCGGCAGCAAAACTTATTTTGCTGCAAAGTGTGGTCTAGCAACTCTCTGTTGACTTTCGCAGTGGAAAATCCAAACTCTGGTCTGGCCAATCACATCGTGTATAGAGTTGGTGGGCGGGCTTAACACAATGACGGTAGAGTTGTGACGGTTCTGCGCCGTGATTTCCATTGGTGATTTCCCTGCTACTTAAAAACAAACAAGACGCAGCTGGCGAACAGCGGTCTTTCGATTTGGCTTTGGCCGCGACTCAGAAGACTTGGAGTTGGAGACTTGGATGAAGACGTATTTAAAAAGGAAGAGGTGTTCAGAGTTTTGACGACCGGATAAGGCAAAAGTTTAATATATCAACTTGCTCTGCTGGAGAGAAAACCATGGGGAAAACGCATGGGACTCACTCAGCCACAGCCATCATCGCTCTGGTTGGTTAGCGCTATCCTATGGCGTGCAGAGGGATATTGACAGACAACCTTTTTTCCCGCCCCCGGATTGAGGTATGCCAATTGTGAGTTCCCAGACCTAACATCTTGATAGGTCTGGTTTGCCAGGCTAGTTGGCACCCCCACCGGCACCCATTTGTATGCTTGTGTCTGTGTGTTTCCATCGAGTTGGAACAAAACGAAGGCACAGGTGTGGTAAATGCCAAAGGTGTTGAGATTGTGTGTGCGTATTATTGATTTGTGGGAATGTATGTTGTTCCAGGCTGAACTTGAGATGCAGCTGGCATTGGACAGAGAGGAAGAGACTCAGACACAGACCATGTTGGAGCAGGAGAGGAGGGACAGAGAGTTGGCCATGAGGATCGCTCAGAGCGAGGCAGAACTCATCCAGGAAGAAGCCCAAATGGACCCCAGCTTGCGCAGGTATGCACGAACACACACGCGCACCATAATAATAATAAAGTCGACATCTCAAACAGCGTCACCAGGTGAAATCATACAAAGAAAGACTCCATGCCGGAATGTTACCATTCATAAAACACACAAATCAGCTATATTTTTATATGGAGATTTCCATCTGAAAAGAGCCTGTATGGTCCCGAGCCGCTACAGAACAACAAACAAAGAACAAGGTTCTGCCAGACAGCGTTACATAAATGCCATGAATCATTTTTAATGCGGCCAACTCGTGTTTCTACAAAAGCAGGTAAACAGAAACACGAGATGCCTGTGGTGCAGCACTCGGGAGTCACATTTCATTTAGTTAATGGAAGTGGACAAAGAACTGTCGCCTGTTCCTGCTTTATGTATAATAAAATAAAAGGCTCTTTTGATGTTATTACACATGCTAACTGGGTGCTAAGAAGACCGTGTTGTCATCCAAACCTCTTTTTTTGTGCTTCATCTCCCCTCTAGTGATGGTACCACAGGTGTTTGGTTCTTCACAGAGATGTAAGACATAGCACAGGCCCTGATTCTTTTTTTCCACCCTAATTTTCCGCTTCATTCAGTCTAACCACACTCACCCACAGTCACGTCCTGTCCCCGTAATCTCACCCCAACCTAGATAGAGGATTAGTCATAGAAAGTCACGGTAAACAATAGGCTAATTCTTAGTTTTGATATTAACCTAAATACTTCATACATGAATGAATTCTTGGATTAAATAGAGACTTAGCACGTGGTTATATTTGTAGAATTATTATTTTGCCTACCAATGAAATTAAGGACACCGAAATGTAGTCCTTGGGAGTTTTTTTTTCTTTTTTTTTCTAACAGGTGTTTGTTGTTCAGACTTTAAACAAACCCCTTACATTACATCATTACTAGGTCTGTCAAATGATTAATCGTGATTAATCACATCCAAAATAAAAGTTTTTTTTTTTACATAATATATGTGGGTGCACTATTTGTGTATATATATATATATATATATATATATATATATTAGGGGTGTAACGATTTTCGAACTAGACCGAAAACCGCCATACTGAACTTATTATTCTGATGTCGTTAGACTGTCATTGTCGTGACCGAACACGCCCCGCCCGCCCCCTGACCCCGGCCCCGCCCAGCCCAGCTGAATGGACCTCATGTCTTATGTAAACAGTACACAATTAATTCAGTTTTGTAGCCTAACCACCATTAACACCAACTAACAAGCTCCGTGTTTTGTTACTTTCGATAATAAGCAAGGTGTAATCTTTCAGATTCTGTCTATTTGATCACGAAATTCAAACAATAAATGGCGTTTTGGCGCTCTTTGATGTGACGTGACAGATCGCTTACTAGGCTCCTCATCTCAAGCGGCAGCGCGCGCGCGAGTAAACGCGATCATCTCTTCCTCAGTTACAGAAAAGACACCTGAAGGTATGTTGAAAGATACAGTGTACTTACTGAAAGGCATCATAACTCGTGTAATCGCTCAATCAGTGTTTAAGCAGCAGAAAGACGTCAATAAAACAGCAAAGCTTTAGCTCGTCACTAGCATTATATTTACCTCAGCAGGCAAGTGATTCAGTGTCCACAACTTCCTATAAATGAACATTTCCACTAAATAAATGCACTATGTTAGCCTGTATATTATATTTTACTTAACCTGTTAATGATATCTTGATTATTTAATTTATGTTTAAAATATCTTTCATGAAAATAACAACTGTGTAAATTATTAGAGTAAAAACACAAGTTAATGCAAAAACTGCCTTATGTTCAGTTTACGTTTTCATACAATATGTTGTGTGTTGATTATTATATCTAAAAAATAAATGGCATCTGAATTTAGGTTAAAAGTCTAGGCTACAACATTTAATGTTATAGTAATGTGCAGCCTTCAATATAGTTCACAGCATTAGCAGATTTTTTTTAATCCTTGTGAAATGTTTAATTGTAACTGAATTAATTTAAAGACAAAGACCTTTTTTTTCATTAAACCACTGTTTTAAAAAAAGCCATTTTAGCTTTCTAAAATTCATAATTCGAACCGAACCGAGACATCAAAACCGTGGGAAAACCGAACCTGTCAGTTTTGTGTATCGTTACACCCCTAATATATATATATATAAATGCACACACATGCAAGTGTATATTTAAGAAAAAATATTATTTATATATAAACTATTTATATTTATATAAAATATGAATTATTTATAAATCTATATACAGTATATACATGAAAATATTTCTTAAATACATACAAGCATGTGTGTGTGTATTTAAATATATAACATAATTATACACAATGCACCCACATATATTATGTAAACAAAAAGTTTTATTTTGGATGTGATTAATCACGATTAATCATTTGACAGCCCTAATCATTACATATTAAACTTTAGCATGTAACTGAGCCTACAACATTTTTGATGAATGATAAATCAAATTGTATAGCTTTTGATAAACTTTTCTAAATAACAGATTTACAATCATCTTGTTTGATGAATGATAAAATGGGCACAAAAAATCACATGCACTTAAAGAAAGATGCAAGTCTTATTTAGCAAAGACCTGGACTAAAGGTCTCTTATAGGTAAATTTCAATCTTATTTCCTAGGGACGTCAACAACCTTATTTCCATTTTACTTATGTCTCTTCAAAATATATGTTGGATATGCATGTCAAGCACAGCACCTGCTCAAAGGAATTGTATGCAAACTCTCAGTATAGACATCTTCAGTTCTGGATGATGGCACTCAAGAAAGAAACTTTCTTAGTGTTTACTGAGAACATTTGCTTTAAAGAGGAAATACGTTTTATTATTTTCCTTCTTGTGCTGTCATCTGCAGTCATCAATTTCAATTAGAGTACGCAGAAGGAAATCTGTCACAATAAAACTTTAGCTTCTTTGGTCTTCTCTACACATCACTTAGGAAGTGGCCCATAATGCACTAGTGCTGTGGGTAATTAACTAGAAGAAGTGGTGATGCTAGCTAGAATTTTTTCAGACCTGGTTAGTTAAGTCCTTTTGTATAATTTTACATATTCTGTTTTTTACTGAATGCTTTAGTAACTGAATGCCTTAACCCTCAGGTTGTGTCATGACCAGGAGAGGATTTTCCCATACCTTAAAATGCTTGTTAATGTTATTGCATTGGACTTTACTGACTTTACTCACCACTCACAGTCTAACAACTTTCTAATTTGTATTTAATAAAACACTTTTTGTAATTTTTGTTGGGGATTTTACCACATTATTACACTTTTGATGTTTCCGGTCAAAAATGACCGGCCTGCAAAAAATATTATAAATGTCTTATACTATCATGAAATATTGGATTCAGTCTTTTTGTCAACCTGTTTTCTTTAAATTAGGACAAATTAGGACTCTGAGCTTATATTGGTCAAAAATGACTGCCCATTGAAAATAAATAGGGGAGTCAAAAATCAGAGAAAAAATAGTGTTTAGGAGCATGTTCATCATGTTTACATGTACATATGGGCTTGCAAAAATAAGGGCCTCTGAGTCCTGTGCATGTGTGGATACATGCGTACTCTCTGCATCTGTGCACACACACACTCTTACTCACGTTCATGTACACAAACAAACTATTTTGAGTATTGCAGCTTTCTTTTTCACAGAGATGAACTTTATCCTCAAATCAGTGAGGCTCTGAGATCAAGGATGCCTACGGTCTATCAGTTTCAAAAATAAATACAAAATCTGTCTTAACCTGTGGTAACAATGATTATAAGATATTTTAAATGCATGTGACTTTGTGCCATTTTATTCTAAATAAAACCATTTTAAAACAAATTAACACATTAATGCACATGAGAGATAAATAGTGCCTTTTTCATTCATATATTTATGTAAAATTGACAATTATCCACATTTTTTTTCTCTCAAAAATTGAGATGCATAAGCTCAGATAAATAGGGCCTCGATCAATCTTTTCAAAAAATAAATACAAAGCCGGTCCTTATTGAAAGAAAACGAGCTGTCAAATAGATTGAATCCAGTATTTGGTGATAATGCAGCATAGCGAGATATTTACAAGCAATTTTTTGCAGGCTGGTCATGTTTGACCGGGAGCATTACATGTCATAGGGTTTTCAACACAGTCAAAGTGTTAAGCAATCCATGAATGTCATTGCTTTATGTAAAATATTAAACCAAGTGACATATGCAAACAAATGATGGTAAAAAAAATAAGTTAAACTCATTTGTTTACTTTATACAAGCAAGCTTGGGGTTGGTAAGATTTGTAAAAAAAATTGTGTTCTCTTATGCTCACCAAGGCTGCATATTTTGATAAAAAATACAGTATTTTATTTTTTATTTTTATAATAGCTGTTTTCTATTAGAATATTTAAAAATGTAATTCATTCCTGTGATGGCAAAGATAAATTTTCAGCATCATTATTCCAGTCTTGACATGATCCTTAAAACATTCTGATATGATGATTTGGTGCTCAAGAAACATTTCTTCTTATTATTAATGTTAAAAAATGGTTGTGTTGCTTAATATTTTGTGGAAAATTTGTTTGTTTTAAAAAAACAGCATTCATTTAAATAAGAAATATTTTGTAAATGCTGTGTCCTTGCTGAATAAAAATAATTTCTTTAAAAAAGTCTTACTAACCCAAAATATAATATAATATAGAATTGGAAAATATGTTTATAATATGTTAACACAATTTCAGACCAAATGGCATTTTTTTTTATGTCATTCAATAACATTGACTAATTTTTGGGGGCACTGTATGTTTTAAAAGGTATTTCTAACCGTAAATAGCTTTAATGTTGTTCAATTTTGTTTTTTGTAGTTTGTAGTGTAACTACTTTTTAAAAATATTTGCTTGAGTGTACAGTACTTTGAACACCCCAGCGCTAGTGTTAACATTTCTTTTCTGTTCCCATGTGTGTGTCTGTGTGTGTTAGCACTCCACTTACACCTGTATGAGTGGGTTAATCAGCAGGGTTGCTGGTTCAGTGACTTCTCTCGCAGGGTCTCTGTTAAGCAGCTTTGCTCTTCACAGCTGTCAGAGTCGACAGAGTGTCCCTATATTCAGTGTCACCATGTTCAGCCATGCAAGAGCTCCTCCCAGACTCACACTCGCTGCTCACACTGACAACCCCCAGTCTCTTCTGGGACACCTGTCAATGCTTTTTCATGAGAAAGTTTGCTTTAAGACTGTAGAGGGACATCATCACTTTATGACTTTAAATCTTGGCCTTAGGTACTGGAAAATTGTCTTCTGTGGTAATGGCTCTGGAGATCACATCACGGTTGGGAAAGATGCGCTTGTTATTGAAGTCACCTAAACAAACAACAATCTCTCATACGGTTATCAAAGTTCTTCATTAGTGGTGCTTATTGTATCATCGTCATTATTCCTCATACCACTATACCATAGTGGTTACTGAAACAACACCCTAGCAACACTCTAACAACCACTTAGAACACTCAAGGCTTGAATACACTCTCAGAAAAAAGGTACAAAAGCTGTCACCTTTTCAAAAGGTAAACTTTTTTCCATTTTAGGTGCTAATATGTACATTTTAGGTGCTAATTTGTACATTGTATGTGCTATTATGTACATTTAGGTGCTATTATGTACATTTGAGGTGCTAATATGTACCATTAAGGTATCAATATGCACCCTTTAGGTACAAGCGTGTACCTTTTGAAAAGGTACAGCCCCAGTGACAGAGTGTACACTACACAACTTTTTCCCCGATCTACAGTCTGGACAAGTTAATTACGCTAATTGTCGAAAGTCAGAGCCAGTCAGCAGACTTGACAGATTTCACAGAAAGTCATGTACTGTAGTGATGGTCACAAAATGCCATCTAGTCAGGATATCAAACATGTTTCATATTTTGAGAAAACACATTTGACACGTATCTTATAGCAACAAGGCACGTGTTTCTGCGTGAATTTGTTCTGTTTGTAATGACTTGAGAGTTCGTTACTTTAGTGTACTGTATGATGCTCAGTTTTTCCTGTAACCAAGGCCTAAAATTAACACTCGCATGGTCGGTTATATGAAGAGTTTGGTTCCAAAACGCTATAAATCCATTTTGATGAATTTGAGTAAAACTGTTTTCTTTAGCAAGAAAATGGGAAGATGAAAACCACTATTTTCTGTTTCAAATTTTCACATAGCATTTGTAGGTTATAATATCAATAAAAAATTAAATCCAATTCAAAATGCAATTAATCAAAATAAAAATGTATACACATTAAATTTCTTGTGCATACTATAAATCCATTGCTTTAATATAACAATATTTGGTGACACTTTAAGGGTACATGTCATGAATTATCATGAATTCATGGATAAATGAATCATGCATGAATTATGCATTCGATTCATTCATACATTAATATTATCATCAGGAACTAAGAACGTTTTTTTTATTTAACAGTTCAACGTTTTTCATTCATGACTTCATGGATGAACAACACCTTAATTAAAACATTAACTAAGATGAGCACATTATCATGAATTATGGTTTATTAAGTATGATCTAACGTTAGTTTCTGCATATCGCTGTTGTCAACCTTGAGATGTCACCGCTGAGCTTTTTTGACGGCGATCAGCTGTAAAATGGCTTGGTCCTGCTTGGTTTTCGTTGACTTTGAATAAAACAACAAAGTTTTTATGAGCGCGCTTCCCGTGTGCTTATTTGAAACATAGAGGATTTGAAATAACTAGCTCGAGCGCGCAAAAGACGCGAACACGTGAACAAATCAGGAGATCCCCTTGACATCACTTCTGTGCATCGGCACCTTCTCAGCAAGCAGGGCGCCATTGCCAATAATTGAATCGAAATGATAAAAAATAGAAAAACTTCCCGGCACAGAGGTTTAACTGCTCGTGTCGCCCCCCATGTGACATGAAGAAATGCCGCCCCGGGCGACTGCCCGGTTCCGCCTGTGCCTAGAACCGCTACTGATAACAACCATTAAGAACACCTTGGCAACCAAATAACATTCTACTAAAAGTGGCATTGGTATCACCAGCTGTTAACTTTTTCTTTGGCCACCCAGGACCATCTGAAACCATATCAAAAAACCACATGCTCACAGTCGTGATCACATCGTACACAAGCAATTATTGGATTTAGTGATTAGAGTCATAGCTCTAGGGTGGTGATGTTTTGACCATTGTCCCACAGATCCTCACAGACCTTGTATGCCTTTAGTAAAGAAAAAGACAATCCCTATCTGAAAGGCTTGGAGCTCCCGTCACCGTGGGAGTCAGGACTGCAAAACCCCTCACATGTGGCCTTTCCCTCGCTGCACCATTAACCGTTGTTAACCGCCATTAACCGCCCTCACTGTCACAGCACAGTGTTGCCAAGGCTGCTCTAATTTGCTCATTGAGGTGTTAATTTGGCATGATCCGTGCTATTTCCATGTCATTACAAGTTTCAGAGAGAATGTATCTCCAGGTAAGTAGAAGGCCAATTAATCATCTGATTGTGCTGCAGCCTAGGGAACGTTCAGCAGCTGGCAACATGAGCTCAGGAGAACGATCAGATCCTTTGCCTATGGAGAGATATGAAGCTAAGAAAAACTCAAAATTGTTCTTGCAGGGGCGCGCAGGTGCAGGCCAACAAGGTGGCAGCCGGGGTGAAGAAGTACGACCTGAGCAAGTGGAAGTACGCTGAGCTGCGAGACGCCATCAACACCTCCTGTGGTAAGAGTAATCAGTACCCTCAATATGATCCCACAACCTCCTGCTTACTTGAAACTGTTCATGTCAAAAAACTATAACATTTATTATTTTGTAAGATGGAGGACTAGCATGTGATATTTTGAAGATTGGGAACTTGCATGATGATTAGAGATTGCAGCAGTTATGATTTTGGAGCTTGCTCTCACTCTCATTATTTATTTATTTAAGAATTAAATGAATTATAATTGCTATATTTTTATTTGGATTGATTATCTCTTAAAAACAAAGAACTTCACTCTTTTTTACTTTCTGGTCTGTCATGTTGCTTTGATTTCCATGTGTTTATAGACTCGACAAAATTTTCATTTTAGAGTAAATTATTTCTTCAATTTATTCATCTTCATGTCATTCTAAACACATCATTTTCTTTCTTCTATGAAACACAAGATGCTTGGCATGTTCATTTTCACAATAAAAAAAATAAATATACAGTGATTACGGGCTATCAAAAATGACCAAAAACCACCATAAATGTTCTTGTGGACTATATTTTAAGTTTTCAGAAATTAGTCACTGGTTTCAAAATCACTATTTACTGAAAACCTTTGTGAAGCCTCACTCTGTTGTTGCTCTCAAGTCTCATTTCTGCTCATGAATATTCAAAGCTTAAATATGTGCATTTACCAATGAGATTTGAGCACTGATGGTGGAGGGCAAGATTAAAAGCATAGTTTTCTGATAGCTTCAAAAAGACTTGACGGTATCTACAGTGAATATAGTCATATGGACAACTTTTATTATAATATTTTTTGTGCTTTTTTTCCATTGAGCTTTTGTTGTTTGGAACAGCAGCTTAATGACCAAAAAAGCTTCTAAAAAGGCATGAATTAAAAATCTTGAATTAGATAAAAAAATCATACATTTTTTAAATCTTTAAGATGTTAATTAAAAATCTTTATACAATTTTATACAAATATATTTTCATGGGTGTAATGCATATTTCTGAGTCAAGGAACAATGTACTTTTTTAATTGAAAATGTATTTTCAATTGTTAAATAACATTCCAAAGTATTTAAATGCATATATATATATATATATATATATATATATATATATATATATATATATATATATATATATATATATATAATATTGTTAATATCAATCTAGTTTGTGGGACTGAAGTGCCATCTGACGTTAGTTCGACCTGTAACACTGAAGCTTTACCAGTAAATATAAAGATCTGTTTCTAAGCTTTGACCTGATTTTAAATCTAAATTTTGGCCACCCCTGAAATGGACCATTAACTTCCCTTGAGCTGGTGAATTAGATAAAGATGAACTGCTATACACCTGTGCATATTGAGGGATGTGCTTTTATTTCATGGATTAAGAACATCATGTGTTGAAAATGCATATACACAGTTCAGTTGAATGAAAAAATTGCCTCTCTTAAATGCTTTGTTGAACGTATTCTCAACTTCACAACAACACTGAAAATAGAAGCATGCAGTTTATTGCACGTGAAAGTTGCATTCATTTACTATTGTTGTGTATATACATATAGTATGTGTCCACCCCTGAAGGCCATTGTGTAATTCACACCCTGTGCGTGACAATGCAGTGCAGTCCTGACTGTATGATCTCTCACCCTTGTAGATATCGAGTTGCTGGCGGCGTGTCGAGAGGAATTTCATCGTCGTCTGAAGGTGTACCATGCCTGGAAATCAAAGAACAAGAAACGAAACACAGACACAGAGATGAGGGCCCCAAATCGGTCACTGACTATGGTAAGACATGATCCGTTTCCCCAAGAGAACGGTCTGCACGGTGGTGGAACAACAGAATATAAATTGCTCTGTGCAGTCGTGTGTAGCTGATGATTTCATTTGTAATGACAAAATGTGATTCAGCGTAATATGTATTCTGGACCGATACTCTGAACTTCTATCTTATGTGTGTGTGGGTGTGTGTGTGTTGCAGCTGTTTCTCAAGATTGAGTGTGCACTGTTGTTTGTTGTTTCTTTTCAAGTTCCTTGCTGCACATTTTGTGATTAGCGTTAAAATTGTGATGCACATAATGCAGACAGCTAGAAGCACATCTAATTGCACCCACTGCCGTTTCGAGGAAATCAAACTTCTCGCTTATTTCCTTGCTTTAAGGCACACTGTGTTTAAAGACTTTAGTGCTTTTTAAAGTGTTTGCTCGTGCAGAACAAACAGTAGATTTCGAGTTGTGTGACCTCCAGGTTCACTTCAAACTCTTCGCCTCTTGTTGTCAAATCCTCAGATGTGCTCTTAGCTTCAAACAGTGGAGTGTTTGTATCAGGTGCACGGGGCTTATGCTGCCTCACTCCCAGAGATGAAATCAGGCTTCTGGCTTTACAAAGTCAATATTAAAGTGCAGAGAACCTCTTGAGAACTTTCTTGACATTAGCCAACCTCTGAATCCGTTTGATCCTTAGGGGATAATGGATTTAATATGCCTACTTCTGTTTATGACGCACATGGTATGTATTATGAGCAGACAGTATAAATAGATGGTTTGATTTGAAGATTTGATTTGAACAAACCCTTCTTTGGTGTGTGACTCATAACTTACTCATTTGTGCTAAGCACATGAATGAAACCTCAAATATGTGCTATCAAGGAAAACTTTTAATATAGAGACTTGGAATGTCATCTGCAACATGGCCTTCTATGGAGAGCTTGGAATGAGGACTCTATGAGCGACATATGGCAGAAAATGCTGAACTTTAACGTAACAGTATGTCACTATTCAGTTCTCAAGTTAGGCCGGTTTGTGACGGGCTCTCAGATCACTCTCGACCAAAGTCTGGCACAAGAACCAAAAACCATTGACGTGGGCGAAGAGTAATAGAGCCTTGGGAGTGAGCTTTTGAGCTACAACAGAATGCGGCGCAAGATACGTTCTGAATTACTGGGTGTGGTAAAAGATATTAAAGGGAAGATTAAAGGGAAGATATTGATGTGTACATGGGAAGCAGGAAAGAGAAATTACTCAAGGGTGTCCTACAAAATATTAGTTTATTTATATCATTGTTTTAAGGCACAGGATATTTGTATCGTATTATTTCTTTATTTAGCTACAAAATTAATGGTTTACTTGTGTTTTTGTGAGTTTTTTTATTGTACACAGCAGGAAGGAAAGCACCTTCATTTTGCCTGCAGCAACAAGGTGATGTCAGAATTGTTTTGTGTGGGGAAATAAAAAAAATAAAAAAAAATTGGAATAAGGGCACCAGAGTGACAATGAAAGTCCATGTGAGTAGATCTCTATCAGGCTTTTGCAACAGAAATGGGACAACTTGAAAATTTTAGATAGGTTTATTTTTTTGATGGAGCGGGACTAAAACAATCTATCCCGTGCATATCTCTAGTTGGATCGTTCAGAACAAATGCATGGAAATTGATCCATTTCAGTTTGCATACAAGGTTGGATGGGGCACTGATGAAGCTATTACAGGGTTTCTTCAAGTTAAATTCTAAGTCTTTTTAAGACCTTTTTAAGACCATTTATATAAAAATGTATACCTATTTCACGTCCCTACCAGCAAAGAAAAACTAAATCCTTCAACTTGTGTTCATTTATTTTTCAAATGTGGAATGGGTAAAAGATGATACGTCAAGCAGGTAAAATAAAAACATTTCAGTAGGCCACAAGAAAGTTTGCCGAACAATGTTAAGTTGTGTTTTAACATTAGCTACACAGGCAGGACATCAGTTCTGACTGGATCGCTTCCCAGATTGGCACTGTCTAACATTTTCATCTATTTTTTCATCGTTGACGAAAATGTCAATAGATTTTCGTCATAGATTTTGTCATTCAAAACTAGCGTCTCGTATTTGTCAGTGAAAAAATGTCGTTGAAGAAAGGTTTATCATTATTTTCGTCAATGGAACTAACACTGAAATAATTTTTAAGTACCCTGACACCAAAAATTCAAGACTTTTTAAGGTATTATTTCCAAATTCATAAATTCAATGCTTTTAAGGCTTTTTAAAGACCCCGCAGGAACCCTGTATTAACTGCATCATTTTTCACCCAGAATTTGGTGAATAGTCATTTTGAAGATTCCCAGGCATATGCTCGTTTACGTTTTATAGATTTTAGCTCAGCATTTAATACACTTCAACCCAATATACTGATGAAGAAGCTGATAGAGCTAGAAGTGAACCCATTCTGCATTAAGTGGTTTTATTCTTTTTTAACTAATCATACACAAGTCAGAGTTACTGAGTTACGAAACTACTAATATAGGGGCTCCGCAGGGTTGTGTTAGCTCACCGTTTTATTTTCACTATACACTAATGAGTGTGTCTCTAGTCAGGATGATACATATTTCCATCAAATTCTCTGATCGACACAGCAATATTGAGCTTATTGAATAAGACAATAAATCCTTCACTGATGTTGACAGATTTGTCAGCTGGTGTGACACTAATTCCTTGGTTTTAAATGAAAGGAAGACTGTTCAAATGATTTTTGATCCTAGATCTGTGGGAGACCATAGGCATGTAATAATACATGGTAATATTATTGAACAGGTTTCTTCATATAAATACTTAGGAGTTTATATGGACAATTTACTATGCTGGTCTTCTCACATCGACAATCTTTGTTCCAGACTGTAGTGGAGGCCATACTTCCTGCGAAGGATAAAAATGTTTGGAGTAAACCAGAGGATTTTGTTTTTATTTTATCAGCCCATTTCTGAAAGCTTAATTAGAGACTGTATTACGGCATGGTTGGGAAATTTGACTGTTCAATCTTAATCAAAACTAGTACTCCTGGTGCATTCAGCTCAAAAAAATCACAGGTTGGGAGGAAAACGAACCATACAGAACTGTACGAGGCATCTATTTCAAGGCAAGCTAAAGAAATTGTCTCTGATGATAAATATATTTTACATAAGTATTTTAATTTGCTACCATCAGGAGAAGATTTGGGGTCTTGTTGTCTAAGACTAATCGTTATAAAAACTCCTTTGTTCCCACTGCAATCAAAATTTTAAATAGAGATTTTTTCATTTAATTCATGTAGATATGCTGCTGTTTTTTTTAATCTCATTGAAATGTGTTATTGCTTATTATTGCATGTCACTGTATTTATTGTGGTGTGTGTGATTGATGTTGTGCACTGGCCGTGTGTCATGCTGTCCAAGACAAATTTCCCAGGAATGGGACAATAAGTATAATAATAATAATAGCAACATGGAAAAATGTCACCTTAGCAAGTGTATTGCAACTTATCCCAACACTCTAGAATCATGTCGACAAGTTTTGAATGGACAAGCTCCACTATCAGAATTAGTTTAGATAGAGTTAAAATATCGTTAAAGGATAGTTCACTTTGAAATTAATTTTTGATATGTTTTAGCTTACCTCAAGGGTATCCAAGATGTAGGTGTCTTTGTTTCCGCAGTAGTTTCAATTTTGAAATTTTAGGTCAAACCGTTCGTGTTTATCAGTCATATAATGGAGGTCTATGGGGTCCACCTCAAAGAGCATGCACAGAGAAGTCAAAATTAAACATGATTTAATTACTCGTAATGTAAGTACACATTGATGGCCTAAGACACTGAAACAAGAGGTTTGTGTGAGAAAATGAACAGTATTCATATCGCTTTTACCTCTTGTAACCACAGCCACAAAGCGCCCGCGCCCACTTGGATGTAGCTATGGTTACAAGAGGTAAAAACTATATAAATATTATACATTTTTTACAAACGTACACAGACACAAACCGCTCGTTTCGGGTCTTAGGCCATCTATGTGTACTTATTTACGAGTCATTAAATCATGTTTAATTTGGACTTCTCTGTGCATGCTCTTTGAGGTGGACCCCATAGACCTCCATTATATGACAGAGACAAGAACAGTTTGACTGTATTGAAAATACTGCGGAAACAGACCCCTACATCTTGGATGCTCTTGAGGTAAGCTAAAACATACCAAAAAGTTAATTTCAAAGTGAACTATCCCTTTAATATTGTATAACATCAAAGCTTAAATATCATTAATATATTTTCTGTTATATTTCTTCAGCCCAGCAGAACCCTGTCTCCACCTGTCCCAGCCCGGCAGCAAGAGATCGCAATGAACCGACAGGAACGTTACTTCCGCATTCCCTTCATAAGGCCTGCGGATCAGAACAAGACCCCCAGAACAAGAAGAAAGGCTGGTGGCACGCTCACTTCCACGGGCCCTGGATCGCCAGGCAGATGGAGCTTCATCCAGACAAGCAGCCCATCCTCTTGGTAGCAGGTACCAAAGGCCTTCGTCAGTACTAGCTAATGTTTTGATAAGATAAAACACTAATTTTCCCCTACTGTGAACAATGAATTCTTTGGAATTGAAAGATAAAATAGCTGAAAGCTTCACTGAAAAATGTGACTCTTATCTGCGGGATGTGAGGTGTGCAGCTAAGCTTAGCGGGGTGCCTTTTTATCTTTTGATGTATCCAGGTAAGGACGACATGGAGATGTGCGAGCTGAGTCTGGAGGAGACCGGGCTTACGTGAAACGGTGGAGCGGAGATCCTCCCCCGCCAGTTTGAGGAGATCTGGGAGCGCTGCGGCGGAATCCAATACCTTAAGGAACGCCATCGAAAGCAAGCAGGCCAGACCCACCTACGCGACCGCCATGCTCCAGAACCTTCTCAAGTGAACATCGACCACACGGACCACATTATCTATGCACGTGTAGATGGTAACGTGGTGTAGCTAAAACAAAGGGATGTGCAACTCTTAGTGGAAGCAATTTACTTTTTGTTTGTAGTTTGTTCTTCATTTTGCTGTGAGCGTAGAAACCAGTTTTCATACAAATCTGAGCCTTTCTTGAACCTATTGCTCAGAGATGCCTTAAGATTTTCAGATCTAATTCATATCTCATTTGATAGGGATGTTATTAAAATGTTACACTCATATAAACCTGCTCATAAATCTAAAGTACACTAGGTGTAATCTTTACAAAAGGACACATTTAAATGTGTAGCGATATACAGTTCTGTGATGTGTGTCATTTGTTGCATTTTTAAATAAGATAATGATCAGACATTCCCCAAAAAATAGGCTTAACCAATGTTGTGGGTTTAAGGGTGGGATTATCTGTTTGTCCAAAAATGGTAGGTGTTCAGTCCTTATCTAGTGCCGCAGAAATTACACACTTCACCTTTTAAAATAAAATTCTATTATAGGACTTAAATGGTCATTATTGTGGAGCAACATTTAATATTTGACTACATTGAATGACTAGTCAAAGTATATTTAATCTAATCAGATGATGGTGGGAAGGCTAATGAGGGACATGCACTGGAATACATTAGGTTGTAATATTTTATCTCACCTTTGTAAATGCGGTTTCAAAGACATGCACCATCAGAAATTGCCTTACACATATATTTGATAATGAATTTTATAGATGCATTTAAAAGCGGCTTTAGTTCATAAAAAGGATAGTCACTGCTGTAGTGCATGGTTTTGCTCAGCAATTTTGTACTTGAATCATGGTGATATGCTAAAGGGCATATTCATTTCTGTTCAGTGAAGTGATAATGGCACCTTTGTTAATGATTTGCTGTGAATTCTGTTGGCGTGTGTGGTAGATTTCTCTCATTTTTACATTTATGTATGTACCAACTCAAGGAAATGTTTGGTTGAAATGAGCTTTTACTACGAAGTGTCTCGTTCTGTGCTTCTCTGACCCCTTTTTCTCATTTGGTCATAACTGCCTGAAGAACCGAAGTAATGGGAAATGCAATAACATTCTAAACATTTTGAAAACTTTGGCACAGACAAAATTTGCTGTCGTTATTTCCCAGACTTTTCATTTACTAATGATTTTCTCCATTGAACCCTCATGTAATCTCAAACTGTCGATATTTGTTTCTTGTCTGTCAGTTTATCTTTGATGTGTCTGGGTTAAGTATACTCTGATTTTCTTATTTTTGACTGGCCAGTGTTGCTTCAATCACTTTACTAGACCAAAATAAATAAATTCCATATAAAACGTGTTTAGATCTTTGCATTTATAATAGCTATTAGGAGTAGAAGGCTTTACTAAGGGACACTGACTATTATCTTTTGAAGTCATCATGAATGATTCAGTTTAAATAGAAATTACTGTATTTATTTTACAGCTGGAATATTCTAATGCTTTTTTTTCTGTTTATTGTAAAAACAAAGATATCATCCCCACCTGTATTTTTGACTTTTTTTCCACAAGTGATACCATTAAGAGTTACAGAAATACTTTACATTCAATTTCTTTGTAGAATAAGAAGAATTTCTTTCTAGAAGAGATGACTAGAATCTATTTTATATTTAAGATACAACCCAATGTATCAATTGTAAATAAATACCTCATTGTGAGGAAGGAAACAAACCTTTGACAAGGATTCAAAGCATCCAACACATTACATGTCTCGTATACAATTTACATTTTTTTTCCAGGTACAATTAAAAAATAACATCAGGAGTGATCCAAATCACATGTCCCCATTCCAGTAGGTATTATTTCAGTTGTCCAAGAATATGGCTTATTTTTGAGTGGAGCGGTTGTATCAAACTCACCAAATGTCTACGAGAAACCAGCAAAGTTGAGTTGCTCGAATAGCACTGAAGAGCTTTGGTGCCATGCTTAGCTTAGAAAGAAGTGTCTGGACCTCATAAAACAGTCACTTCAAAGCCTTCACTATCAGGATTTCTCAAAACGCAGAAAGAGGACCTGCTGGACATCTGCCACGTCTGTAATACAACATGAAGAAAAACAGCTTGGTCATTTAAGAAGCTGGAAAAACAAAAAAAATCATCAGCAGACATGCATCATCGCAATGCAGCACACCTTCCTGTGACTACTTTAAGGGACAATTCACCCAAAAATGTACTCATCCTAATGTATATCTAAACCTGTTTGAATTTCTGTCTTCTGCTGAACACAAAAGATATTTTTGAAGAATTTTGGTAACCGGACAGTTGACGGTTGCCATTGACTTCCCAACTATGGGAAGTCATTGGCTACTGTCAACTTAACCAACATTCTTCAAAATATCTTCTTTTGTGTTCAATAGAAGAAGAAAAAAAACAGCTTTTGAACAACATAAGGATGAGCAAGTTTCAATTTTGGGTGGGTGAACTATCCCTTTAAGGATAAAGTGAGCAGCTCACCAGAATCGCCAAGATCTATGTCCATATTAAAATCCAATGATGAAATACATATTTAAAAGTTTCATTCATTCAATTAAATGTTTAGGTGGTAAATTCTAAATGACTCCACAAGCCTAGCAAACTCCCTAGACAGTGTAGACACAGGCGTTACAAACATGCCGTAAAGACAGGCTATTTGGATGTGTTTGGTTTAATTTGCAGTCTGAAGGATCAATGTGGCTAACGTTACCGGTATTTACTGCCATTATGACGAGCGTCGCGTGAGCCGAGACATTTTTAAAGGTTAACGTTATCCTTTTGTTGTTGATAAAAATAAATAATTAAATACTATATTAGAACAACAACAGGGTGTGTAAATAATTGCTTAATTTTTATTTTAGAATGACGGTGTGACTTATCCCAGGGTAGTTTGTTGCTAATGCTAAGTCAACGTGCAGACTAACGTTAATTGCTGTGTTTGTTTTAGCGTGCAGCCCACAGGAGGACAACTTAGTAGAAAAACATGTCATAATTTTATGGTACAATTAATGAAAACAACAAGTATGATTTCTATTTTTTTTTTCGCTCGAAAATAACGTTAACTAACTTATCCACAGTGCACTGCATTCGAGTTCAGCAGACAACGATCGAAAATGAGCGTCAAGACCTGTCGCTCGCTAATACGGTTTTACTCTCAAGGTAAATATAAGTATGAAATGGATTATAACTATATAATTTAATCGAGAATGTAATGTTATAGCTGTGTGCTTCATAGTTAATGTGTGAGCTTATCAAACATGCAGTGTCAGAATCCAAAGAAAGTAACTTAACTTTAATATTCGAATCGGAAATGCTCTCAGGTGAGTCAGATGATTACTACAATATTTAGGCAATATTGCTTTGTTTTTCAAGCTCGTACCTTGTTTAATATTCTATTGTTTACAAATCCTTCATAAACACTGCCAATTTAACAATTCCACTTGAGGATTAGAGGATTACTTTCAGGAATAATCAACGTATTAAGTCACACTTGAATGAATAACTTAAGTCTTACATCAACTCTCATCCATGACAAATATTTAAGCCTACTAGACCAAATAATGCTGCTTCTGCTTTTCATTACATTACAGGATATTTATAATAACTTGCTTGAAATTCAGATATTTATTTTGGTTCTGAGATAAAGAAAAGAAGAATGTAATTGGAAATGAAAGTTGGTGATAGAAGGATGCAAAACATCTAGTTTATATTATTTCATATGATGGTTGACATCTTGATGGGAAGATAGAATAAATCAAGCTGTCGTGATTATTTACGTTTGCTGTTTGCATCAAATTGGTTGTTTTCACACCAGCTTACCTCATTAGGTGTGTGATGGAAGTCAACCATTTCTGATGTTAACTTTTCTGATCTTCTGGTGTAGAGTCTGGGGATCTGGGAAAGGAATGACAGACCACAATCAACCGCTGAACCTTTTTTTGCCGTGGAGACAAAGACTTGTTAAGCAACAAAGCAAGGTACATGTTTGGCACTACATCCATCAGTCAATATTTTGATGAGCAAAACATTCTGTTGCTGGAAAAAAAAGTTTAATATTCGTAACATCATTAGTTTAGACAACTACAGATGCACTAGTCTAAATGAGATGCAAAACCCATGCATGCTGTCCATAATGTCTAGTTTTCTCTTTCTAATGTTGTGTTTTTGAAGGGCTCAGAACAATAAGAGTGGATTTCGTTTGTCTTGTTTAAGAAAATATACTGTATCACTGTTTTGAATCTATTTTATTATGAATAGTGTGTTTACACTGGTGAGGATACTGATGCATGGATTTTGCTATAGCCTTTAGTTTCTTCTAGACAACGAAACCCTCAAAAAACACCTGATTCGCCAAAAGCAACTTGCTGAATTTAATGTATATTCTGTATTCCTTCCCTTTACATAAATATAGACTATTGTCATTGTATTTTTTGCAGTGCATGGTTTTCCTGTTCCATAAGATATTTGAGTGCAGTGTCTAAAGCCAGATTTTAAGGTTATTTCATCTAAAATTGATTTATTTTGAACATTGCACATATTCTGCAACAAATATTGCATATATATTGTCATGCAATATTTGTGAAATATGAATCCCTGAATGAATTTGCTGTGAAAGATGGGCAAAGTGGTCTGACATAGACTGCTGGGGCAAAAGGGAGTGATATAGTAATATAATCTACAGGAGATGTAAATTATAGTAATAATTACTAGTAGGAATATGAATATTACTACCCCCATATGGATGTGTTTTGGATTCGTATTTTCATACCAAAAAAACTAAGTCGATTTGAGTCAGAACAACAAAAAATCTGTCAGATCAGAATCTGAAACGAAGGATTAGATATGAATTAATCATGGGTTGATTATGGATGTTAGTAGCGGTCATGGCATCGATTTAAATAAATAGATCATTAAGGAAACCATCTTGGTTGTAAACTTTACCTCAATACTAAGTTGTATACTTTCAAGTGATCGAAATGTGCCTTGGCCTGAGTGTTGTAAGGAGGCTGAGTCAGAGCTCATGGGACAGAGGATGCTTGACACATGTGTTAAGACCCCATCGTCATTCTCAAAAACTGGATTTACTCTCATAGTATTACCAAAGGGGAATGGAGATTGTGAACGCCTACAATGCAAAGGAAATCAGGTCTTAACACCAACATGTTTAAAGCGGGTCAGCACTGCAAATCCAAATCTGAAAAGAAAGATCAAATGTCTACATAAAAAGAAAACCCTTCTTACACAAGTCTCAAGCTCTTTCTGGTCCGTATGCATTTCTTGTTAATGTAAATCAAGATGCCTATCACAGCACAAACCACTGAGAGGCTTCCCACCATGCAGGCTATGAGAAGGAGAGGGTCAACTGGGCACAGACACCAATTCGTTGCAGCGTTCTCCGTGGTAGTGCCAGAATTTACCTACGGGACATCTAAAAGTGGTTGAGAGAAAAACATGTAAGAGAAGTGTGCATGCATAGGAATGTGGCAGTTTTTTCCAAAGTGCCCCTATTATGCCCCTTTTCGACTATTACCTTTCATGCAGTGCTGTAATATAGCTTTTTGCAAATGTAAAAGCTCTGTAATGCTTTGAAGATCCAAGTGCAACTTTCCAACATAAAGTTATTGTCTTCTGAGTGAAAGAATCGATTCTGAGCTGCTGAAACGAATCGTCAGCAATTATTTCTCACCTCTTGTTACATACCTACTTAATAATGTAACAATTTTGCTGAATGGCAGCCTATGGTCTTCATTGACTGCCCGTGAACAACGTATACTTTTAACCTGTCAAACACTGTAGTTGTAGCTGAGGCCTGGAAGAGTTTGGTTTGTTTTGTCGACGAAGAAGAGCACTGCAAATCTACTTTAAAAGGATTGAGAACTCGCGCTGGAATTAATATGGAAAAGCCGCCACTTTTGTTTCTGAATTTCAGCCTCCGGAGCTGAAATTTAGATATGGTAATAAGGCATTTAATTTTCAACTCGAACTGTAAGCGGTAGATCAATCACAACTGACTGGGTTATCTGACCAATGAGAACAGAGTAGGCTCTTGGAAAGGAGGAGTTTAGAGAGACAGAATCGTTGAAGACTCTTTGAGACATGAGTCACAATGTAATGTATATTAAATAGTATATTGTATGTAAAAAATGTACGTGTTTTTGACCTTGGATGCAATAAAGCTGTTGTAGGAGACCAAAATTAGAAACCTTTGAGGCCCTTTTTACACGAGAACGCTCGAAGGTGAAAACATACAAATATTTTTATCGGATGTGCCTTTCGTTTACACGGCGACGGCGTTTTTAGGGCTTAAAACGCAAAAAAGTGAAACCACCCTCCAGAGTGGAAATCTTAAAACGCTTCACCGCGCGTTCCCGTGTAAACGGTAAAACGCAAAAGTCTGCTTGACAGTGAAGGTTGTACGCAGGCGCGTGGACTTGGTGTTGTAGTATGCACTCCTAGCCACCTGGAGTGCATACTACATTGAATTTCACACACTTTTGCATCATCATATGCACGCGATTTCCCACCCAAAACGCTCATCTAAACACAGAATAAAAAGTGATAACGCAACGCCACTTTTGCGTTTTCTCTTCAGAATCGTTTCCATGTAAACATAGCCTTAAATAGCATAATAGGGGCACTTTAATACATATTTTCACAGTGGTAACACAAATGATAATAAATCATAAAAAATAATAATAATAATGAATTATTTTGTTCAGCTTCAGCAAAACAAATATATATAAATATACATTGCTTCCTGACCAGTCATCGCATGCCGTCTTTAACGGCGCGTGTGATGTCATCGAGAAGGCGAAACTAGTAGCGAGTGACTTCTGGAAACGAACGGATGAAGCGGTGAGTGTTGTATTGGCTGTCCTGTGTTCAGAAAAAAGTAAAAAAAAGTAAGAAAATCCAACAACGGACACGTTCCTCTGATTGCTCGAAGAGGACAGTATGGGCTGTCAATACTCCAAAGAGAACTTGAGGTAAAATATTGTAAAATATTTAACGTTAGCACCATCGTCTCTATTTCGTTTTGCCATTTTTTAAAGTTTTGTACGGAAAAGCTTCTGTGCTCCCTATTGGTCAACCTCATACATGTGACGGAACCGTCCGTGGGCGTCCGTCAAAAAAATTAAACATGCTAGTCTTTTTGTCATGATGTCGTGAAGCATCGCAGACGCGGCGTAGGTTGTCACACACCATGACACACTATTTGAGATAATACGTATTGAATCTTGCATCTTCGACTGCCGTTGTCATTTACGAATCCCCACAACACCCTACGTCGAACGGATTGTGCCAAAATCGGGCTAAAATCGTGTAATCTGAACCAGGCATTACATTTTTATTTTAGATTTAGTGGCGGAAACAAGCTTCCATAGCCCACTAATATGCTCTAAGGTACGAATAAGCACTCTTTAAGCGTAAATAAGGTAAAATTGTGTACATTTAAAGGAACTTCCTCATTGACAAGCTGTTGTACCCTTATAATCTTTGCAAAAAATAAAAAATCTGGCAGTGCAGGTGAAGAACTTTGTATGCTCAAGTGGTTTTGGTTTCCCCCTACATCCTTATAATCTCCATCAAAATTAATTCTAAGAAAAGCAGCAGTTTTGAAGTTCTTCGACCTCCTTTTTCTCTTTCAGAGGTCACCACGTTAACGTACCTGCAGGTCGCTCCATGTCCTGGTATAATTTCACACTGGCCTCCGTTCAGGCAGTATTCCGGCTGTAGGTCACAGATGCTCGTACAGGGCTGGCGGTCCACTGTGCTGTAGCCCGGAACACACAGACACTCGGGCTCTGTGGTTAACGTGTTCACCACGCAGCGGGAGAACTCGTTGCATGCCGTAAACTTACATGGATCGACGTGATCAGCTGGATAAGACAATGAGAACTAATTGGATTGAAATACTTGCAGCCAGACAGACAAAGACGATTAAAGACTTAATACAGGTGTTGGTATCTCTTTTACGTTAATGTGGATGTTTTTGTTTACTGTTCTTCCCCATTCATGCAGACAGCATTTGTATTGCTGGATGTTTGAGGTCTGGATGCTTAATAATTGGTGGAATTTGTAGATGCCAATAACATTGAAAATCTCATTACAAATTAGATGCATTGTTAAATAAAAATAGGATGAGATTTTGGTCTGGTGAAATTGGCAAGTCTCTCACAGTCAGCCTGAACAGAACTTTCTTAAAAGGATAGTTCACCCAAAATGTTTAAATCATTTTTGAAAACCATTTACTCACCCTCATGTTCTTCCAAAACTTTAATGACTTTAAGTTTCTTCTGCAGAACACAAAAGAAGATTTTGAAGAACATGTGGATTGTGGACCCTAATTAACTTTCATTGTATGGACAAAAAAGGGTACATTTTAGTTTAGGGTCCAATTATTAGCATGCATATTACTAGGATATTGGCTGTTTATTGGTACTTATAAAGCACATATTAATGCCTTATTCTCCATGACCATTTTCTACATCCCTTAACCAAAGACTCTCCTACTTATGAATGGGAGAATCTAAAACTCGCAAAATGAGGGAATACGTCCTTCCTTCTAAGTAAAAGAGCCAGTCGCTGATTGGTAAAGGGTTTTTTTGTTGTTCATTTAAAATGTCATTTAATTGTGAGTTCCGCAAGCAGTTTTTAACATTTCATGATTCCCCCATTCGAATAGATAGGACTTGGTCTTGGATGCCTCAAATAGCTGCCCGGATGTGTTGTAAATATGGCCGACGAGTTAACAGACTTTCCTTGAAAATAGACTTTGATCCTGGCTATTTTATTTTATTGAAGCAAAAAATCTAGTTAATAGTGAGAATTGGACCCTAATCTAAAGTGTGACTTGAAACACACTAAAATAAATGATCTTCTTTTTGTCCCACAGTAGAAAGAAAGTCATAGATATTTAAAACAACATGAGGGTCAGTACATGACAGAATTTCCATTTTTGGGTGAACTATCCCTTTAGATCAAGGGGCGTCCAAACACTATCCTGTAGAGTTTAGCTCTAAGGCCGTGTGTCCACCAAAGCAGACGGCTCTGCTGAAGACGGCTGTGCTTTGGGCACTTGAAGAGCGTTTTGGTTGGTTGTGCCGGGTTTTTTCCGTTGTGACGTTTCGTTGCTATGATACAGAATATTATAGATATAGCAGCAATTATAGCAGCAAAATGTTGTGACAGTTGGTCGGTGTGGTATTAGTCCCGCCCCTTCTCCACTGTGATTGGACAGCTGGGTAGCTGACAGTGATGAGTGTTGCGCTTTTATTCAGGGCTGTATCATTAATTCCACAATGTTGTTATGTCGCATCTAATCATTAAAGCCGGTTCCTTGATTAGCAGTAAATCACCTTCACCTGCTTTCAGATGGAGCAGCATTTACTACAAAGAGCCGTAATTAACTGACAAGCTGAGCCATATCGCATTAAATATCGCTGGCGATACGTCCCTCAATATTAACGCGATTTGCCTCAGCTTGTCAGTAAGTTACGGCTCTTTGGTGTAAATGCCGCTCCATCTGAAAGCAGGTGAAGGTGATTTACTACTAATCAAGGAACCGGCTTTACTGATTAGATGCGCATAACAACATCGTGCGATTAATCATGCAGCCCTAGTTTTATCCAAAGTTGAACATTTTTCAACTCCCAGCGACCAGTAAAAACGATTGGCGCTTCAGCGTGAAAAAAAAGCGCTCCAAAAAATGCGGCGCTCCCATTGAAAACATACGCCAGGCGCGTGGAAAACGCTTTGGTGGACACACAGCCTAAAAACACACCAGCCTGGACGTTTCTATTGCCTAGCAAGGCCTTGATTAGATGGTTCAGGTGTATTAAATTGGGGTCTGGAGCTGAACTGGACAGTGGCCCTCCAGAAGCAGGATTGGACACTTCTGCTTCAGAGGAACTACCTGTTTTCTCTTTTCAACTCCGTCCTTACCTGCTTCCACATCCACTGATTGGGAGTCAATTTCCATATCCAGTCTCTTAGACGCTGCATTGCAGAAGTCCTCAAGCACGCACTGCACTGTCTCCGTAACATTATACGGAACTGGTTTGTTTAATTTCATCTTGCTGTTTACCACCACACTGCCATTCTTAAAGTTCAAATCTCCGAGCTCCTTAAATCCAGTCAGGTTGGACTGTAGATACGGCAGGAGCTGTGGGAAAGTAGAGATAAAAGTGAAATTGAGTGAGTTGCGACTACTCTTTCATCATTGCTGACTAGTGCAGACTGGTTAATTGTGCATGAACGTAATGCAACTCAGATGCAAAACTTTTGGGATTGTCAATTCTAAAGCAATTCTCCTCAATTTCTTTGAAACGTAAACGATTTTGTCTTGTGTCTGTCTCTCATCCTATTATAATATGCAAAATCGTTCTCAATGCTCATTTCATTCCGCATGAGGAGGGCCAGTTAGAGATAAAGGCGGTTGTTCAGGAGAAATAGGGCATAGCAGCTCAGTCATTCATCTCAAGCTCAAGATTTCAGGAGATTGATTGCAGCAGTAAAACAAAAGATGGACGTCTTGAGGATATGACACTCGCACAAGAGTCACAGAGATTAGCGTTTTGAAAATGTTATTCAAAATGTTATATTTTTGTTTAATGGGATGTGGTGTTTAATGTATTACAATGAAAACCGTATATTAATCACTTATTTAATAGATGATGAGGAATTCATTCTGATAGTCAAAAAACCTTTTAAAATATTTAACCACAACTTTGAATATAAATAATGTTTTCACTTTATATAATTAATATTTTACATGTAAATATTAAAAATGTTTTTGTTTAATTTTAGTGAAATTTGATTTATTTTAAAATATTTTTAAGGATTTCATAGTTAACCCTCTTGGGAGAGAAAACCTGCCCTCTTGTTTTGCTCGTTTTTATTTAGCAATGCAAAATAAACTTAAAATGTTGTTAAAGAAGAGTGAATGTTAAAAAAATCCAAAACTTGTTTTATACTATTATTTCATACAAGTAGGAGAAAAAAAGGCCTGAGATTATGTTGTATTTAACTAAGTGCATGTATAACAGGAGATAATCTGTATTAAAAGTTAGACCTGATCTGCCAGTCATGATCAACCTCTCACCTCTCGGCTAAGTGCCAGGGCAGAGCAGGTGTTATTCTTCCCCACAGGGCTGGCTTTGACTCACAGCTCAGTCTCAATCAATGTTACTGTCTGGCTGATGCCAGTGTTGTGACCTTTTATTGGCATCACAGGACAGAAGGAATCAGCTAATATATACAGTAGCGCTCCTTTCCAAATAGTTAAATAAATTAATGAATTATCACAGACAGCAGCAGCATTGTCGCTCATCCCTATTTTTGAATACTGATTGATTCTAACACTCTCTATAGCATGGTGCCTTGTATCTACTGGTTTATAGGGATCTCAGTGCTGTTCTATTTTTTGTTATAATTTTAAAATGTTTAATACTTATATTTTTAAAACATTAAAATTTAAATGAAATCATTTTTTTAATCTCCATGTCTAATCGAGATGGTTGCTACACAAACCAGTAGAGACAGGAGTATATGAGCATCCTATAAGGTTGAGAGGCTAAAATCAATGCAAACATAGTAGGCAATAGGACTAAAAATATTACAGTTGTCTCTACAAAAGCAACAAAATTGTTGAATTATAAATGGGCGAATTGATGTGTTTGGTGAAAAATCAATTTTTTTTGCAGAACATGCAAGAACAGAAATATCTAGCGATTATTAAATGACCCTTTGAATGCCCATTTATGAATCAATAAACCAATTTTACGGCCATTTTACCCAGATACTTACCAGTAGTAGTTCCTGTACTAGATTTTTAGTAGTTCATGTGATAATCTAAAAGGTCTCATAGTACTGGCGTTAGTCATGACAAACTACAACACAATACTAGTTTGGGCAACCACTTATTATTGGAAATGGAGTTTGGATCTTATGATTCACACAATAAAAAATAATAAAATATAAAAGTAAAACAATATTTTATGCAACAGAATGATAAATTACAGTAGTCCTCTTTAGAACTGTGTTGTGATGAAGATAATAAACCTGCCAACTAAACATTTAGGAATAGTCGTTAATGTAGTCTTTAACACACATGCAAATCAGACTGGACCAGTCTAGATTGCCTATTTAATTTTTTTAAAAAAATATGTGTCTTAAAAGAGATTGCCTTCACCTCAGAAACCATTCACAAACAGTCCAAAAAGGTTGCTACTGTTTGTCTGTGTTTTGCTTTTATTACAAATTATTCATTGAAATGTTAATTTTAAAATCAACAAATGTGCTTTGTCATTGATGCAACACTCTAATAAATAACATTTGGAGAACGGATTACATTCAAGGACATGATCTTATCCGAAAGAACAATTCTAAACCATTAGGCTGCCTAACCAACTAAAATCAGTTCTGAGAAACAAAATAAGACAGCAAGTCCTGAGAGATTTTTTTTTTTTTTTTTTTGCATGCTCTGTTTTGGGTTGTTTAATTCAACAGGAAATTATTTCCTCTGTGTTTTACACAAATAAGAAAAAAAAACAACTTCACAGATATACATCTTTAGAATTTGATAAGAGTACATACTCTTTTAATGCTTATGCACATATTCTATGCACATATAAAGTTTGCACAGATATCGAGAAACGCACAGAGCAATAAGGCAACACTCATACTATAGAATTAAACAAGTACCAAAAATATGTTGCAGGTTGGGCAGACAAGCCATAGAGTGAGTGTTTATCTTTGGTTAATGCTGGTTAGAGAGCTAATTGATCAGCAGTTATTAAACATGGTTATTTTGATCAGTTAGAAAGTTATTAGACAAAGGTGCAGAATTTAGTGCCAAAAAGTGATTGGTTATGCTTTTTCAAGCTTGGATATAGATGTACCGGTATTGTGGCTAATATCTTCTGTTCTCTCAGTCACTTGACTAGAGGCCTCAGGGTTTGGCGAGTCGCTTGGTTCAGAGAATTGTCTCTAGTTGAAAAAACAGGATATTATAAGATATAATCTGAATAAAAACAACAACACTTAGATATGAAACTTCTGTAAGAAGAGCTGTTATGAAAGTTCCATGTTTGTAATACTCTTCTCCACATATGTGAGTGTAAATAAGAGGTGTAGAGTGGGGGTGGAGTGTTTCTCCTTGGGCGAGTAGTGTTTTTTTTTTAAGTTGAAGCTTAAAAGTTGTAATAGGATTGTTCTGGGTAGGTTTTCTTTCCAGTGAGCATGGAGTGACCGGGGTGCAGAAAATGAAAAGAAAAAATGATGTGGAGCTGGAGTGGAGTGATTACACATCATTTTGAACAGGGAGGAAAAATGGCTCCACTCATATGCTGTTCAAGATTGCTTGGTGATATGCAAAGCTTGATGCTTTAGTTTGTTTTGGAACAACTGGCAAAAGCTTGTCTGAAATTTAGCTACCCTGCTTTTTGGTATATCGGCACAATTGTAATTACCTACCTATGCTAATTGTTTAATTGTAGCTGTGCCGATATTTAGTACTTACACCACTTGTGCTTGGGTGAGATTGCAATATTTTGTTTTGACATGGCCATACATGGTTTCACCCTGTGTTTTTTCTGTTGAAATTGAAAAGTAAGGTAAACAAAAGTTCATAGAAAAATATTTGAAGTGACAAAACAAGTATCCTTGCATAAAATCTGACAGAAATGTAATTAAATGTTTCTGTCAGTCACCCAAACCCTATTTACATTGGCTTTATAGAAAAATGCACATTACATTTCGAACAACACTGTTCTCAGATGCCATCTGTCAAAACACTGCAGACAAACTACACTTTTTCTATTCAGTTTCCCAGCATGCACTGTGGCACAAATAGAAAAAAGTAAAGCTAACAACAAAGGGAAGATAAAAAGGCATATAGCAAGAGAAAGTCAAAGACTAAAGTGTGTTTACCTACCAGTTCAAGAAACGTGTTGTCCAATGATTCTGGACTCGGGGAACTCTTGTTGAAAAGATCCTCAGAAAACATCAAATTAGTCACACGTAAACTAAAAAACACCACTAACTCTTTGGCCTGGTTAGAAGCCATCATTGGTAAGGAGTGGTAACGTAACCTAGAGGATGACCTGAGGATCTGTGGATTCTCGTCTGATCTCTGAGGGAATCCCACTCCCAAAGTCCAGCAAGTCTCGTCCTCATCAGACTGCTCCACGAACTTCTTGTATGTCACTGCCATTATCTGTGCTACCTTCTTGTGGGGGAAGTGAAACTGTCCAGAGTGTCTGTCCCCCTTCCTCTTGGAAATTGTCCGGGGTCAGGTGTGAAATTAGATCTTCTGTGGGCGTTAGGTCAGAGGGAATAGCTTCTGGGATAATTGGTTTTGGAGTGGTAGGTCCAACAGGATGGAGTGTGTCTATGGTGGCACTGACAGATGGAGACTTGATGTGGTCACTAAGGTCAACTGAAGGGGGCAACTCTGGGCTATCAACTGAAATGGTAGGGTATAAAGGAAGTCCTTCGGTAGAGGTCTCTAAAGCTTCGGAGGGGCCATTTCTGTCATCTCTTGAAATACAGAATCTTGCTTAGTAGTTGTTAGGGATGTCAAGATTGATGATGTTGCCTCTGCAGGAATAGCCTCTGGTGTCATATCAAAATCCATTTCAGGTTGAGCTGAAGTAGATGCTTTTGCCACTTCAAAAGATTCCAAGTCCAGTGTTGGAGCCGTTGCAACAATTTCATTTCCTACATCCTCTAGGACTTCAGACAACTTTGATAGGGAATCCACTGTAGTGGTTCTTGGCAAACCTGGAAAACAAAGAACCGGTTTCAGAGAGTGTGTTTTAAAGTGCTTGGAATCTAATGTGAAATTAATTTTTCTCATTCATAGGCTGCCTAGCTTAAGGGTCTTCTTAGGGAAGCAGGTGCTCTTGTGCACTACTCACTACAAATGAGAAATTTACCTTTGATAGCTAAAGTGTCTTCAGTGATTTGACTTGCCGTCTTAGAAACCTCAAGTTGGGAGTTGCTGAATAGCTCTGTGGCTATTGCTAGTGTGGGGACATGTGACAGATATATCATGTAGTTTATGTACATCACTCCTATTTCTCCCCTCACCTGAATCTGTTTGCAGTTCTATCAGGTCCTAGATCCCCCAAAAAGTTGCCCACACTTCCAGAAGGCACAATAGTTTCCTCCGAGTTGGCTTTTGTGGACTGTGTACTCATTTCCCCAGGTAAAAATCTCTGGATTCTTTACTGAAACTCGTGTTTTCATGCTTGTCTGTTCCTGAAGAGTCTGTACAAGGCAATTTAGCTCAGGTTAAATATTTGTAGTCTGTCTAGGTCCTTTATATTGATTTTATTGATTTTGTGTACCTGGTTCGAAAGTTAGGGAAAGCACGTCCACAGGAAGTGATGTGTCCTCACTTAGCGCCTTGACCACCATGCTCTTTAGGAATCCCTCTATGCCATATCCATCAGTGGAGTCTGTGTCACCTATGGCCTGTGTCCCATCAGTCTCAAACACTACAGCATAGCTCGCTGCAACACCTCCAGCTCTGACCGATGTTATGAAGGGAATTGTAAGAAGTTTTTTATTCACTGCATCACTCTTGTTCTCTTTAAATGACCTCAATGCCCATTTAAAATCTCATAATCATATTTCACTGACAAATATGGTTGAGACTTTTTCAAATCTTATGAGAGCTGATTCACATTGTATAGATGTACCCTTTTTTGAATGTGTTTTTGTGCATTTGTGGATTTTGGAGCTCTAAAATCAATCTCAACAAAACATCAGGGTTAATTTTCATAAGTATTGTACACAGTATAGTACAACTATCTACAGTATAATACAACATAATGGTACAGTATTTGAAACGCAGTTGTTCTGAACACAATTTTCCAAGTATTTCTTCAAATACTTACCCCAAAGTAGCACCTGTGAGAGAATTACCCATCCAAAAATACAATTTTCAAGTTCAATGGACTGCAATATCTGGGTGAATCCCACAGTTCCAACATCAACCTACCTAAATCCCAGCACTTCGAATCTTTTTAAACCCAGGAAGTTTTTCGAATACATGCAGCATCTGCAGAAGTGGAAATAAAAAATATTTTTAGACATATTTGCAATATCTCTTTTTTAATTTCAGTATTCTGTAATCTTTGTATGGTAGGTTACAAATCATCAGATTATGGATTGTCAGACATGCTGCCACGCTGTAAAATCATGTGCCATGGCTCTGGTCTTTTTTTAACTAATCCTCATGCTGCCTTCTGAAGTTACCCAATTTCTTGTTTGGCTTTCCTGTTATTTGATCTTTTACGGCAAGCTACTTTCAAATCTACCATATAACTTTGTCTTTGCCTTGTCTATGTTGTTTCAGAAATGGACAACCGCTGGGACTTAATATTTATTTGTTTTTAAAATGGCAAAAAAAAAAAGTTTTCTAGAAAGTTCTTAACACAATTCCACTATTTCTGCTTATTTCCTCAGAATTATGTAGTTACCGGTAGTTATCACTCATTACCCATGAAACTAGCTGTTCCTTGACCATAACTCTACTTCATATAAACTATTAAGTTAAAGTCCCCCAGTGGTACAAATCATGTGCAAAGTTGCAACACCATTGCTGAGTATTTTCTCCTTAAAACTGCAGTGAAAAAAAGACTGCAGGTTTAAAATAATTTTGACGCTGTTTCTGATGTCACAAACTAACTTGTCACATCATTGTGTGATCATCAAAGAGTGGATATCTGGACCATAGACTGTAAAAAAAAGATGGAAGATGCCCCTTCACACTCTTCCATTGGTGAAAAGTGAAGCCGCCTAAGGCCTAATGTGGCGCTGACATCTTACCCAGATTTTGGACCTGAAGTAAATTCCTTATATAAAGGCCCTGCCCTTACTTTAATACAAAATTTACTGTGTGAAATAAACAGTTTTGCACATGTAGAAATTAAAGTTGCAGCTCCAATCTCGTCCTAAAAAAGCCCCCAGAAAAGTCTGTTGGTGCCTCAGTGACTACTTCATTTAGAGGAAATGTCAGTCATGACATCACATTCCCATTTTTATAGCATCAAATAACTAAGACTAAACTTATATAAAAAAAAAAACGAACACTTGAACCTAAATCAGTGTGATAAAAACTACCTAAATGACAAAAAAAATATTTGAAAAAAATGTATGTAAAGTATAATTTGATTGTTTAGTTTCCATCGCGTCCAGTAGACTTCATGGCGAGGCGGGGTTTATAACCTATACTGGGACCAACCACCGGGAGCGATTAAGACGCTTTGGCTTCACTTTTCAGCACTTGTGCGACTTTTTTATGATCTGTAAGAATGGATCGTTATTAAGACCAGTCATTGATTCAAGTAACTTTTTTGACATTTGTGTATAAAGTGTTTTATTTCTACAATATATGGTGTAAAAACATCTTAGTGCTGCCTCTTCAGGTTGAACGGTGGCTACTGCAGTTGAATTTTCCTATTGGATGTTCCCAATATTTCAGCTCACCACACGAGCTACGCCCTTGGCAGTATAAAAACCAGCTTGTTTCGTCATAACCAGTCAGGAGTTGGAATTGCGAGTATCTAAAAACGATCTGGATAGAGTGTTTTAGCATCTATTTCATCCCCTCTATCTCCGCTGGGGTCTGCCCACTTTTTCAGCATTTTTCAAATATTGCCAGTGGGTGGAGTCAGGCTCTGACCAGGGGTTTAGTTACCCTTTAAGTAAAAATAAATAGTCCTAACCTGCTCGTGAAGATTGCGGAGTGAGGTCTTCATATTGAGGGCTGCCTGGATCCCTCAGTAGTGCGCTGTCAGACGGGGTCTACTACAGTCACGCTGAACTCCACAATGTGCTCCTCCATCCTCTGAGGGACAACATCTGGTGCCCCAGTTTCCTATCAGATCAGAGAATAGTCAATTTGTTTGTTTCTAACCTCATTAGTATGTAAAGCACATATTCTAAGCACACGTTAGTAGCCATACGCTGTCAGATTCCATGATGACAAGCTCAGCAGGACTCTTTGAACCTGAAGCATAAAAAGCCATCAATCAGTCACGTATTTACAAGATCAACTAGGATTTTTTTCTCTCTTTCGGATGGTGAGGACTTACATTTCTCGCCTAGTGCAGGTGTGAGAGCCCTAAAAATAATTGAAAACATGTTGTGAAGGGATGAATAAATCCAAAAATGATAAATGCAATAAAATTCATTGTCCCCGATAACAGGGTTGACTGCATATAAGCCCGGGTATGTTTGTGTGGCTCTAACACCCAAGCGTAATATGTCTGGGCACAGATCCCTCTTATTAAAGTGGATCAGGTCAAGAGAGCAGTGTTTAGCTAGGCCACCAAATATGAACAAACTTTGTTTTTTAAAGGACAGGCTGAGATTTTCTCATCTCCCACTAGTCAGGTGACCTCATTCTAGATATTCTGAAGGGTTTGGGCCCTAAAAATGAAGACAAGTAAATCGCCATACCATGAACACTGAAACCAAGAGGCCCTTCAATTCAAGATCATCTTCTGGATTCTTACCTCTCCTGTTCATCTTCAGCATCCACTCTCTGTAAATTATATAAATCTTTTTGAGAATTTTCAAAAAGAAGGAACCATTTTTTTCAATTTAATGAAATTGGCACATTTGGGCTGCATTGGCAAGACGATTGGACTTGGAATTGGCAATCGGACACAGGCAGCTACTTACTCTGGCTACCATGTCAAGATGCTCCTGTGTGCTACTAAAATTTCGGGCCAGATCCTCCATGCATAGCGAGTCTCTCTGACAGGCGTACACCCACTGCTGGTACTCCATGGTGTCAGGAACTCTGTCAAGAAAGATCCGAAGGCCTCCCACACAGCTTCTTGACAAACTGTTAAATAGCATGGGAATTATTTAGAGAAGGCTGTTAGAGAATTGTGTTGAGATGACTGAGAGGACTAACAGAAAAGACCTGATAAAAACAGGCCAGAACGCCTAAAATTAATTATATGACCGAGGCATAACATACTTAATAGTATTTAGTATGCAGCCTTTTTCTGCCATTATCTCATTTTGCCAACACGGTTATTATGGACATCTAATTAAGAGTATCTCTTAACTGCATCTGACAGATAAATATGCCTCACCTTTAGCTTGTTTGTTCCAGTAATTTATTATCATGCTATCTGCTTAAAATGTTTTGTCAGGTAACCAAAAATATTGCTTCATGTGGCGTTATCTACTTAATTACACTGGTTTTGTTAAAGCCAAAAATATTATTTAATATGACTAAATAAACTTGACAGGATTAAAATACACCAGTGAAAGTCATTTTTAATGGTCAGATAAGCATACATAGTAGCGTGCAATGGGACACTTCATCCTATTTACTCGCTTCACATTTACATTCTAAACCCATTTGACTTCATGTTGACTAATTTTATCTGAGAGTTTTTATCCAGGATTTGCATCCTTTTGAAAGCTTCTGTCCACATTCATTATCGCATGGCAAAAACAAGTAACCGACGTTGATTCATAAGCCTACTTACTTTTTGCAAATGATACTTTATTATAAGGAAAACTTTTAAAACATGAGAGGAATCATGTTCATGACGATGGGAAAAATAGACATAAACCTTACACCTTACCCAAACTATCACACATGTTTAACCAAAGCTAATTTGGGTGGGTTTTTTCCCATTCCCAATGTCACTTCGCTCAAGCCACGCCCTTGAGACAGCGATGAGCCAATCACAGTGCCGCAGCTAACCCAATACACTCGGACATTTTCTGCTTCCACTTTCCATTGAAATGCATTGGAGCTTAGTCAGTTTTCATTCGTTTTTTCTTTTGTTTTAAGTTTAAAATGGTGACGGTGTGCATGGGGTACTTGCAAGTCTGACACTAGGTTCCTGAGAGGCTGGGCGGCGGTGTGTCTTTGTCTGCTCTGGATAAACTTAGTTATGCGGTAGCTAGACCACAACACCAACTAAACGCGGATAAATTAAACAAGGATGTCTACATCTGATCTAAGTTAATAATACAACGCATTTGACCGTTATCTTTTAAATCTCTCAACTAGGCAACGTTAGTCTAACATTAGACGTACTCGCGTAGATTAGAAAACATTAACGTTAGCTTCTAGCTGCGTTGTACATCATGTCAAATAGCT
The DNA here is from genome assembly GCA_030378365.1 of Hybognathus amarus. NCBI lineage: Eukaryota > Metazoa > Chordata > Actinopteri > Cypriniformes > Leuciscidae > Hybognathus > Hybognathus amarus. The sequence continues at coordinate 185,214 of JAQIUQ010004721.1, forward strand.
TCATTAAAGTATATTTGTAAATAACCGTTTTAATAGTATTGCGCCGCGGAACAAGCGCAACTCGTCCATCATGCTCTTAAAGGGACTGTGATATGACGCTCTTATTTGTTTGTTTCCTGTTACGCCCAAACCACACCTATGAATAATGAAGCTACTTCAGACCAACCCCTTTTAAACTCCGTCGGGTGCAAGAGTCATTTATCCCGCCGGTTAAATAGCAACAGCACCCAAGACCCGCCCACAAAGTTATTTCGCGCTTGATACTTGCGTTTCAGATCGTTAAAATAGGCTCCAATAAGTCTTTAAAAAAAGTTGGTACACTTTCTTGGCTCAGAGCCTTTTTTTCTTGGTTGGCTTGATCCTTAATCTCCCAGAAGGCTGGAAAATGATTGTGAAGTTAATTATGATTTATGAGGATCTGAGGTGTTGTAGCCAAATTTGGCACTGATGTTCAAGGCTTCGTCCCCTGTGGTGTTTAGGGTAGAAGTTGTCCTACCTCTTAGTTTGTAGTAGGCTTTGTGGCTGGTGATGATCTCCGCCATACTCTCCTGAGGACAGACTTTCACCCCGTACTAAACAGCGCTGATCTCTTTGCTCTATGCCTGTTTAGAGAAAGTGAATCTCTGCCATCTGTCGACTGTTTAATTGGCTGTGGAGAACTCCAGGAAGTGCCTGTACTTCACATTTCTGATCCTGAGAATCAAGTCGGTCAGCCTTGATTTCTGCAAATGTCACAACAACAACAGACGTGTGTTCATTGTTTCAGTTGAGTTGGATTGACTTTACCTGAGGATAGTAAGCCAATTGATCATATAATTACACTTCATGTAATTACCGTAACCCAGAGACCATTTGAAACCTTTTAAGTCTATGATTAGTATGCTGAATGAACATTTAATTGGATTACGCCTAAGTCAAGACAGTCGGTTACAACACCATCCAGGCAGAGGTTAAGCGCTTTCACTAGAGAGGAGTTGCAAAGGTCTGCTCTCTATTTGTATTAATCTAATTGCATTTGATTGGAACCACAGTTTTTACATAAATTCAAAGTTGAAAGAAAGTCTTCAAAATGATAAAAAATAAATAAAAATAAAATTCTTGGTACACGTGTATGTATGTACTGAGTTTACTACTGCAATTTAACATAGTTCAGCTGTTTTTGTTGATAATGAAAGTCAGTGGGGTGACAATGTTGGACTTTGTTGGCATTATTCGTAAATAAAATAAACTGAGATTCACAAACAAATGTAAAGAGATTCACAAAAATGAATCAAATTCACAAATAAATAGATTAATATCCACAAATAAATGTAAAGAGTTTCACAAAAAATATAAACTTAAATAAATAGATTTGCAAAAAATAAATAAAAAATGTACAAATGTGTTTATGTCACAAACACAACTCTGCCTGGCATTTACTTTGTGAACCACTTTCTGTGCATTTGTAAATTGCTGCACACATGCAGAAAAATCCACAAATAAATAGACTCCACCCACTGTTTACTCAAGCCAATCAGATTACGGCCACATTGAGCTGCCAATCGTAGCACGTTCTCGTTACAACTAATCACTTTTGGCTGTACAGGCACTCTTGCCCTGAATTAACTTTGCTCGTTTATCTGCATTGGCTCAAATAGGAAGTGCAAGGCTAAGGTCACATAAAATTGCTACAGTAAAATATGTTTAAAATTTGCATTTCGTTCCATTTCGACCATTAGACTGTGTATCAAGCCAAACCACATTTGTTTAAGTCTTTGAAAATGCCAGATAAACAGCGCTTGCATCTCTGTTTTGGGAACTATACATTATGGAAGCATCATGTTATTCATGTAAGATCGAAAAGAAAAGCTAATGAATATTTTGGATTCAATCTTGTGGTAAATAGGGTAATATAGGTGAAATTACTTTCACGACAGTCAACAGCTTTTACCACTTCTCTCAGTCAAGTTTTAATCATGAAAATCATTAAAAGTTGCACCAGGTCTGTGGATCTAATGATATAGAGCATTATAAATAGTAGCCTATATTAAACATTTAAATACCTGTATTACGATTTCCTTTTTTTGTAGAGAAGATACAGGTGGGTTCTTTTAAACGTATGACAGGTTTTTGCATTCCAAAAGATATATTGCATTTTAAAAGTAAAATGCCCAGCTAACAAGTGATATGCATTTATTTATCAGTTAAAACATCATCACATAGGGCAGTGTGTTTGTGACATAAAACACATATGTAAATATTAGGGCTTGCAAACGATTAATCGTTATTAATCATATCCAAAATAAAAGTTTGTGTTTACATAATATATGTGGGTGCACTGTGTATAGTTATTTTATATATATTAATACACACACATGCTTGTATATATTTAAGAAATGTTTATCATGTATATACTGGATTTAGATTTATATATAATTGATATTATATATAAATATTTTATAGATAAATATTTTGTTTTCTTAAATATACATGCATGTGTGTGTGTGTGTGTATATATATATATATATATATATATATATATATATATATATATATATATATATATATATATATATATATATATATATATATACAAATAATTATAAACAGTGCACCCACATATATTATGTAAACACAAACTTTTATTTTGAATGCGATTAATCACGATTAATCGTTTGGCAGCCCTAGTATATATATATATATATATATATATATATATATATATATATATATATATATATATATATATATATATATATATATATATATATATATATATATATATATATATGTATGTATTTATGTGTATGTGTATGTTTATTTGCAAATCTTGTTTTATTTATTTTTGAGTTTTATAAATTTTTGTGAAACTCTTTACATTTATTTGTGGATCTTAATCTATTTATTAGTGAACTTGATGCATTTTTGTAAAATCCCTTTACATTTATTTGTGAATTTCAATTTACTTATTTGGAATAATGTAACAATTCTAACCCCATATTGTTGACTTTCATTGAATTTTTCTAACTTTCTCCTTTTTTTGTTCCTCTGAAGTCAAGTATTTTTGGAACAATATTAAGGTCAGTAAATTAATTTTTACAGTGATGTTCCATTCAAAGATCTCACTCGCTAAAGACCCGCTGGTTGAACTGAAGACTCATGCTGACATCTAAGAGTATTAAAGTAACTCAAGGTGACCCACCTTCTGACCTGTTACCTAATCAGTTATGACCTGAGCAGTTTGAGATAACCAGCACCTGCAGTCATTGGCCACATATAGACTTGCACCTGCGTTTTCTGGTATTTACAGAACAGTGAAGTTTAGGGTGGATGATCCCGAAATTAGAACAGCGGCAAAGCTCACCACATTAACTTCAGTTCATATCATTGTCACAGTGAACATATGCACTGCTTAATTACAACGATGCATTTAATTACCTACTTCAGCAATGAAGCATCGAACAATTATACAGTTAATAGCTCATATAAAAATACATCTGGATGTTTTTTCATCAAATTAAGGCTAGTTTAATAGCATGTCTTGTCAGCGGTTGTGGCATAAACTTTATCATTTCCTCTTAGATGCTATTTCACAGATCCATTAAAAAACAGACAAAGTGTTTGTTCACTGAAAGTAAGATCTGAGCCACTTCACTTGAGAAACTGAGATCGGGGTGGTGATGGTGCAGTGGATAAGACACATGCCTTTGGTGTGAGAGACCCGGGTTCGAATCCACTGTGAGACACCAATGTGTCCCTGAGCAAGACACTTAACCCCTATTCCTCCAGAGGCGTGCGACCTCTGACATATAGCAATTGTAAGTCGCTTTGGATAAAAGCATCAGCTAAATTAATATGTAAATGTAATGTAAATGAGATCCTATAAGTTCAAATCAAAGCAGTGTCATACCACGAGGTTAGGCTAAAAGTATAGGATTTTCCTCTATTGAAATGGGCTTAATGTTTTCAATATGGAGTGTTGTGTGACCAGCTGGTAAACTTCAGAGAGCTTCTTAAAACATTAAGCCCGGCTCCAGCAAGGGGGTCCCTCAGACTTCGCTGGATCTCTGTTTACCACTCGCAGATTAGCATAAGCTTAGTTAGTGGTCAAGTAATAGCGTTAGTGATATGAGTATAGTAGAGGCTAAACACATACCTCTGTTTTTAACATTCTGCTGATAACTTTTAAAGCCTAATGTATAATCTTGCTTTACAGAAACTATTAAAGCATGCAATCATTCCTCTTGTACCTCACTAAGATAGGATTTCTTGTGTACATTAGCTGATTTCTCTGCATAGCATAGCATAGTACTGTATATGCTACCTGTAAATAGTGTTTTGGATGTTAATGTCTTTAGTTGACTGGCTTATCTGCTGGTGAATTGCATAACCACTGAACCAGCACTTAAAAGTAGACATTTAAAGCATTATAGACGTATGTTTCATGTTTGTGAGATAAGTATTAGCTGAGTTTCAGTTCATTTTCCAGACTTGTTTCAGAAAGATTTTTGCGGAGACAGAGTTAGCTGAAAGCGCACCCTGTTTATTTTATTTATTTTACAAAAACACAAGGTTTTGATGATAATAAGAGTGTAGACAAAAAAGAAGACTAATCATGCATTGATTTTATTTATATGACCATTAATGACAAAGTAGTTTAAGTCTATATTGCATCTATGTGAAAAAACAAAAAACAAAAACAAAAAACCCAGCAAAATGCACCGCGTGTTTGCAGACCTCAGAGGGTTAAAGGTAGGGTAGGCAATTTGTTTTATAAAAACTTTTGAAACTCTCTTCACATCCTGATAGCAATCAATAATAGAAGTAGTCTAAAGATGTAATATGTATCTAAACATTTAGCCTACATATATCTTCTGTGGAAGTCTCAGGACCAAAACATTTTCGTCTTATCATTGCATTTTGTCCTGCCAGTCAACAAATGTGTTTTCATACCTCCGTGCACCCTGCTCGCGCAGACATTAAACAGCATTGGCACATTGTCTATGCAGAGTTGTACACAGATCAGTCACCAAGTAACAAAAACAAACAGCAGCCGCCTGCTTTACAGTTCCACCTGTACCAAAACAACGAGCTTATGCTTCGTTCACGCCATGTCTGTAACCGTAATTATGAGTTGGCAACCCGTGAAGTTCTACCTGAAGCTGTTCACGTCCTCAGACTCGGTTTTATGTAGTTCTATGTCAACACTATCAATCCCGAAATGAATCTGCAGCAGTCAAGTAAGAGTTCTGTAAATTGTTTACGTTGATTTATTATTGTAATGTTAGATTCTTTGAGACATGAGGTAATTTAACGCCGTCTCTTGTGATACTTCGTAGACTGTGTGCTTTCATTTGGAGGTGTACTTTGGAGACGCTCTGAAGGGAGGGTGAGATCTAATGTTTTCAAATGTAACTTGTTATTGCTAGCCCCTACCTTTAACTAGCATAAAATAGCCTGGGCTAAACAAATTTGGACACCAAGAAAAGAAAATTGTATTCAGTAACTGTAGCAATCTCAGTTCAGGCTCTTTAGGAAAACGTGCCTGTGGTGACATTTCTGCAAAATTATGTTATTGGAGTTAGTTATACTTTGTCCTATATTCAGGAAATTTCTCTTGGACTCAAGCTGCAATAGTACACAACATACAAAATTTTATATATATATATATATATATATATATATATATATATACATACACACACACACACACACACACACACACACATTTTTTTTTAAAAATCACAGCTTCCTCGGAATGGTCTGAAATTTGGTGACTTTGTTGGTATTTGGTATATGAACACCCAAAAAAATTGGGGACAGGATGTGAATAGTCTAAGTGGTTGTAAAAAAAATAGTCACACTCAGGACATTCGGGTCCAAATGGACCCGCATGGAAAATGAATGGGAAATTGGCAAAAATGTGAAAATACTGAGTTTTTTTGTGCGTACAATCTACAAATCAGCAACGATCTTGAAAAAAAGCACACAACAGTGAAAGGGTGAATCTATAAAACATCAAGAGTGCAAACCAAGCACATCCACAAACACACTTTTATACACAAACACCAAAAAAATCAGGCTTGACTCTAAAATGAAATACAGCTTTAAAAAAGATATAATTTTTAATATTTTCTATTATTTTCAATGGGGGAAAATTTGGTCATAATTATTGCATTAATACTAATTATAATTATATTTTTTTTTGAAATGTTCTCATAACACCAAAAAAGAAAAGAAAACATATTATAAAAAAACAAGTAAAAAAAATTATGATTTCTTTTTTTAAAATATGAATCCCGCTTTGGGTCCTTTGGACGAAGGTCCGGTGTGACTGTTAAACGAAAGAGGTTAAAATATTGATAGGAACTCTGTAATGTTACCCTGATAGCAATGGTTGATACATTATTTCTTCTTGCATGTTTTACTACACTTTCGAAATGAAATGTTCAGGAAAACTGTGTTCAATGTGTGCTTTCAGTTTGATCCGAAAACAAATGAACGTGAATCTGGTAACATTTTATAGAAATTGGTTGTTTTATGTATCACTGCAGTTTGGAAATGAAGTAAAAGTTGAGCGCTCTGTTCTGTTTGAGAATAATGGACTATCTACACTAACCTTTATTTTAAACCTAACTGATAGTGTTAGCTAAATGAAACGTGAGATTCAAATAAATTTGCTGAATAAACCATGCCATTTTAATTGGGCTCTATTTGTGTTTGAGCTTGAAAAAGTGTTTTAAGGTCATAACATGGTATTGTGCAAGGAGCTGTGCATGTGAAAACAAGTCTTAATTAATGGATAATCTACCCCAAAAGGAATAAAAGTTGGTGTTTTACTGCAACTTGTGTTCTGAGAACAGCAGTGAATTGCATGTAGGAATTATTGTCGTAATTCATCTGAGACTGGTGTCAGATCAGAGTGGGCCTTCAGTCTAATTATTTTGATCTGACACAAAAGATGCTCTGTTCTAGAGCCACATGTGGCCTTATTAAAAGATGTTTAGTGGAAGACAGTTCAGCAGACCACTCCGAGATACAAGAGTCTCAACCATGTGTTTCAGGGTCGGAGAACATCTGACCACATCTGTTAATTAGCAAATGAGCAGATGTAGGGCCACTGTTGCAATTTCTCAAAGATAAACCAGGGTGACTGATTTGATCATGTGTCCCGCTGCTGTCTACGAGCCTGCCGAGCACATGTGCAGACATGAGGGGCGGCGATCCTAATTGAGCTGTACTTCTGAAGCGATGAGCGAGGCCCCACAGCAAAGCTACAAGCCAGGAAAGATTAGCGTTCCACACGGCCACAAACAGAAGGCCTTTTGTTTCCCCTCTCCTAATGAATGGAGCTTCTGAACACCGCAGCCAGACTGGAGGCATTCAGAACTCGTATGAAATGTTAGCGAAGAATATTGTCCCGAAAAGGAAGCGCTAATGGCGTGCCTGCCACCAAAATTGTATCAAATGATTTGTCAGGCTTTGTTTTGCATAAGAAAAATGTTATGTCCTCACAAATTGGCTCCTAAAATATTTAAAAGCTTCGATCACTAAAGGCGGAAAGATGCTTTTGTGTGAGGAATCGCAGCTCTGAGGCGTTGTACGTCACCAAAAGTACTGTTTTTGCTGGATAATAAGACTTTCTTTGAACAAAAGAAGCAAAGAGCATTCAAACGGCGTCCAAACACCGGCTTACCTTTGATTCTGGTAGCTTGGAGGGTAAACAAGAACAGAATGAGGAATAATCCTGTTTTCAATGGCATGTTGCAGTTGATTATGTCCTTTTGGATGTAAAGTTGCTCATTTGGACAGAAAAGTATTGACTTATCTGACATCCGAGGGAGAAAGAGTTAGCTTCCATCGACTATGTGTCCAGGTTTCCATGGACGGGCTGTGTGTGGGCACCACTGTAGGTTGGGTGGTATTCCTGACAGATGGTACAGGTTCTCGGGTACAGTTTAGTCTCAAGTGTGCGAGTGGGTGGAAGATGCTCTTCAGGGTGTGAAGGGGAGTGATGAGGTTAAAAGCGCTGCCTCTCTTTCTGGACTGAATCTGTTTACCTCTCACTGACTCCTAATCCCTGTGGGCCCACGTGGTGCACTATCTTCATCCTGTTAGTAGCCTTCTGGACCAGCATCTGCTAGCCTCCGTGGTTCGGTCACGAGCCACTCGACTAGCGTACTTGCTCTCTTTCCAGTCCGCCGCACGCCCGTCTCTCTCAGTCAGGCCCATCTGACACAAGTTTCACAGCCCTCTGCCAGCTTTTGTGGCTGCCAAGCCGAAACGCAGATATTCGACTCCCCCTGTTCGAGAAAGCAGGCTCTGCCCTTTCTCTGATCATGGGGCCAGATCTGTGTACTGACCGTGTGTTGTCGTACCCTTGTGGTGCATGTTAGTCCCCAGGCCTATTGCTTGAGCTGGAAGAGGATTACACATACCCTGCTTATTAAATTTCACAGCCATAAATAAGTCTCCGCAGCTCAAAATCCATTCAAGACCTTCCATGTCGCTGGGCCATGCAAGTTAAAATTCCAACTTTCAAGAGATAATGAGAACAGGCTGGTGGCCATTTGTAACCAGCTGAAACCCCCGCTGGAAATGAGAATTTGAACTATTATTATTAATATTTTTATCTAGTTAGAGCTCTGAATAATTAATGCTTGTTTCACTTGTGGCCTGGAGGGGATAACTCTCCTTTGCATTGCATCTTGAAGTGTGAAGTTGAAGTGGTAATTCTAAAAAGAAATATTGATGATCATGATAACCTAATAATTTAGACTAGTAATAATATGTAGAGATGTATATTACATAAAATATAGCAATAAACAGGATAGTTTCTAATCTGTTATAACCAATTTTTAACGTTTAGGTTCCAAAAAAAGTGAATTTACAACATTTTTCCATAAACAGGTTTTTGCCAATTTAGCTACACCGTACACTGTTAAAAATGAAATGCGTTATCTAATCAAAAAATTGTGGCAACAGATTACAAGCAATATTGTAAATAAATTTACCAAGCGTAGAATTGAGTAATAATTAATCAAATTAATTCCTTAAAAGTTAAGCATTTAAAATGAGTAAAATTTACATCCAAAAAAAATAACAAAAACTGTTGAAGTTACCATTATGCTGATCAGTGTTTGTTTTAGGTTTGTTTTAAAATTACGTTTCTTATATCGATAATGCCAACAAATAAAGTTCTTAATCTTTGAAGTCTGTTGTTAGTGAGATATTTTTGTTACTTTTTTTGGTGTAAACTTTACTCATTTTAAATGGTTAACTTTTAAGGAATAATTTGATTAATTATTACTCAATTCGAATTTGTTAAATTTAATCAATGATATTGCTTGTAATCTGTTGCCACAATTCTATTGTTTAGATAAAGCATATTAATTTTTACAGTGTACTATACTGTAAAATCATAGTAATTGATTTTTAATGTTTTATTTTCCATCTGGAAATTATGGAATGTACTTAATTGCTTTTAGTAAAAATAATGTTTGTCTTATGTTTGGTTTTATGTTCAGTCATGTAATATAAAATAAAAAATCTAAATCAGTTAAAATGAGGTCTTGAAACCATGTGTGGACTGATGTTTGAAAGGGAAACTCCTAAAAATGCATATGCAATAAGATAAATAATCTGCAGAAAATAATTTTAGCACAATTTTTTCACTGCCTGTCTTGACAGTATTTTTTTAACGCCAAAAGAGTGTTTGCACTGGCGCAAACTGTTAGTAAATCTGCCCCTATAAGTTATAATTTATCTGCCAACTTTTTTTTTTTTTGCCTTTCCATTGGATTTCCTGGTTTAATTTAGCTTCTGAAATAGCCTCTATGCACGATCGCTTCCGGGTTTGTCTCAGCACGCCCAGTTACATCCGGTGCTGCGTCAGTCTATGGTCAGAAGCCGGTTTTGCGTTAGGTGGAGATAGTGTCAAATTACACTTGCTGTTTATAAAAACGTCCTGCGGTTAACGTGAATGATGTTAACAACACTGTGAGGCAGTTAGCTGTCACACAAGAGTGAAAAAGAGAAGTTATTTAAATTATATATTTCGAGCTACATCAACAACTTTGAGGGTTAGTGTTCTCTCTATATTCGTATGAAATTCGACTAGCGAATCAGCGTTTCTAAAATCGTTGTCTCCGTTTCTGAGAAAACGGATTTTATTAAAGTTTTGCCGCTATACACTTGGCCTGCAGAACGCGCTTCAGGAAGTAAAGACGCTGACTGAGATTCTTTCGGACACACGTCAGCAGGGTTCGTGCATAGAGCCTATTCTTTCAGTTTTCAAATTAGATCCCAGCTACTCAAAATGGGCTGTGACTTACTGAGAAAAGATATTTGGATTCCACTAAACAATCATTTCACCCTAACCACCTGCTCTCATTTTCTGCCTTTAAATCAGAATCAGAGGAAAATCCTATTCTGACTAAGAAGCTCAGCTCAATAGTAGATCCCTGCAATGCGGCTTTTAAATTCACCTGTCTAATAGTAGAGTTAATTCAGTCTCTCTAGGTGACAGGAAAAGTCGAGGGATATGCCGGCAATACTTTGTGCGCTAATGGAAGCAGACTTGCACTGAAAGTCAGGAAAAATCAGTCGACCAACCTTTCTACGTTTAATTGTCTTCAGGGAGCCTGATTCTATTAAGAGCGGTAAAAATGAGCTCAAATGCAAAGCAGGCTGACCTTCTCACCTATGCTAATGAGTTCCATCACCGACCAATCAAAAGGGTGAACTTCAATTAACCTGGAGTGAGTGACTGTCTGCAGTCAGCACATCTCTGCTGCGATGGAACACTCTCCTCCACGCGCTCCTCTGACAGAGCTTTATATTGATGGATGACACTGACTGACTGAGTCGTCACTGTCATTATCCCAGGATACAGCTCTCGTTATTTCACCCCATGCTGTGATATACATATGATCCCTTTGTCTTTGCATGTGAGATCTTTTCGAAAGTTGCTCCACTTAAATCCCTTAGATTAGACGATTTCGTTTAAAAGCATATCTTTATATAGATATTTATAGATGCATGCCTTTCTGATGTAGGCTCAGTCCAGAGAGAAAAAAAATAATAATTTGATACGTGTGTCCAACCAACGCTGTCTTTTTTTTTTTTGCAATTTTATTTTCATGAAAATGTCAAAGGTTGTTTTTTTAAAGACATTTTAACTAGATATTTGATATCAATATACAAACGTAGAACATAGAAAAGTAGAACACTTAGAACCACTTAACCTTCTGTATTTGACATTTGTTACTGTATATATATTTTGTGTAGGTTTTGCCTCAAACCCTTGCCACATTCTCACTTGTATTATGCATGGTTATTAATTAACTGAAACTGAAATTAAAACCATGAAAATATAATAAACTGAGAACAAAATACACTTAAACTGATATAAATTAAAACATATTAAATAAACACATTTTAATGTAGCTTTTTTGCTAAGGCATCTTTTTTCATTTACTAAAAATACCTGAAACTAAAACTGAAATAAAAGTTAATAAATACTATACTATAGACATATTAAATAATTATAATACTAACTTTAACTAAAATTACAATTAAAACAGTAAATATAATAACTAATTCAAAATATGAATACAAATTATAATAGTAACTAAATGGTTTAATTAATTAATTTATGTATTTATTTATTTTTATTAGACTCCAAGCTTTGCCCCAATCTTCCTTATACCATATTTAACATAACTTTTTAAAATTAGTTTTTAAAAATGTTTTTGGAACTGCATGTTGAAGATATTCATCTGCTACTTAGGATTTAAGTTAATGTGTGCATTACTATGATAATTATGTATCTCCAGCTGTGGTTTAATCTAAAAAGAAAGCAGTACCAAATGAGAAAATCTCCTTCAGGCTCATTTTAGGAAAATGATTACATTATAATTGAGTTATATTGAGTGATGGACAGCTTTTCTGACAGATGTGGTCGATTTTTAAGCAACCGGCCCGATTCTGTCATACGTTGAGCTTTTGGAGCTCCAGGCTTCTTCTATGGGCGATCTTGGGTATTGGTTTTCCTGGAGATTGAGCTCATGTCATGACTGAGTTATCAAACTCAAAATACTTACTTTGCAATGGTCATTCACCGCATGTTTTCATATACTCTGATTGATTGAGCCCTTGTTGATGGAAAAAGTGGGCGAGACGAAGAAAATCGATCATGTTATTGAGCTCAATATTTCAAACATGCAATGAAAAGACCACACGAAACACATGTTTGTGAGATTTGTATAGGTCTGGTTTTACAAATCGGGCCTGCTTTGAAACCACCAGGGGGCAAACTTTAGTTAAATGAAACCTTTTGTGTGTGTGTGTGTGTGTGTGTGTGTGCTTGTTTATATGATTTATGAGAACACAAATATGGTTTAACCTTCAAATGGTCTTCGTTTCCTGTTTACACTTCTGGGCTTCGGGGTCTATACGACCCCAACAATTGATTGAGTAATTGTACAAAAAATATACATTTTTAATCATACAAATAATATATCATTTTGTTTGTTTACTTCTCTTCTATTCATTAATGCTGTGTTTTTGAAGATATAAAGTACTTTTGTATCCATATACCGCACAATTCCTCAACTACACCATTAGCTTGCATATGAAATACTTTTTTTTATAATACATTGCATTTATGGCAGGCCTTCATTTCTGTGTAAAAATATCAGATTTATGCCGGATTTTTGCCCATTCATTTCAATGTGGGGTCATATTGACCCCAAAGACCAGAAGTGTATACATCTTTTTCACATACCTTCAGAAAAACCAAATCAAGCCCAATTTTTAGTTTGTGTATAGATAGATAATGTATGAAAAGTCACAAAACCTTATTCAACTGAGATGAAGGAACCTTTTTTTATAAGTCGATTCAGTCAAAATTGATTCAGTTAGTTCAAAAAGTCGAAAGTCGACATTTCCTGAGTTCTCATAATTAGAATGACTTAAAAACATACTAAACAATGTTTTATTAAAAATTCAGGAAGTTTTCTTTGGTGGGTAAAGATAGTAGAGGATAGGATATACAGTTTGGACACTATGAAAAAACATTTTGCCTATGGAATGTCCTCATGATAGATGCACCAACAAGTGTGTGTGTGTGTGTGTGTGTGTCCACAAAACAGAAAATTATCAAATCCTTTAGTATACATTCTTGAGTTTAGTATGTTTCCATTATTGAACAATAGATTGATTCATGGTTTTCATGGTCAACACCATGTGTATCATATACCGGCACCATCATAAGCAGCCATATAAGCATATTCATCATACGGTGAATACAGGGCATTTGTAATATAACATATTCAATCCTGTTTCATATCTGATGGAAGAAGTCATTGAAGCGCACTTTCACTAGAGCCATTAGTGAATAGCAACTCTGATTGCTTTGATAAATGGCCGGCTGTCTAGAGTACATGCAAGGTGAATTGTAAACAGTGGAAATTGCCCTGAATATGGCCATCTGTTCTGAAAATGAGAAGCATAATAGATGCTGTTACAGTGACCATAGGCTGACATCAGCATGACTCAAAACGGAGGCACTGAAAATCACAGAAATCCCCCGTTTTCAAACAAGCCATCACGCAGCCGTGCAAAATGCTTTTTCCAGCAGTGTATTTATGACTGTGCCCAGTGAAGCCACTCTAAATCTATATGTGCTCTGAAGAGCTGAGATGCGCTGCCCAGGAAACTTCAGCAGACTAGAGTAATGACTCTTTGCTATGGAGAGAAGAATTTCAAATTTCACTATCGCTCCTATGGCAGACTAAATTCAGCGTCCTTGAAGATTTGATGTCGTGTTAAAATGAAAGCATCCTCAGAACTAATGCAAGTCATTGACCAAATAACGCTTCCACATGCTGGTGTGACATTATGAAAGCCAAGCGTTTACCGAGGCCAATCATATTTGATTTATTTTAATACCGCCATTCCGGTGGCTTAGCCATTGTGGTTTTCTTTATTATAAACAGAAAGTTAGGCTGAACTGACATCGTTTTTTAAAAAAGTAAATGGGAAATTAAAGTCTAAGTATCTAGCCAAAACATACTTGAGTAAAAGTAGAAAGTATTTAAAAGTTAAAAGTTTTTACTTAGTGTTTGAAAATGACTGATGAAATTAAGAGACTGTAGAGATTTTCATATTAAAGTAACTTTGATGCACTAAAAGGAACCTGTTCAGTCACAGTTTTCTCATTGTGCTCAAGGGCACCCCTGCCTGCCTGAAACTGGAGAATATTAAATAACAGAATCTGCTTTTTTGTATAGTTTGACTGTTTAATTTAGTAGTTTATACACTGTAAATATTTTCATGATTTGTAATCACATTTTTTTTTATTTTGTCAAATCAACTTAAATAATTTATGTAGTTCAGATAACATAATATTTTGAGTTTCTAATGCTTAAATTAATCTCCTTCATTGTATTAACTAAATTTTTCCAGTTCAATGAACTTAATTTTAAGGCAACCAGGTTACTTGATTTTTTTTTAAGTTAAACCAACAATATTATTTTTTTTTTGGATTAATCATTTACTGTGTTTAAAATTATGTTAGGTTATAAGTTACAGTTGAATTTTGCAGTGTGTGTGTGTGTGTGTGTGTATTTTAACATATTCATCTGATGGAAGTCTGCTGCATTTTCAGCATCATTACTCCAGTCTTCAGTATCACATAATCATTCAGAAACTAGTCTGATATGCTGATTTGGTGTACAATAAACATTTCTTATTATTATCAATGCTGAAAATAGTTGTGCTGCTTAACATGTTTGTGGAAAACTTTGTAGGATTTTTTGATAAATAGAAAGTTAAAATTTTCTGAATTTACTTGAAATAGGAATCTTTTGTTACATTTTTTTTAATATCATTACTGTCAATTTTGATAAATTGACATTTTCCTTGCTGAATAAAAGTATTAATTTCTCTTTTTTTTTACTACTGACCCCAAACTTTCGAACAGTAGTGTGTAGTAATGCTTAAATAACATTTAAATAATGTTTAAATAACAATTATCTCTGTAATCTATCACTATAATAAAGTGTATATGCAAAGTATTTAATTTCTTCAGGAAATTGGTAACACTTTACAGTAAGGGTGCACTAATATGCATTAATTCATGCTTAACTAATGCACAGATAATCATGAGTTAATGTATAACTAATGAAGAACTAAACTATTAATTAATGATTACTGTATCAGCAACTAATAAAGAGTCTATATGATTACTAGATTAAGTAATACATGAATTGCTATTAATTCAATGTGTCATTGTGTATTAATTCCTTAATAACATATTTTATTAACTAATAGTGTAAACTAATGTGTTAATTACCACAATTAGTCAAAACTATGCACTTCAACTTCCAGTTGTCTGCTTTAATTAATCATTAGCTAATGATTTGCAAAGGTATCATTATGTTATGACTTTACTTGCTGAGGCACATCATTATTAACTAGTCATTTAGTAATTGTAGTAATTTGCACATGAATTTGCACTAACAATGAAGTAATTAATCATGTATTAATGCATATTACTGTACCTGTCATATTATCTGGAAGTTGAAATACAAGGCTTTGGCTCATTCTGGTAATTAACATATTAATTAACACTTTTAGTTAAAAAATGAGTTATTATGGAATTAATCCACAATTACATACTTAATTAATAACAATTCATGTATTAACTAATACATTAACCTTACAGTCTCTTAATTAGTTCCTAATGTGGTAATCATTAATGAATAGCTTAGATAATCATTATTTACACATTAATTCAGTATTATCTGTGCACTAGTTAAGCATGAATTAATGCTTATTATTAGTGCACCCGTATGTAAGTGTTACCGGAAATTGTAATGAGTAAAACATACTTTTCCCCTTTTACTTGAGTAAAATATTCAAATTATAACGCACAGGAATATTGTTCTAGTGCTTGTTTATTTGTTCAGGAAGAACTTCTTAGCTCATAGTGTTCCAAATTGCTTGCTTGCCGTCTGTTAATCACAGTGGTCTCATATGCAATGTAGAAAGCCCTTTTGCAAGGCGCTACTGATAAGAGCGTCTGAATGCCATAATGTAAAAGTATAGAAATAAAGTGCAATTACTCAAGTACTTTACACCCCTGCATACGAGTCAGTCCTCTCAGAATAGCAGTGTTCGGTGTTCAGTGCTGGTTGTGTTGCAGCATGTCAGCACTGAAATGGACGAACATATTTCCCCTGATACCGCATGCTTTACTAAGGTACATCGGAAAACAGCTTACAATAAATGAGCATGCTTCATATCTGAGAGAAATTATATGTGGTTTTATCCATGAATGCCACCGTCATTTGTCCTGATAAGAGAAAACACAGATATCGCCATGGACAGTGATTCGAAAAAGCTCTTATAATTACTGAGATGCATTAGTGGACATTTTTCCAATGCAAGTATAGAAATTTTTATTTCAGTAGATTTATATAACAAATGATTCTGCAGGAACAAAACAACCCTTTTTTTAATTTTATAAATTATATAAAAATGGCAAAATAGGCCTCATTTACTTTAATTACACTTAACATTTGCCATTAAATGTCATCCCATTTGTCATATCTTGATGTCAATTTCGTTTGATGTCATTATTTGCAAAGTTCTTCATTTTTAAGCAAGCCATTTAGGGTCCAAATGTAATCATTTAAGAATACAACCGCTTAAAAAACGGTCAACATCTAATCTAAATATCATCTATGGCGGTTACAACGATTTCACGTTTGATGCCACTACACTTATGCTAACCACGTTGAAAGTCAAGTCTCTTTGCTATGCAGTGGCACACAGGCACAATCAATATCGCTACACCGCCAAACCACCGATGTGAAGGGATTATCGGGATTATACAGACGACCTCTACATCTCATATGTAAATGTTTGTTAATCAAGAGCAGATATGATATTATCCATCACGTTTTGTCCATCCACAATTTCTCTGTGAACATTTCCTCGGCAGATCTACTTTTACTGTATTGTGTCTTCAATTGTTAAGAAGTGACATTGCATAATAAAACGCTAATTCGCTAACAAAACTGAAACGACTAAAATCTCTCTGAACGGTGAGACAGCAGGCCAGACCCTTGCAGATTATATAACGCATTATTTGCAAAGTCTCTGCTCCTTTGAGACAAGATTTTGCCATTTTAAATGTCAAAATATCCTTGAGAAAGATAAGACCGATGCTCTGCTGAATGTTTGAAAGTGGAATCGTCATGGGAGAAGGTGCTGGAATATCGTGGCATTCAAGAACGTGCCGCTTCAAAGATGCTGACGTTACGGCGCGGGCGTTCCTCCCCGCAGCAGGGTATGAATGTCAGACGTAGAGATGAAGACCTCTTCAGGAGAGGTATGTTTCCTCTGAATCTGAGTGAGTGTTTGGAGCAAAATTAATGACTTTTTGTCTTGATCACTTACTGAACTGATGATTGCTGTCTGTTATGGACCATATATAATATATATGGAAATGTAATGGATTAATGGCCTGTGGTAAACTTGATAGCATTTATAAGACTAAATGTTTCCTGACATAATGCCTTGTTTTTGAACATAGTGACTTATACTTAATTAGTAATCCTGAGGTGAATAATGCAGAGGCGCAGAAGATATAAAGACATGAACTATTACTGTAGGCTGATAATAAGCCACACCAACAAGTAAACCTAGGTGTCTGTCAATACTAAAGGAATGGCATTTAAAGGAAAGGTTTAAAAAATAAATGCAAGAACTTTATGTAGGCTATTAATATTAATTCAGTGAGCAGAAAATGAGCAGTAGCTTGTATTTTGCAAAGAACCATCTCAGACATTGAATGCAGTGTTAAAGGCACAACTAGACCCAAGCATGCACGCATGTGACAGTTCTGATGTTTGAAATGTTGACTGTGTAAGCAATATGCTATAGAGAAAAAGTGTATATTGGTAAAGAAAATGTAAAAGACATGAAGCATGATTGTCGTACAGACATGATCTGTAGCTGTTGTTGAGCAGAGAGTTTGAGATATGGAAAGTGACACATGTTCTTAAAGGGATATTTTCCCCAAAATGACAATGTTGTTGTCATTTACTCTTGTCACAGGGTTCCTACAGAGTCTTAAAAAGCCTTAAAAGAATTGAATTTATGAATTTGGAAATAATCCCTTAAAAAGTCTTGAATTTTGATGTCTGGGTTTTAAAAGTTGTGCTGTATGTCAGTGTTAATTTCATTGACGAAAATAATGATGAAAACCTTTCTTAGACGCCATTTTTTCACTGACGAAAACGAGACAGCTAGTTTTGAATGACAAAAACTATGACGAAAATTTGTTGACATTTTCGTCAACGAATAAAAACTTGATGAAAATGTTAGATAGTGTTGATCTGGGAAGCGATACCAGTCAGACACAAGTTGAAGGATTTTGTTTTTCTTTGCTGGTAGGGACGTGAAATAGGTATTAATTTTTTTATATAAATGGTCATAAAAAGGGTCTTAAAAAGGCTTGAATTTAACTTGAAGAAACCTGTAGGAACCCTGTGTCAGTGTAATAACCCTAAAATATACTCATTTCATGCTCTGTGTGAGGAAGCAACCAATATTTAAATGGATACTTACCCTCTCGGAAAGTCGAATGTGTATTTAAAATGGGTCAGATATTTGAAGAAATGTGAAATTTTGAACTTTCTAGACTGAGAAAAGCCAGAAAATGTATTTTTGGCTAATGTGGATGAAAGACAACAACTCCCAGAATGCACTTGCTTCGCTGCCCTCAGGAGGCCATGCCTACCGGTAACAGAGCGCAGTATTAAACAAGTCTAGGCTACTAGTGAGTCTCCGCGATGAGTCTGTGCGAAAAAGTGTTTCGAGGGTCTCCCAGAATGTTTCCGGGGATTCGGCTTTTGCATTTCTACAGTCACATTCATCATGTCTGCTGTGAGTGAGCAGGACGAGTGAGGGCCGGTGGGAGAGCGCGAGGCTGGTGGTGTGATTACCAGTAACGAATGAATTCATTAAACAAAAGCTGTACATGTAAACAATGAATGGCGACTGCTGAAAGCAAAAGCTGAATCCTGAGACATCGCGGCCGGACATTTCGCGGAAAAAGGGCATGGTAACTCCTACTACTCGGCTTCTCCACAGAACAAGAGCCTGCTAGTTCCTAGCTTCCAAAAAAACTGGCTGACACTATGTGTAATCCCAATTCTCTATAATGCATCATCATGCATATTCAGCTGCCTTAGTTCTTATTTCAAAATGTTTCTGCCGGTGAAATCCAACGCACTGGCACTGTGATAGGTCTGTTAGGCATTAGGTACAACCCCCTATGGGCGGGTTTGAAAGGTTGGGAACTAGAATCCCCCCTCTTACACTTCCTCCTACATTTGCATCATTGTGGGAGGAAGTAAAAAGGTGGAATACAGCGGATTTCTCTCGTCTCAGGGAAAATTAAGAGTGTTGCTCGATCATTGCAATAGTACAATGGTTTCTCTCAGCAATGGAAAGCTTAAATGCCAATGGGTGAGATGTCCCTTTAAGCTTTGGCGTAAGTGCGTCTTGATGTACCTTGACACACGGGGATTTTTTCACAGGATTTTGCCAAATGCGACTGAAGCAACATGTTTGTGTCGTCCGGGACTAGAATGTTTCCCGTCCCGAAAACATAGTTCTAACCCTATCCCTACCCTTAAACCTGACCCTACCCCACAAGATATCCATAAAATCAGAGGGAAATGATTGGCAGTGGAATATGACACTGATGTCAAGACCCCCTCTGCCCGGTTGTAAGCCTAAGCTTTGGCATAAACTGTAAACGTGTCCCTCAAATCTGGGTTGGATGTTTGGAATGTTGTTCCAGGATCTACAGAGATGTTGATGTTGATTACTGAAGAATCACATTCACCACCGCTCTCGGGTGAGATTTACTGGAAGCATCGCTAGCCAACTGTGGTCGCAAGAACCGTCATTATCAGCATAGTTCAATGAGTCAGTGTTCCCCGATACCATCGTTTCCCTCAAGCCCTGGGGCTTTGGGTTAGAAGCATCAGTTTCTCGATTGCAGTGACTTAATAAATCCTTGCTCTTGAGTAAAATATGCAAGCTTTACATTCAGATTCAACCTGTGTCTTGGATTAAGAGTTCATACAAATGTAATTTACGTCTTTGAGTTTATCAAGAGATTTATGAAGATGTCACATATGCGAACGATCTCTACTATGTAAGCAAGCCTATGATTGAATCTGGAAATAAAGCAAAATAACTGAGAAAAATTAGAATTTCCTCAGATGCCATGTCTGTAATTTATATCAATATATCTAGCATTAATTCGATCTCAAACAGATGAATTGACAGTCGTCATTATTCCACCACGTGCATGACGCCATAAACCAATAGGGGTTGAACACCACTTCGCGAGCAATATGGTTTTCAGGGAACACAGTCGTAACTCGAATCATTGATTTTCTTCAACGATCACAAATCGTACTATGGTCAGTAGAAGCCAGCGGTTACGTCGTTGTATGGGAAACACACCCTGGTTGACCTGAAATGTAGCTTCATTGAGCTACATGAGGTCACCTCTTTATTGTCCTTCTTTAGCTAATTTTGAAAGTTAATCTTTCACATGCAGTTGGGAGCAAAAGCACAGCAAAACTTCTTTCTTTAAGCTTTCAGTGAAAGAAGAAAACTCAATCGTATTTTACATTTTTGGCAAATTGGTGGCTACTTTCGTATGATCTCATTCATATGTTTTTGTGTTATTTGCTTATTCCCCACTGACAGTTAGGTTTAGAGGTGGGCCTTCATGCTACCTTTTTCTTCTTCTGAAAATCTACACTTGTAAAATTATTATGTTTTCACCTGAGAGTAGTGATACAGGTTTGGAACGAACTGACTATGAGTTGCTCGAACATTACACAAAACTGTTAATATGCACAGATAGACTAATTTGAACATTAAGCTGTGGTATATGAGAACGCATGTTAACGTCATTACATGGTCAATTTAGCACAATTAAGGTAAAGTGTAATTGCAAAGCAGCTTGGCATGTTTATATTGTGAGGAGAACAGTTGGTGTTTATTAGCGGACATGAAAAAATATCCCCAATAGATGAAACCTTTAAGATATAAAATAGATGAAGGTCAATGTCCAAGCTAAAAACACAAGTTTAATAATTGATGATAAGCATGGATTTTTAACAAGGCATGCTTAAACATACTGTATATGCAGGCTGTGTGTAACATGTCCGCATGATTTGTATGTTGATTATATGAAGGTCACATATTATCAAAGTCAAGTGTTCATCATATGCTTCGCAAATGAGTGCCTCTCTGTTTGCTCGTGATTAATGTTCCATCCTTGGAGGACATTAAGGGTGGATGGGGGATGGGGATGGGGGATTGGGTGGGTAAACTTCAATAAACTTTATTTCAGATGAGTCATATGCTATAAGCTAAAATATTTCAAATTGAATTATATAAAAAGAAAAAGAAAAACATTCATTACCGGACAACAATTTAAGACAGAAATGCAAGGTTGATTTTTCATCAGTATTAAACCTACAACTTTTAATTGGCTCAGAAGAAAAGATGAATGACAAAGACAAGAGATTAAATTCAAATTAATTAAATCCGTAAACAAATAATCAACGGCTTATCCAGAATACTACTTATGATAAAAGACATATTAATCAGCATACTCAAAAAAAGACCAATATGTTTAAAAAAAAAGTATGCCATCATGTTGCTTGCTTTCACATCACCATTGCTTTCTGAGAGGTGATTTGTGATTCACTGTTAAACGGCTCTGACAGGACAGCTTACACTTATTGCGGGTGTTTGTATGGTGTTAAGCATTCAAGCTGTATTTGTACAAAATTAGGTCTTTTAAATCTCACTTCACATCAAATTTTTAGGCATTACAAGGGTCTGCGCTCTGGAAGTCCAAAAAAGCATTAAATATGTCCGTTTCTAGTCTAATCGCCCCCCTGCTTAAATATGTCCCCAATTTCACTGTCTGCTGTTGGAGGTTTTGAAGCATGATAACTAAATCAATACCCACCATGACTTCACATTGAAAACAGGGTTGAAGAAAGCACAGGCTTAGTGTGAAAAAAAGCAGAATTGTGGGAAATATCAAACATGCCTTTTCATGAATTGCTGCGACTTTGCAGTGATCATTTCCTGTCACCTCCATATGAGCGTAATAAGTCGATATCTCCTCCTCTGGCCTGTTCTGATGCGTCTTTCGACGTATTACTCACCTCCTGCGGTAGATGTGTCATTCTCAGTTACTCTGTGATTCTCATACTGTCAAGTGACAGATAATATGACTTATGAGCATATTGAGCAGAAGGTGAATCAATTTGGCTTAGAAGTAGGTCTCAATTCATATCTAAATCTTAAGAGACTCACTCAGTCAGAGACTGTCCAATGCACCATTTGTACAGTGAAGACTCTGACCTTAGGATAAATTCCCTCTGCTTGCTTGGTTGGTTTGATCTCAGAATGCTTGTTGAGTGGAAATGAAGGACCAAAACACCCACATTTTGGGGGGCTTGGACAAGGGAAGATATAGCAAGAACAGGTGTACAAATGAATCATTAATATGCCTGTTTTCATTAGTCAAGCAACACATATTCGCACTGTTTCATTAACCATAAGACAGGAAGAAGAGTTACTGGATGTGAGCACAAGAAAATGGATTAGCCATCTTATTTATTACGTTTAGGACCAGTCAGCAGCAATAGGCAGTGATCACATAAGATCAATTTAATTGCACATTTAATAAAGAATAAAGACAATGAAGCTTTTTTTACACATTTTTTGCATTATTAATTGGCAACTGGTTGACCACAAGCTGTTACGAAATCCAAAGTCATAGTACATTCTGTTTGAAGGAATATAGCCTACGTCTATGTTAAACGAGGCCCACTTAACAGATTATTACATGGCTCTCTGAGGTTCTTGATTCTGATTTCAGTCTGATTGACTGAAACCTGTTTCTTACATAACTGTGCTTGTGTTTTGTCTCTCCTATCTTTACAAGTAAACGGATAAAATATCATATCAGTAATTATTTAATACCTTTTTATGTATTTATTTAAGTAGTCATGTAACAAGTGATAATGTGCAGTCAGACGGTCATTATTAGGATTATAGCATGACACTGAATTCCCAATAATTCAAAGATCCGGAGTTAGTTGTCAAGTTACTCTCCCTTTTTTTTCAAGTTTTCATCCCTAAAACACTATTATTTTCATGTATCTTGTATCTTGTAATATGTACTATGTATCTTGTTTAGAAACTGCCCATGCCATTGCTATTAATTAAAATAGGGTCACTATTTGAAGTAGTAGAACTGGGCTGACTCTGCAGTCATTGGTGTAAGTAAGGTTGTGTGTGTGACAGCGAGAGGGAGGGAGTGTGAATGTGATTACTCTGCTGCAGTGTTAATAGGCAACAACAGCATAATTACAAACATGGAAGCTATTAGATGAATTAGTTAAGAAAAAAAATCAAAATAATTTGTCATTTTGTCAACAGGATTGCCTGTCATTAATATGCATGGTCGGTTATTTGTTGTCCGCTTCTTTTAATATTCTATGCTGTATAGCTCTTTGAATAAAATACTAATAATGTGGCGAAGTGATGTGGGACTAATGGCATGGAACTGTTTCATTGCCCTGCAGGTTAACGAGCTACAATCAACACATTAAAGGCATAGTTACCCAAATATGAAACTTGTGTCATTTGCTCACCCTTATGTTGTTCTAAACCTGTATGGGTTTATTTCTTCTGTTGAACACACACACAAAAAAATACATTTTGAAAAATGTTGGTAATCAAACAGTTGACTTGACACCATTACATAGTTTCTATTCTATGGACGTCATGGCTACCGTCAACTGTAGGGTGACCATATTTTGATTACCAAAAACCAGGACACTTGGCCCGGCAAACAAATGATACTCGAAGTTTACTCAAAGATACCTTATTAATTTCAATACATTTAAAGTAGGTTATGCCTCCTCTGTATGGATAGAAAATTGTTATATGAAAACAGGACATGTCCTGGGAAAACAGGACAGTTGGTCACCCTAGTCAACTGTTAATGACATTCTTCAAAATATCTTATTTTGTGTTCAACAGAAGAAAGAAACTCGCACATGGTTGGAACAACATAAGGGTTAGTTGAATGATGACATATTTTTCATAATTTGTTTTTTTTTAACCTTTATAACGTATAGCAGCAGAATCAAGCATTAAACACAACACTTGCGTTAAGGACCGATTGACTGACCATTATCCTCTATACTTATTTATTTTACTATCGTCTGCAACATCTAAATCTTATGAGTTTGTGAAAAGCTTTTTTAAAGTCGTCATTCGACATGGTGTATATTATTGGATTGATCAGTGAATTGACGTAGCCAAGCCATGTAAAAAAGTCAAAGAGTTCTGCGGAAAAGCAGGATTGACAGAGGGGAACCAGCAATGTGTAAATGAAAAACGGCAACCAGCACACGATATAAGCTCCTAAAATAACGCCCAGGGTTTTGGTGGCTTTCCTCTCGCGCGCAGCCGATATTCTCTTTTTCTCCAATAGTGAATCGGACACCGTTACTCTAATTTGATTGTCACTGCCAAGAGACCCAGTGTCCGAGCAGAGGTCATGCCTTCCACAATGCAAAGGAGAGGTCGAAGCCACCGAAGCGGGTGAATTAGTGCTGAGATGCGCCGAAGTCAGTCTTTTCCCGCTTTTTTGGGAGACTGCTTCAAAATACGCTTCCTCGCCTCCACGTAAATCCGCCCGTACAGGGCGATTAGCATCAGCGTAGGGATGTAGAAAGCTCCGAAAGTGGAGTAGATAGTGTAGAAGATGTGGTCCGTGTTGACCGAGCAGGTGGTCAGCTCTCCTGCCTTCACCTGTCTCCAGAAGAAAGGCGGCAGGGAGATGGAGATGGCGATGACCCAGGCGGTGGCCACCATCCCCGCGGCGCGCGCTTGGGTGCGTTTCTTGGAGTACTCGACCGCGTCCGTTATTGCCCAGTATCGATCCAAGGCGATTACGCAGAGGTGAAGTATGGACGCCGTGCAACAGGTTATATCTGAGGACAGCCAGATGTCACAGATAACCTGCCCGAGCGTCCACTCGCGAGTGACCGTGTACAGCACGCAAATGGGCATCACGAGCACCGACACCAGAAGGTCCGTGACGGCCAGGGACGCGATCAAGAAGTTCGCCGGGGTCTGGAGCTTTCTGGACTGGGAAATGGTCGCGATGACAAATGCATTGCTTAATATCGTTGCAATTGTGATAAGACCTGAGAACTGATGCCAAGGTGACTTGGAAAGCGAAACTTTCTTGGGTTTCGTCCGTTTTAGGTGTTAAAGTCACATTTGTGCCGGTCGAGCTGTTTAAAACCTCGAATTGGGCAGGTGTTGGCTTGAAATTGAAATGATCGCTGCGCTCTCATCCCTGAAGACATATGTTTTCATATTTTGAAAATAAAGCAATATTTTCTTCGCTTCATGATTTCTGTCAGCTCTATCATCAGGTGCAGTCAATCCCTCGTTGGTGTTTTTGTTCTGTGGCAATCAAAGATTTCGTTTTGCTTCTTTAATTCTCAAACTTCGGTCTATTAGAAAAATAAAAATAAGCTTCGGACACAGCAGTTGCACGATATAAAGCATCCCAGAAGTTGTGTGAGAACATCCTTGCATCAGTCTTCAGTGCTGCTCTTGCTTCACGTCCACACTCGAGTCATCTTTAAAAGGCTGATAGTTTGCCTGCACGCTGCGGGAGTTTTTCTTAGGTTTCACTGATAGGCGGTCGCAGGGTTCTTGCTTTTTATAGGGCTCTGATGCAAAAGTTGCAGCTTTGATAACCATGATCTTAGTTTGAGCGAGGATGCTGTCCTCTGGGTCTCAGTGCCTCCCTACCTTTATGATCCTTTTGATTTATCTAAAAATAAATTCACCCTCAGCTTGTTCCAAACCACACTGTTGTTGTTTTTTGGCAGATATTTACAACATAAGATTAAGACAACATGCATGTATTTTTAATGAATCAAATATATGCATTGCAACCAGAGTAGTTCGCATTCCTGAAGAAATAACTCTGAGATGTGTTTTTGTGTGTGTGTGTGTGTGTATGCATTAAACCACTAACTAATTAAATGTGATGCATAATTTAGTGTAATTACAGACTAGTTGTTCATATGACAATGTGTAAAGATGCACTTATTCTAAAACTATGAACAGTGAATCACACATTTATAAATTATGTTTTATAAACAAGGTTCGGGAGGAGCACGTTCAAATAAATCATTCCAGTCAACTCGTCACCAAACAATTACATGTCTACCCTATTAGCACAAGAGAAAGCATATATAAATATTCACTGTCAACTCACCTAACATTCATTGACAGTTTCAGCATCCCTCCACTACCCTGAAATACACCTTTTTAAAAAATTGTTTTACCATTTATTCATCATTGACATTATACTGTACCATCATTTGACAAGGGAATTTAAATAATCTTTCACAAATATTCCTGACAAGTAGGCTAGGCCTATTAAAGGAACGCAGTAATGGAGCCGTCAAAGTTACCATGAAATCAAAATTGACAATTCTTATTTTTATAAAGTATTGCAATGCTTATTTTAAAGAATTTTATCAGTGCACATGCAGCATTTTTTATACATGTGACATCATAATCTTTAATTAAAATAACCTTTTGCAGCGACATGATCCCTGCACTTTTATTTGTTCAAGAAGCCATTTCACACTGATATACGTCACAATAAGGAAGAAAAGAAAAATTCCATTTCATGCCGACTTTAAAGGAACTGGAATCGTTAAACACAAATCATATATGGCTTCAAAAGACTTTGTAATATGGCACACATGCCATAAGGGCCTCTTTTATGATGCATTTACAGTTTTTTCTTGTGTTTTTGTGTCTCCCTATGAAGGCTTGTATGGAACAGTGCTGTGTTAAGATTCTTACACAAAAATCTCCTTTCATCTTTCACAGCAAATGGGTTCGAAACCTCATGAGGGTTAGTAAATGCTTCAGAATTTATTATTTTCTTTCTTTTTCCCCTCCTAAAATAGTAAGGTTCTTACTTGAGGTTTAGTTTCACCAGAACTGGTATTGTGCATGCAAGCACTCAAATAATATGTCTTCCTTTAAATCAAAAAGTGTTCAGTTCTGGCCTCTCTGAGCGAATGTCCTTAATTTCCTAGGTTTATTGATTTTCATGTAGTTACAGTATGTACATTTACAGTACACACCTCTTAATTAAAATAGCTCTGACAGAGGAAATATTAAGCTGGAAGTGATGTGCTAATCAATTTTTCTTAAACCACAGTCAATATGTTTGACTGCTCTGATAATTACTGATAATAAAATAAGCCAATTGGGAAGCCATAAATATAAACCATCAATCCAGTCACTGTCTTGCGAGGCATCTCAGAAAAGAGATCTTTACAGTTAAAGTGAACCGAAACAATTACGCGACCTTCATTATGTAATCACTGAGTAAGCAGTGTACTGGAGTGAATATATAACGTATTTGAGAGCTTTTGTCAATCGTCCTGCTGACGCTATTGTGTTGTACTAATTTCCCCTCATTTTGTGTTTTAATCATGTGATGCACACTTTATTCCCACATGAAAGACTTTTAGGAGACACAATTATGATTCTCTTTTAAATACATATATATAGCTCATTATGTTCTTTTCATTTCTTTCCAGTTCCCTGTTGAGCACAGTGGTTCATCAAAAAAATCATTTTGGTTTCCTAGTACAAAACCTAATGCAGCCAATTATCTTCAGGAAAGTCACATTTGCCGCAGCTCTAGTGGTTTGAACATTTCATATTGAAATGTGCGCCTAATAGGTGGGCGTAAGTTAAGGATACTATGAAACTGAAGCAAAGGTGGTTTGGTTATATAATGTCTGCAATGTGGAAAAAGTGAAAAGAGGAGGGCAATCTAAATATATGCTTACCGAAACCAACTCAATATGTGCTCACCAAACTACCTGTGACTTAGCAGCAAAACACTGAATGCTTAAAAAACACATTTGAAAATGCAGCACTATTAAAGTGTCGTATTAAAATCGGCAATAATTATTTTCAGTCAACAAATATTTTCATGTTATAGCCAAAAACTGCTAAATGACTAATATTAAAGGGGTGGTTTACTGCTTTTTTCTTTGCATGATTGTGTTTATGGGGTGCAATATAACATGTATTTGTGGTTTTTCTTTTATAAAAAGTCTTATTTTTCATCAATTTCACCTTTATTGTAAGCTGCTTTCTCCTGTCATTTGAACGACTGGTTGACTTCCTGAGTCTATGAAACCACTCCCTCAGAAACAGGCAATGGGCTCAGATTGGTTAGTTTTGGCCAGTGTGTTGTGATTGGCTAAACTGTAGTGCACGTTGTCCAGAAAATTCATGCCCATTACCTTTACGGGCGAAAGTTGCATGTGTGTTCATGTCAAATGTACATAATGGTGTCGATACTGCAGTATCAGTGTGAGCCAGAATCAGACTCAGAAAGCGACGATGAAGAGAGTCAAGCAGAACCTCACCACACACGGCTCTTACAAAACGTTTCTGAATGGTAATTTGCCTAAATATTTTTTTTTTACTTCATACACGTTTGTTTTACACAATAACATGGAACTGACTGGCTACTATATACACAAACAGCGTAACACCATAAAGTATATATACATGAAAAATACATTTACAACATTAGTACATGTACAAAATTCAGGTCCAAAATGTTTGTACGCGTTTGTCGTAGACACAAAACAGCATAACTAGTAGCCTAGTGGCTATAAAGCCAGCGCTGGCATTTGATAAAAACTAAAACATTACATCTGAAATTATACATGCAAATACATTTAAAATGATTAAGTCTTAGCCTACTTACAGGTCGTGGCCCAACAACTGTTGCCTCTGGTTTTAAAGTTGGAACTGCTTCATGTTTTAGTAACAGTTTCTTGTTTGAATCCGGTGTCTGAATTCATGGAGATTCTGGAAGCTGTTTTCCGTCAATGCGCTGCACAGCCATTTCATGTCAACGAATGTCAACAAAACGAATGAAAAATTTGCTTATCAATGTATATCTAAATTTAAAATGTCATGTTAACCCTTCAGTGGATATAATGTGAAGAAATGGGGTCTAGCTCCTTCAAGTCCCAAAAATGTGCATAAATCCTTCACAAAAGTAATCCATCTGGCTCCAGGGTGATAAACGAAGGCCTTCTGAGGGTAATCTGTGGTGTATTGTTCGAAAATATACATATTTAAAGCTTTATAAAATGAAAATATCTGACTTTCGGCAACGAGTCGCTGGCAACGGTTTCTACGCTGACGTACGTTCACGGGTGATAGAAGTCGGCGTATCAAGGTAGGACGTAGCATAGGAAACGTCGCGAGTCACGACGGTTCCTACGTTACGCACGCAGCTTCCATCACCCTGAATGTACGGTAGCAGCGTAGGAACCGTCGCAACGACTCGTTGCCGGAAGTCAGATATTTTCATTTATAAAGTTTTAAATATGTATATTTTTACGACAATACCGCACGGATTACCCTCAGAAGGCCTTCGTTTATCACCCTGGAGCGGGATTTATGCACATTTTTGGGACTTGAAGGAGCTGGACCCCATTTCTTCACATTATATCTACTGAAGGGTCTAAGACATTTTCTAAAATAACTGAAAATTTGTTCATCTGAAACAAGATTGACATATGCATCTTGAACGGCTTGATGGTGAGTAATGCATGGTTTAAGTATCATTTTTGGCCGAACTATCCCTTTAAGTCATTTTCGTGAATCCGTTTGAATGGGGATCATTTTGACAACGTTGTCATCTGTATACACAAAAAAGCAAAAAAACTCTAGAATGCAACAGAAAACTTTTTGATATGTGTTACCAAAGTCATCTAAATCATCAACAAATATTTGCAAATAAATACAAGAACAATTGAGCAATACTGATGCAACAAATATTATATATAGGCCTACATATAAAATGATAAAATTCAAAAATTATTTTCTCAAGTATCACGTTAGGTCAAATGTATTCAGTTTCTTTTATAAAGTCCCAACTGTAATTTGAAAGCTTTGTCTTTTTTCCCATTTCTATGGATTTGCCTTCACATTCACCCTGTTATGCACCTCCTCACCAGAAGATCATTTAATCATTTAATTATTTATATATATTTTTACGTCTTTCAATTTTAAACATTGAACACTGAGACGGTAATTCAGTGGGATTTTTGAAGATGGTGGATGTTTTATGTGAATCCTATAAAAGCAGCAGTCTTCTTAAAGAAACTGCTCTGTAACTGAAAAGAATCTTATTTCTGAAAGGCTTCAGCTGATGTTGGATACCGTATGTTGCCTTGCTGTAGTCGTGAGTAAACATTTCCGCTGCTCATTCCCTACCTCTGGTTAACATGATTGCATCTTCTCATGTTCATATGGAGTCTGAATCTGAAATATGATTATCAGTTATCAAACAGAGCTGTCTGCCCCATGGCCTATTGAAATTACGCCCTCTGAAGGTCAAGGTTAAAACTAATGAAGTGAAATGAAGTATTCATGGGACAGTTGGAGTGGGTTGAAGGCCTGGCTTGAAGCTGGAGAATTATCAGTTTATTGTCTTAGATTCCAGCTGTAGCCACACTGTGAATATGAACAATGCTTCTGTGTTCTTCCCTTGACAGCCTTACGGACAAAATTGAATAAAAAAGTTTCAGATTCTGTGTGTAAATATGTTTTTCCCGAACATCTATTTGACTTAACACTTTCACACACCCCCCTCATCCTTTTTTCTACGGTTTCAACTTTTCTATAATTTGTTTGCAGATGTAAGCTTTGAAGGATTAAAATCGCTGTGCGGTGTTCAATCACGAGAACACATTTGAAGATCTATAAAATGGATAAACGGATGAGTCTCTGAGAGTGGAAAACAGAATAAGAGCTATAGTTTTCCCAAGGTCACAGAAATACATAGTCCAAGTTGAAAATCAATTTTTGGACATGCCCTCCAACATCTGACCCTCAACAATCATTTGATTCAGTTAAACTCTTCTTAATACTTCTTTGTCAACGATTTTATTTCCTCCCTATCTAAATTAGGCCTTTCTATCATTTGTTTCCCTACCGGCCGTCTGCCACCACATGCAACAGGAAGTCCAGTAAGACATTATGCCATTTGACACTTTGAAGGCACCTTCAATCCTTTGCCCTCTGTAGTCAAATATCAAGTATTCTGCAGTAAAACTTGTATATCTTATCGATTCTTCTCGTCTAGACGCTGCATCAGTACATATGGTGTAATTTTAGATTTGTTGTAGTTACAATTTGTCAGTTTTCATACCACAAGATTTACATTACATGGCCCAGAACAGGGGGTTTTATATCTTTTCTTGCCAAGGACACCCAAATATACAAAGGACAGATTGGGGTCGAAGGAGTTGGGGTTGAAAGAAGTCTCTAAAGGCTTCACTGTAAAAAATGATCGTGATTTTAATAGTAAAAGATCTTTAAAAATGCTACAGTAGAAAATTTAACTGTTAATTGGTTAACAGAAAGTTTCCTTACTATATATGGTAAATAACTGTGATATAATATAATGGTACGATTAATGTTAAGTATATAATTTACAGTGAAAAAAATGTAAATCGACATTCCCACAATTCCCTGCTTACACTTCACATTTAATGCATTTTAACTGTTTCTTCATAATTTCCCTAGTTTTTTCTAATCAGTAATGTACATTAGGGTTTTATGTTACACTTAATGTTGTTAAAATAATATATTGCATTTTTTAAATTTCAACATGTTATCATGATGGTATTTAATGTTTGTGTGAATGACACTGTGCAGCTTCTATATAATAGAATGAACTTCTTTGGAAGATCTGATAATGATGAGTTTTGATTGATCATTTGACTCTCATTACGGCTGTGATTGTTGGCAGTCAGTGATATTACAATTGATCAAAACAGATATTAATACTTCAAAAGGTCAGTAAATTAACATTATATCAGATAATGAAATACGGTTTATTGCTGTAAAATTAAATACGGTCAAAGTCTGTAAAACCTCAAATGTTGCTACCGTATTTTTAACAGGAAAACTCTGGTATCCACAGCTGCCAGGGTTTTCCTGTAAATTTTAAATTTTTTTTTTACAGTAAAAACAGTATTATTATTGCAACTTGTTCACTTTTTCTATTTGATTACATTTTAAAATGTAATATATTCCTGTCCTCAAGCTGAATTTTCAGCATCATTACTCCAGTCTTGAGTGTCACATGATCCTTCAGAATTCTGATTGGTGCTCAAGTAACAATTGAAATTGTTATTAGTTTAAAATTGCGCTGATTAATATTTTTGTGGAAACCATGAACATTTCTGTGATGAATAGAAATTTGAAAAAGAGATTTTTTGGTAACAATTTAAAAGTCTTTAGTGTGAATTTTGATCAATGCTGTGTCAAAAATGATCAATATACTGGAACAATAATATATTGATATTATTAGTGCATTTGCGGTGGCAGGGCCACGAACTCTGGAACACCTTGCCTTTAGAGATTAGAACGGCCCTGACCCTCTCAAACGTACTTGTTTTCTTCAGTATTATCTCTTTTCTTAGGTGGGTTTTACTATTTTTTTAGTCTGATACTGTTTTGCCACTTCTGTTTTACTATTTTATATTCGAGTCTGATAATGTTTTGGTACTCCTGTTTCAAGGTTGCTCTTAGCTTTGCTGCTTTTATTTGTGCTGTTCATTTATTTGTTTATATGTGTTGTTATTGCAGGTATTATTTTCTTATTATTTATATGATTGTTCTCTAAAGCACTTTGGTCAACCTAGTGGCTGTTGTAAATGTGCTATATAAATAGGATGGGTATTGACAATTTTTGGCTATTAACAATAGGGTTGGGTATCTTTAGTGTTTCTTATTACAGTTCCAATTCTGCTTATTGATTCTGATTCTTATCTATTCAAGTTTCGATTCTAGTATGGTTAAAAAAAATGAAGAAAAAATGTAGGAATCAATCATTTATTCTGTGAATCTAAAATTGAATTTTATAAAAAATTTTCCTGACCTCAAGTGTCCAATTGAAATCGATTTTATATTCCCAACCCTATTCATCAACTACAGCAACAGTAATAATATATACACCCCCTGGATGTCCCTTAACCCCAGTTTGAAAGTCCCTGGCTTGAAGGTGAGTCTGTATTTGTCCAAAAGCATTGGACATGTGGTTTAGAGGCTCAACTTCACTGGTCTGCCATCAGTAGGCTAGTTTACACCATAAAATGACTTGAGCTGAGAGCTTCATAAATCATCAATCATTATTTGGACATTAATGGGCTCTGATGAATTATGAAAATAGCCTCTGTTTAGTTTACTGTCAACGCAAAGCAATTAAGCCTGATCTATATCTTGATCTGATGCAGTTTTGTCAGCACAACTGTAATGTAATGATGCTCTCAAAATCTTGGCTCAAAAGGGTGAGCCAATGGCATCTGAACACTAGTACTCTCTGACTTCTTTCTCGTTCTAAAGATGCCAATAAGATATTATGTGACTAGACAATGCGGGCCAATTTTCCAGACACAGATTAAGCTCTGGTCCTGGGCTGAAAACCATGAATGAAGAATCACTGTTGTCAGTGAAACTCAACCTTGGATATTGGCTAATTTGCGTCTGGGAAAACAGCCATGAAAGTTTCCCAAACACAGCTTAAATATTTAGCAAAGATCAATGGCCATACTTTGCGTTTAAATGCATGATCAAAATTCAATAATCATTCCGACACTTCGAGGACGAAGGTCGTGATTTTGAATGTGTGATTTTCATTCAGATGATTGGGAATCTTATCACGAGGAAGAGCGAATCTGCTTCTCCAAACACATTTGCAAGGTGTAATATTGTGTTCTGCATGTGTTTCACAGTGAATATACTGAGGGCAAAGGTAATGTGATGCACTGTTGAAGGTTTTCAGAGCATTTTTCTCTGTGTATAGAGAGGGAAACACTAAAACGCAAGGTCGCTGGGAGTCCAGCAAATAGAATGGACAGATAACATGGTACTCTGTCTTTAAGTGTGTGCAGCAGAGTGCTAGTGATGTTTTGTTCTTCTCTAGCACTCTGCTCTATAACTCTAAAACTCTATAAACTAGACTCTGCTGTGGCATGAAAGCGAAGGATGTCAAAATAGGGGTCCATTATAAACTATTCCAGACATCCTGTGCTTGAAAGCTCCTTCAACTGCCACCTTATTCCGCCACCGTGTTGTAAGAATGATGCCGTCAGACAATGCTGTGTTCTTATCCTCCTCTTGCCATTTCCACCTTCAGGCTGTTTCCTCAGTCGGAACTAACAACATTGCGGGTTTTTTTTCTCACACATGGACTTCACACCAGTTCGTCTATCTACTGTATGCAATGTAGAAATATCGACCCAAGGCAGGATGGGCCTCTATATTGATGCATTTCATTAAGAAATGTGTAATCACAGTACTTTTGTTTGAAAAAGTAGATTTACTTGGCTCCAAAATGAAATTTCTTATAATTTTTTAGTCATTACCATGTTATTTAATGAATTTCTTTTTATCTATGGAACAAATTAAATAAATAAACAATTTTATAAATAATTCAATTAATAAATATTTTGAAGAATGGAAATGTGGGTAATATTTGCTTCAGATGATTTTGAAAATTAACATGTAACATTTACATTTAATCATTTAGCAGATGCTTTTATCCAAAGCAATTAAGAGAGCAATAGAAGCAGTTCAACTCATAATGTGTAAATGACCCTTCCCAGTTTAGTCTAACATATCTGTAAAAAAATATTTATAGATTAGAAGAGAAAGAAAGTGTTAGTATTAAAAGCATCAGTGGTGAGCATCAGTGCCTTGAATTTAATGTGAGTGGCAATTGGCAACCAGTGCAATTTTGTGAGGAAAGGTGTGATGTGCTCTCTTTGGCTCATTAGAGACCACTTACTGCAGAATTCTGGATCAGTTGCAGAGGTTTGACAGTGCAAACTGGAAGGCCTGCCAAGAGAGCATTACAATAGTCCAGTCTGGATAGAACAAGCGCTTGGACAAGGAGTTGTGTAGCATGCTCTGATCCTCCTAAAGTGTTGTTTAAGGCAAATCTGCAGGACCTGGCAGATCTAGCAATGTGGTCTGCAAAGTTAAATTGATCATCAATCACAACTGCAAGGTTCCTGGCTGACCTTGATGAAGTTATGGATGACAAACCTAGCTGAATGGAGAAGTTGTGGTGTAGTGTTGGGTTGGCCGAGACCATAAGCAGCTCTGTCTTCATAAGATTTAGTTGAAGGTGATGCTCCTTCATCTAGCAAGAAATGTCTATTAGGCAGGCTGAGATGCGAGCAGCTACCGTCGGAACCTCTGGGTGGAATAAGAGGTGAAAGACCCATGTTTCTGAATGATGTTTCCTAGTGATGACATGTACTGTAGATGAAAAAGAGAAGTGGTTCCAGGACTGAGCCCTGAAGCACCCCATTAGCTAGATGTTGTGACTTAGACACCTCACCCTTAAGGACCTACCCGAGAGGTAAGACTTGAACCATTGGAGTGTGGTTCCAGAGATGCCCTTCATCTTAAGGATTGACTGGAGGATCTGGTGGTTTACTGTGTCACACACACTAGAGAGATCCAGAATGAGAACTGAGGATTTGGAAGCTGCTCTTGCTAGTCTCAGAGCTTCAGTAACCATCTCAGTTGAGTGTCCGCTTTGAGTGGTTGTTGACTGGTTGTTGTCCAGGAGATTGTTCTGTGCAAGAAAAATATGTAAGAAAAAATTGTGGTTGAGTCAAATGAGCTACTAACAGTGTTTTGGTGTTTTTATGTCCTTTTTTGAACTTAACAGGCAGGGTAACTATGTAACTGTCATTGTATGGAAGGTATTCCCAATAATATAGATATAAGATTTTAGGTTTATATTTCAATAATTTAACAATGCATTTGCATGTCTACAGCTCTCTGATGTTTTAATAGCCATATGACCTGCAAGTAAACAAAATATTGAATCTTTTTTTGTTTTATTTTTGGAACACTTTACAATAAGGTATCATTTGTTATCAGTAGTTAATGCAGTAATTAACATGAACTAAAAATTAGCAATTTATTTGTTACAGTATATTTATTAATCTTTGTTAATATTAATAGAGATTTATCTAATATGTGTTTATAGTAGTTCACAAAACATTAACAAATATTAACAAATGCAACTTTTAATTTTAATAATGCATTAGTAAATGTAGAAATTAACATTCATTAATAAATGCTGTAGAAGTATTGTTCATTCTTTGTTAATGTTAACTAATGAATCCTTAATGCAAAGTGTTACCATTATTTTTGCCACATGTGTGTTTTGATTCATGTTTGTATTTCTGTTCTAGTGTTTTGCTTTCAGTGTGTTGAGTTCAGTCTTTCT
The DNA here is from genome assembly GCA_030378365.1 of Hybognathus amarus. Classification (NCBI taxonomy): domain Eukaryota; kingdom Metazoa; phylum Chordata; class Actinopteri; order Cypriniformes; family Leuciscidae; genus Hybognathus; species Hybognathus amarus. The sequence continues at coordinate 221,737 of JAQIUQ010004721.1, forward strand.
CCGTCCCCTGCCTGTTTGTATCCGTGGTTACTGATTTGATTTGAGTTTCAGTTCAGGTGTGTCTCGTTAATTAGTCTCTTTAGTTCCTCTGTTTGCTGTCTATTTAAGCCTTGTGTTTCATTCAGTTTCTTGTCAGTTCTATGTTGTTACTAGGTTTGTTGTTCTGCTCATGTCCCTGATCTTGTTCCTGTTCCTGAGAATATGTTTTGGAAAGATTTAAGTTTACTTTGGAAAGATTTATCGTGACAATTCTTTTAAAATAAGTGTTTCGTTTCTCTATTTATATATTATCATAAACACTGTCTGGGAAACCCTGTTGCATGGGAAAGAAATGTAGAAATGTATTTTTTTTTACACTGAAAAACAATTACATGAAACAACCTGAGGGTGAGTAAATAATGACAGAATTTTAAGTTTTACATATAATATTCATTCATCAAATCTTCATGACTGCTCAGTGCTACAAACCCTCTGGGTGACCTGTTTTCAAAGCATTTTTCAAAGTTTTCACATTTCCAGAAATTTACATGTAAATACAAGTGATGCTTATAAACAACACAACAAAATCCATGTGACAAAATATGAGTACTGAGAAATATGCATGTTTGCCAATTAGACTGCGGAACAGCTTCTTGTGACAGCTTGTTTCTTTAATAACTCGTACTGTAGTGTGGATAAGATGCTGAACATATCTTGTGGTTTGGAGAGAAAGAGTAGGGAAACTGCTATGAAACTATACACATTTTTTTTATTAACAGTCTACTCTTTTAAACAAACATGAATCACCATCCTTCTACTAATCGGTTTGCAAATTGAAAAGTTTTTGTTAGAAAACTTTCTGGAAATTGTCTTATAATACAGCCCATTCTCATCCCAAGACGTCATCTAAGGGGCCATTTACACCTGGCCACTTCATGCGTTTTCTGTGATTGGATAGCTATCCGATCGTGAAAAGACCAGGTGTAAATGCCCCCCGAAACGCATTTGAGACGAATTTGAATCCGATCGCTCAAACCACTTCAGGAGGTGGTCTGGACCACATTCCAGATGAAACTGGACATGTGTAAATGCATCTGGTTCTTGAAACCACATTATGTAAATGTTACTACTCCTAAAAATGTTAAAAATAAACGCATCAGAGCGTGTTATAGGATTGTGTCAGATATGACAACGCTACTGCTACACGCATCACCTCAGATGAGCAGCTGAGCGCCTATCAAGCCAGCGCGGTGCAATCTATCGCAAATCAAACAGAAAGTAAGTCACAGTCCATTAACACTACCATCTTCATTAAAAGTAAAGAAACTAAATGATCTTACCAGTTCTGTTGCCACTCACTCTTATCGCCATCTTTGCTGATTTTGAAATTAGCTGATGATCAATAAAATGCAGCTATTCTGTTGCTTTTGGTGACGTGCACTTCATTAAATCCGGCATGTAGCGCCGGGAATTGAAGATCGGATTTATATCCGTTTTGCAAAAACACATTTATATGACCAGGTGTAAATGGAATCGTTTTGATAAATCAGATAGCTATCCAATCTGAGAGAAATGCATGAAGTGGCCAGGTGTAAACAGCCCCTAACTGACGCTTTTGACCATACATCAGCATCCAACGTTTTAAGGTACCATTTAACGTCAGTTAGATGACTGCTATCTAATCCTAAACCTACCCAGACCTAAACCTACCCGTGTCATCTAACTAAAGTTAAAGCGTCAGTTAGATGACGCCCTGAGGATAGCATCATCTAACTGACTTTAAAGGGTACCCTAAAACGTCGGATGTTGACGTATGGTCAAAAGCGTCAGTTAGATGACGTCTTGGGATGAGAATTTGTTGTATAATACTGAGCATTCAAATTATAACAATTTTCATTGGAAATTTTTAGATGCACATCTGTAGAGTACATTCTGCATTTTGTTTAGCTCTGTGCTTGGAGAATAAACTATCAGCACATGTCTGATCCATCATGTCAAAGCACTCTCAGATGGATGCATTAGCAGAATGCTCTCCACAGACTGAGTAAAGCTCCACGGGACGGGAGAGACTTAAATGAATTAGCGTTAACCGGACAGATGGAATTCTGATCTGTTTCTGGCTTTAACATTGTTCAGAGAGTGGAATTCAATTTGGATGAATTAGTTAACCCATCGAGGAACGGGAGCACTCTTCTTCTGCCGGCCTTTGGCTTCAACAGATTCTCCGCCCGTCTGATAAAGCTGTTTTGTGAAAAACTACACACATAGATATTGAATTGTTTTACTGTGTTGGATACGAGCGGCAGTTTGTGAGCCATTGGCACTGCCCGCATTCTCCACCATACTGACGCAAAAGATTTCACGCATGCTTGTGTTTTGTGAGTCAGTCCTAGATCTGTTAGATTGTAGATTCGATGCCTACACCAAGCTGAGTGCGTTGCCAGCCTTCTGGAGCTGATAATATTCCACCACCACCCAACCAGCCTCAAGCTAAGGAGAGAAATCCCAAGCTCCCACAAGCCAGAGAACAGATTCCAGTGTCCACCCCCTTCAGTCTCTGCCTCTTTCCACTGAGAGCTCGCAAAAGAAGAGACAGAGAAGCCATATTATCTGCATTGGAAAATCTTAAAGCTCCATGAATTGCAATGTCCTTTGGCAAAAAAAGTAAACTGTATCAATTTTTGCATTCATACACTTGCACATTTCTTTAGTTGCGACACATTATCATGTGTTGATTGCCTTATTTTTGGCGCTTTCATAGCGGGATGTATAGAAATGCAGATCTCAGTTGGAAATGGTTACATATTACAAGTTTCTTAAAGCAATGTACTTTTAAATGATACTGTGTATATTCCCAAATTGTAAAAGCCAACCTCAGGGAGTTGACCTATATAGCTAACTGCATAGAGTCCTGCATCACTACCCCTCCCTACCGATCCATTACGATATGTGGTCTCCGTCAAAGAAGTGATCTCTAACTAGACTGCATCTGATATATTTTTCTCTATTTCTGGGTTTAAGCATGTGCCCACATTTAGAATGTTTGGTGCGAAGTAACCTGGCAACCGTAATCTGCAATGTGTGCTGCTCGGTGAGAGAAATGATCTCTCACAGTCGGAGAGGTGATGCACGATGCTGGAAAGATTCATGTTAATAGAGCGTTGGTCGTTGCTTTGACACGTGAGTGAAGGAAAGACACGGAGGACAGCCGATACTGGGTCAGCCACTCATATCCAATCCTCTTGCTAAAATTGTTACCTCTGAAGTGGAGATTACAGATTTAAGAGCCAATGATAGGGTTTGGGGTTCAGATAGCACTCAATTGGATGCCAGATGATGATAGTTAAACCCTTTCCAAGTGAAAAGAGAGTACAAGGGAGTTTGTATTTACGCTGTGTTCCCATTTTGACATTATAATTATGTTTATTCACCCCGGTGGCACTTAAAGTTCCAAAAGGTCTGTTTTTCCTGGTATGTGTCAACGGTGATTGATGGTGGTTGGTCTGGTTATTTTCAGAGTGAGATGTCACACTGCTGATTTAATGTCCATTGAAGTTGGAAAATGGGCATTTGCCTATTTAAAGAGTATATCAGGTTCGATACAAGTTACGTTCGGTAAAATTTGTGGCGTAATTTTGATAATGAGCTCCCCATTTTGAGCATCCCCACAAAACTTTGCTTTTACTCACAGAACATTTGCATTCGCCGGAGAAACTTTCCTTTCTACTTGAAAAACGTTTGTGTTTGCCAGCCAAAATTGTTTTCCAAAAGGTGTTGCTTTCCCCCAAGAACGTGTTTTGCTCACAAAGCGATTGCATTTTCTTGAAACTGTGTTCTCCTGAGAAACTTTGCGTCTGATTGCAGATGGACTGAAATTTACTTTTTTCTCCCACCTCATATTATTCCTATTGCAAAAGATTTGCGAGTGAATGTAAAGTTTCTCAGGGGAACACAAAGGTTTAGTGAGCAAGTGAAATGTTTTGTTAACACATAATTACACATGCAAATAACCCTTAACCAAAGCTTAATCCTACCCTAACCCTATAGTAAGTACATTTTGTTTTATTTTATTACTTAGTACTTGAATATATAATTACACTGTAACAATGACATCTTAAAATTGAGTGTTACCGAAGTTTCTCGGGGAAATGCAAAAGCATTGAAATATTTCCTCCAATGACCTTTTAGGGCTTCTCTAGTTTTTACAGACATAAACAGTATGTGTTAACATACAACTGTGTATTAAAGTTGGCTCATATCCTGAATGCCCACTTTAAATTATTACCATCAGGAAGGAGGTATATAGGGTGTTGATGTGCAGGTCTAATCGACTGAAAATTACTTTGTTCCTACTGCAATGAAAGCGTTACTATAGATTAAACACTGTGAATTGTGTCTCACATGTATTTACCTTCACTTATTCTCTATTTTTTTTAAAGGGGTCATGAACTGACTTTTAAAATTTTTATGATATTGTTGTCTGAGGTCAACTTATGAGTTTTGTTTGGTGTTTACATTCTAAAACATCAAAATGAATAAGTAATAGACTATATTTTTTTCTACCCTAGTTTTGAGCCTAGCTGAAAAACGCTTGGTTTTTATGGCGTCTCGCACTGAAGACTTGGAAGTAAACGCCCACTGCTGTGAGTGGATAACAGTTTTGCATATTATAATGAGTTTCAACTCACCCGTCGATGCACTTGGGGGAAATTGTTTTGAAAACGTTCCAATGCTGTAAAATGGCAACCGGAGTGAATTTCGCCATACATGTTCGACCCAGAGTCCGTGTGTTGCACAATTCCTGTCAGATCCAATATAGACGGCACATCAACGTTTCTTTAATATTAGTCAGTGTTTCTTTTTTTCTCACTCAGGCTATTTCTATTCGCTTTTAATGCATGGACTCTGCACGTTGTCCAAGACAAATTTCCCAGCGATGGGACTATAAAGTATAAACTAAACTAAACTATTTATACACAATTTTATGACTTATACAACATAATGCCTAAAACACGTTTTACAGCTCGAAATAATACACAAGTTTTCACAGATGAATTAATGTAGCCTAAGTGCTTTTATAAAAGATGTGCTTCAAATTTGTTTTTAAATGATACAGAAATTGGCCCTGTTTACTTCCATTGTAAGTGACTTACTGTGACCTTGTATTACCATTATGCCACAAATAATACTGATCGAGCAACTTATACTGAGCCCAGAATATGAAAGTCATCTATTCCATATGTTCATGGCGCCTGATGTTTGCCCTCTTCCGTTGCCTGTCCCTCTCCTCATTCTTTCTCTATTCTTTATTTATGTGATGACTCATCAAGGCATAGCTTCACCTGAAGGTTTTTGCTGAAATGATATATCAAACGCATGGTCCCCCAGATCTGTCACCGGCTCACCAGCAGCTAATATCCTGGCTCCCGATTTAGGCATTGTGTCTACACTGCAATGTGATTTTGTGTCGAGTCATCAGATGAAAGATAAGCGCTATGGTCTCTATGAAAAGTTTACAATGCAGCAATAAAGCACCATTATCATGTCTGGAGGGAAATAAATCCGGGCTGATGAGCAATTCCTCAAGGCAACAGAATTCACTGCATGCCGTTTTCATGAACGGGAGGGCATGCTTCTGAGTAACACTTTTAGATGAAAGAGTCCTTTTCCTTTCCTTCAAATAAATGGCTGTTTCTGTGTGAGAATATAATGGCTCGTGGCACACACTGTGGCAGGTGTGAGGTTGTTGGACTCTGACTTCATTGATATTCTGTTGATTTTTACAGCATGTCTGAGTAATATGAAAATGCAGTGAGTAATCTTCTTTTATATCAAGATCAAATACATCGCTTTATGTGCACACACACACCACAGTGATCGCACACACTTACACATCATATTGTGTTTTCACGTGCCATTGCACATCGCATGCATCAAAATAATGAAAAGAACTGAGGAGAAAAAATTATTTATAGGTAGTCGATGAGACATATATACAAAACACACACACACACATTGTAAATCCTATCGGAGTAGGTGTATGTTTATGTATATATTATTTTATCATTACTATGCAGACTTCATATTTAGGCCTTCTCTTATAAGAACACTTTCGGTAATTCCTACCAATGTTACCAACATATTATTTGTTAATGTTAATAAATTATCCATTGATATGGTTGGCAGGTGCGTCATATATCTTAGTTGGAAACTTCATTTTCAATTCCGGAATGCTATATTGACCAAACGGTAACACTTTACAATAAGGTTCATTAGTTAACATTAGTTAACTACATTAGTTAACATGTACTAAGAATAAACAATACTTCTTCAGCATTTATTTGTCTTAGTTAATATTAATTCCAACATTTCCTAACACGTTTTAAAATCAAAGGTTATATTAGTTAACATTAGTTAAAGCTGCGGTCGGCAACTATGGCTGATTGAGTGGACTTTGGCAACATTTTGAATGTTTACAACTCGTATTTCCCTCCCCACTATCAACAAATACCCTCCCATAGAGTTCGTGCTCGAGTGCGTGCGCACCAGGTTTTCTGTGAACGCGACCGTACTCATCAGCATTCATCAACACCATGGATTATTTGGAGGTATCTGGCTAATCTACCAATATATTGTAATTGCTAATGTCATTTATACTGTAAATGAGTTTGTTAGTGTTCCGCCTTACTGCGCGAACTTCAGGCGTGTGCATGTGATTTTAACGTGCGTGAGAGGGTAGCGTGTGCCCGATCTGTGATTGACAGTCAGATCTCACACCCCCTGGGCTGATTGGACACAGTTAACAGGGAGCGCAGGATTTTTGCAAAACAAATAACACCCTCCAGATGGAGCTAGAAGCTCTGATTTTTTTCTAAAACCACTTTATTTATGTTGTTCTGTCGGATTATAGTGTCGATTTTATTGAATATGATCAAAAAATGTTGCCGACGGCAGCTTTAATGCACTGTGAACTAACATGAATACACAATGAACAGCTCTATTTGTATTAACTAACATTAACAAAGATTAATAAACACTGTAACTAATGCATTGCTCATGGTTAGTTCATGTTAGTTAATGCATTTAATGTTAACTAATGAACCTTACTGTAAAAGTGGAACCGAACCAAACAGAAGCCAGGATTGACACTCACTGTTTTATAATACTAAATAAAATTTATGATTCAATTAATATAAATCTAGTCAATAGTATTAGTATACTTCCTATTTTGAGTAAGATTTTTAGAGAAGTTTACCTTTAGGCAATCTTTTTATTATTTTAGTATAAATGGATTGCTTGCTAATGCACAACATGGACCAGGACACTCTACTTGTACCGCTCTTATGCACATGACAGATGAATGTTTACATGTCTAGATGATAAGAAACGGGTGGGTTCTGTTCTTTTACAACAGCTTTTGATGTTATTGACCATGATATTCTTGTTGCCATATTGAAATGTTATGGTTTTTCATGTAAAGCCCTTGATGGCTGTACATGAAATGGCTGTTAGTGGATCGGAAGTTATTTTTCTAATAGGAAACGGAATGTATTTTATAATGGATCTTTTTCTGAGACCAAAACTACTCCACAGGGAAGTTGTTTATGTTCACTTTTATTTTCTGTTTTATAAATAATTTACCCATATGTTGTTGATAATTATAATTTAGTTATGTATGCAGATGACTCGACAATGTTTACTGCAGCACATGCATCGACTGAGCTTCAGAACAACTTAAGTGAGGAGTTGCAGACAAAGCAAACTAGGTTAGAACTAATAAATACATTTTACACATGAAACCAAATGTTTCATTTTTGGTAACAATAATAAAATTACTAAGGTTGATGACTTTATTGATGAATTTATTTTATTGATGGAACAAGTTGCTGGGCGTGATACTTGATAGTATGCTGTCTTGGTCTGAACATATAGATTATACAGTAAGCAATATGGAAAAATGTATAGCTATGGCCAGGAAATTTTCTGTTTCTTCCATCTTTGATTTTATAAGATGTGGTGCAATCGTTAGTTTTATCACATCTTGAGTACTATCCAATGATATGGTCAAGTGCATCTGAGAAAAAACTTCAGGTGTCTCAGAACAGAGCAGCTCGGTTAGTGCTTAGTGCATAATTATAATGGCTGTTAGAGAATGATAAACTACACTCTTAGAAAAAAAAAAGGTTCTTTGGGGTTCAATGTATGAGGCATAGGGTTCTTTATTCAACTCCAAAGAACCTTTTATACTAAAAAAAGGTTCTATAATGACAAGAAAGAACCCTTTTGGCACAAAGGTTCTTTATAGGCTATTATTCATTCATACTGTATATTACATTATTCTCAACATTTTGTAGTTTTAATTAAATTATAGTTTATTAAACTGTTGTAGTAAATTAATATCACCATTTTAATCATTCTGGAGGAGAAAAACTGAAATGGCACTCTTCATGTGATATTGATTAACTACATAAAATAATATAAATATATACATTTTCTAATCACCATATCTTGAATTTTGTGATCATTCACAAATACATTTTAGGTTCTTGATGTTTGTCAATTATATGAAATAGTTTAATCTGGAAAAGACAAAACAAATGATAATGAATGAACCCAAAAGGTTCCATATAGATCCTTTTCCTAGTTGCAAAGAATTGCAAAGGGTTCTTATTATTGAACCCTTAAAAAGGGTTCTGTATAGAATCTTTTAGGAGTTCCAAATACTTAGCGCTGATAGAACCTTTTCTTCTACGAGTGTACATTTACGACTTCTATTTTTGTAAGGTAATCCAGTATTATTAGTGTAATTATTTCTTGGTTTTATTTTATCTGTATGTTTTTGTCTTGTATGGCTCTGTGGACCCCAGGAAGTTTAGCACCACTTTGTGAAGCTAATGGGGATTAGAATTAGGTCTGAATATATTAACCTAAAATCTTGACCCATGGACATTATGATTAACTACCCTTATGTAAAAAAAGCTATCTACTTTAACTTGACACATATGAGCTCATGAATTAATAACAATAAGAGGTATTGTCTTATTGCTCACTGTGTTTCATAATGGCTTTTGTTTTCCTCTTGCGCTTAAAATAGCCCTCATAGCACATACAATATAAACGTGTAACTGTGAACACTGAGGCATATTGTGATGAAGAGACCTGCGTAATGTGGAGGTGTAGGAAAGAGAAACATCTAGAGGAGCCAAGAAACTTAATTAAGAGCCTATATAGTAGCATTTTTTAAATCATATCATGCATATGTATTTGCATATTAAATAAGAAAGTTAATTATAGAAAAAGTGAAAAAAATATATTGATGATTCATGACTGATTATATAAGATTTTTTTTTTTTTAATTCAGTACAGGGTTTCTGAAAGCACTACATCCATGCAGGTTATTGAGCTCTTAGGTTGCTTGCAAATGCATGATTTATTTCTACCATCCCTTTATTAACTTGTTCAAGTTGACACCCTTGCACAGCTTGATTTATTCACTCATCTTTCAAGAAAATAAGTTCCTTTAATGAGCTGAGATGGTTGAATGGGCATTACGTCCGACGGCTGAGCCGCCTGCCAACCTCCTGATCCTGACACAGCATAAAGTGCCATCTTTCTGAAGGTGCCCTTAAGCCAGACAGGCATCTATGACTGTCATGCTCCGCTGGTCAAGGTTTGTCCTCTCCGGGCTCTCATCCACAGAGGGCTTTTAGCCTTAGTGGAGCAGAATACAAGAGCAAAACATCCAACAGCACACTTTTTAAATTCAGAATTTATCCGGTTCAGAGTCAAGGCAAAGTCAGACAAAACAGAGGGGGTTAAGCTATCATTGAAAGAAAATAAAAAGTTCCCATTTAAGGAGAATTTAAATCTATTGTAAGCATTTAGATGTGCTAATGTCAGTAAGGAGCCCCTAAAGGGACATGGTGATGGAAAGAAAAATGAGATAGAGGAAAAATTGCGTTTCGCCGAAAACGGCAAAGAGCTCGTAGGTTTTTTGAGAGCGAACGCAAAGTTTCTTGGGGGAATGCAAAGGTTTTGCAAGGCAATGCAAACATTTTTCGAGTGAACGCAAAGGTTAAGTTACGTTTAGTCACCTTTATTTATGTACTGTATCACTTTTTACAATACATTGTATCAAAGCAGCTTCACAGTGGTAACATGAAAATAATACAAAGTTTGTTTCTAGAAGACAATTGCGCCAACGTCCACCTTAAGTAAGGCAGAGCAATAATATTATTGAATATTGTCTCTTTAGGGCTCCGTAGTTCCAACCTGGTCTCACGGGAATTCGTATATCGAATTTTATCGATGAAGCTAATTCGTACCGACCTCACTCATACAAATTAGTACGTTTTTGCTAAATCGTACATATTTTACGAATTGGCCAATTCGTATGAATTTGTACGAATGACCTACCCCTGACCCCGCCCCTAAACCTAACCATCACGTGGGTTTAGACAAATCGTACGAATATGAATTAGTCGTATGAATTAGTACGAATTAGCTACTTTTTAATCACCTGTACTAATTGGTCGTGAGATAGTGTTGGTAGTTCTGTACACTGCTCTGTAAACGTTTTTTTTTTGTTTTTTTTTCATCCTTTTATTTAGCAAGGACCAACTGATCAAAAAGTAAAGAAATTCATTGTGTTAAATTATGTTTGTATGTAAATAATAATTATGTTAGAATATAATAATGTTCAAATATAAAATATAATTATGTTCATCATATTTTCTTCAAATAATCAAAAAAATGTATCATGGTTTCCACAAAAATATTAAGCAGGACAACTGTTGTCAACAGTGATAATTGTAATATTTTTTTTTAAGCACCAAATCCGCATATGTGACACTGAAGACTGGATGATAATGATCACAGGAATAAATGACATTTAAAAATTAAGTCATTTTTGATCAAATAAATGCAGCCTTGGTAAGCATTAGACATTTCTTTCAAAAATATTCAAAAACCCTTCTGGTGCCAAACTTTTGAGCGGTAGACTATATGCAGTGGACAGTATGGGACACTTATGCCACATTTAAAGGCATAACCATGACCCTATAATATGCACAAATAAGATGTGTTTGCTCAGCTTGCAGTGTCACTGTAGTGCTATGTGTGAGAGTGAGATTGCTGCAGCGCAATTTCAATTTCAAGGGATCGATTCCCCCCCTCATCATGTTATGTTAGTTTTTGTTACCAAGGGAAGAATATTCCTTAGCAACACACAAGAGCACAATAGAGCTCTGGAGGTGAATGACATCTTAATGGTTTCATTTTTTTGTTTTTTGTTTACTGTGAATATAAATAGCAGGACATGGAGATCAGATCCTCATTGTCAGTTGCTGGCATGTGACTCATTTGTACAGTTCAACTATAGAAAATGAATTCTGGGGTTTTTACTGCAACCGAGAAAATTAACAGTGTTCATTTCAGAACAACAATTCAGGAAAAAAAAGCTAAATAATTACAACAAAAGAAATAAACACTAGAAGTTATTATACATTATATACATGCATAATACTATATTTTATAATATATAATTGTCTGATAATGGCTTTTCCAATACACTTTTTACATTTATTATTTTTATTTTGTGAGTCCATTCATTTTTCTGGATTTTTCCAAATGGAATTCCAGCAAATATTTACTGCCTCCCTGTGCACCAATGCACAAACTGCAGCATTTCTGTCTCATGCTTCTTTGTAACTTCCATGTTTTCTGCTCATTTAAATTGCAATACATTATGTGAAGATAAAATTATGATTGGCTTTAGCATCTAAAAATAAAATACCTGTATAAATAATACATTAATTTTCTTTCCTTAAACATTAGGGCCCTATAATTTCTGCAATCACCAGAATAAAAAGCACACTCTTTTTACAACTAAAATAACAGTAAAGGGTAAAAAAAATGAAATTCCCAAAAATTAAAACGGAAAAAACAGAATTTGCAAAAATTAAAATGGAAAAAACGGAATTTGGGAAAAAATAAAATGGAATTTGAGAAAAAATAAAACTGATTTTTTTTAGGGCCCTAAAACTTAACTAAAACTTGTGACAGTTGGGAATGCTTTTGATGCTTAATTTGTGAGGAATGTGTTAAGAGTCGTTCTGACACTGATATTTTCCCATGGAAATTTCCCATATCAGAGAGGAGTGTTGCAGAGCCGCTTCTTATCTTTGTGTTTACACGTACTTGCTCACTCTCAGGCCTGTTTCTTGCAGGGTGTGTGATGAGAAATTTCAGAGAGACCACCAGTGAGCAAACCTCCATTACCTCACTTGGATCCATATACTGGCTGGGACTGCTGCATATTATATAGTGTTCTTTGAAATTCAACACAAAGGTAAGTCCGTTTCATAAGCAATACGTTGTCCTGCAGGTGGTATACAACAGACGAGACGACTCTGGATGTTAAAGTCGGTAGTTACAGGAGACGTCTTGGTGTGACTGTTTACTCTTGAGTGTCGACTTTGAAATGAAGGTGGCCGGTGAGATAGTTTAGGAAAAAAGACATTTTGTTTGCTCTTTTGCTTTGCAAATGCTGTTGGTATGACTATAGTAGCTTGTATGTCACGAGATTAATTGACTGTGAAGACTTCTTCTGTTATTGAGTTCCATTTTATAAGCACTGATGCCTTTGTGAATGCAATAATCTGCTTCTACATTTTCCAATCAACATGGCATTGAAGTTTGTGTTAGTATTTGACTGTAGACGAATATGAATGTTCTGTTTCCAGTATGGGTGGAGAGAAGATGGTGGCTTGCATGTTAAGTTTGACACTAATGAGGTCAGTTTATGGTCAGCACATGCCAGAAGAACCATGCTCAGTCCAGATCCTTGTCCCTGGACTCAAAGGTACTACAAATAAATTACACCACATTATGCCATCAGCACTAATGACACTAACTAATTTAATCAAATGTAATACATTTATTTGATCATGTATACAGTAAAAACAGTAAAATGTGAAATATAATTGATTTAAAATTAAGGTTTCACTTTATTTTGATGTATTGTAGCATTGCACCTACATTAGAGTATAGTTACCTATAGTTAACAATGATCAGATAGGACCATCAGAATAGATTGTTACCAAAATAACTGTTTAAATATATATTTAAAGTGCAATTTATTCCTGTAATGCAAAGCTGGATATTCAGCATCATTACTCCAGTCTTCAGTGTCACATGATCCTTCACAAATCATTCTAATATGCTGATTTTATGGTCAAGAAATATTTCTTATTATTATTAATGTTGACAACAGTTCTGATGCTTAATATTTTTTGGGGATTTTTTAAAGGATTTTTTTTTGATTAATAAAAAAGTACAAATTAGAAAGTAGAATTTTTTGTAACATTATATGGTTTTATTGTCACATCCTTTATGAATCCATTTAAAATTTTTTTTTGAAGGCAGTAGGCCCATTTATATGGCCGTATATATATATATATATATATATATATATATATATATATATAGGCCTATTGTTTTACTGGTATATATTTATAATTAGAATTTTGTATGAAAATGACTTATGTAGTTCAAGTCCTCTCTTAAAGATTATATTTATAAGTTGAACGCACATGAACGCCATCATAATGACGTAAACATGAGTGGGAAGCTCAGGATTTACTTTTAGCCTCGATCTTTACGAGTTTGGGGCGTGTCAGTGAGAAACATGGCGGAATATCACAATACTTAAAGTTATATAGTAGTGATATTGACAGGCTTTTCTATTGACAGTATAGTAAGCTAATCACATGCACAGAAGAACATGGCGTTATAATATAACAATGTAATATGTAACGATAAAGTTTGAAGTGGCTTAATAAATTCATTAAAAACATAAAAAAGCAAAGGCACATCTGATGCACATTTCTTTGTTCTTCATCTTCTAGAGCTAGAGTTTAAGAACTTTGCTGTATTTTTGTGCAATTAATTAAGAGAAAGTACACCAACATCTTATTATTTTTGATTTGAACGCTCCTGCCATCATAAACACGACTTCCCAACTTGTACGTGCAAACTTCCCAGGAGGAGGACTTGAACGCGCCATTAACTCTTGGCAATCTGTATTCATCAAACTGGATGTGGAAGCTCAAATTCTGTGGATTAAACTCTTGGATTTAGTATATTTGTACATATTAAGTATGTAGGTCATAATGGTAGCCTTTTCAGTGCATTCAAAAAAGGTACATGCTGTGCACAGGATACATACGACTGCAACAACAGTGCAGATATATATGCTAGATTTGTCTATTACTGTTCAAAATGTTCCTGTTGTCATGTAGGTGAAGCAGGAGAGAAAGGAGAGAAAAGGAGCACCTGGGAGACCTGGGAGATTAGGGCCACCTGGGGAGCCAGGTAATACTAAACTGTTTTGAGAGGTTCATCGAATTCAGTCACATGCTTTTTAATAACTATCCACTTACATGATTCAAGTTCTATATGAAGTTTTTGATAGTAAAAGAAATTGCAATATTTTCAAACCAAAAAGGGGAGCTGCCAATTGTGTACACTTTAAGGAGCCCCTAAAACTTCCCTTATCTTGCTTTTAGATAGTTGAGCTCATGTGAGCCAGGAGAATGACTTGTGTTTATAAATGATTCAACATACTGATAAACAAGGGAATCAAAACCCTTTATCAAAATAAACTGAATTACTAAATTCTTTGGTTCATATCCATGCGTTTTATTTTTGCACATATTAAGTTTATGTTATTTTTCAGGTCTCCCTGGAGTCAAAGGCCAAAAGGAAGTCCTGGACATTATGGGAAGATGGGTCCCTCTGGACTCAAAGGCAAGCTTGTGAAAAAAACAGCAAATCTGAAAGTAGCCTGATTACTTGTTTGGTCTAACTGCTTAATAATGGTAAATTTTTCTAGGTTTAAAAGGTGATATGGGAGATCCAGGACCTAAGGGCCCTAATGGAGAGCCAGGTATCCGTTGCTAAAATAGTATTAAAGGGGTGGTTCAGGATTTTGGACATCGGGCCTCATTTCCAAGTTAGTCTTAGTGTTATTTATCAGTTTTCAAAAATGTTCATGCAGTCGTTCCTGTTACATCGCCGGTGATAGGTTAACGCAAGTCAATGGAAACTGCTAACCTGCCATTAAAAACAGTTTTACCCACTCCACAGTACACCAAAAGCAAATATATTATAACCCCAGGTTTTCGATGTAAATGTCTGTTCAGAATGTTAAAAAATCGAACTACTCTTGCATCTCAATGATTGCAATACATTTACAGGAACTAGTTTCTCAGCAGCGGCATAATTTTACTTTGATCCGGTTAGTACTGCACCGTAAAGTAAAAGCGCACTAAAGTTCGGAACTACCTGCACTACCTCTCTCGGTTGCCTAGGTAACTACATATCACTCCGCCACTGACTGTAGACTGTGCTCATAAATACAGGGAACAAAATAGAACTATTGCAATGCGATGAATGCCTAGTTTGATTTCTAACATTATTTTCTTAAAGGGATAGTTCACTTTGAAATACATTTTTTTTATATGTTTTAGCTTACAGTACCTCCAGGGCATCCAAGATGTAGGTGTCTTTGTTTCCACAGTATCTTCAATTTTGATAATTTTAGGTAAAACTGTTCTTGTCTGTCAGTCATACACTGGAGGTGCAGGGGTCCACCTCAAAGAGCAGTCAAAATTAAACATTATTTAATGACTCGTAAATGTAAGTACACATTGATGCCCTAAGACACGAAACGAGTGTTTTTGTGAGAAAATGAACAGTATTTATATCTTTTTTAGCTCATGTAACTATATCCACGTCCAACTGATCTGAGAGCAGGGCGCTTCGGTCAGTGCATGCGCTGGAAGTGATCGCTTGCGCGCCTACGTCACTCTTTGTTTATACAGAGATTTCGGAAGTTTTACCTTTCACCTAAACAAATTTAGATATACGGGAAACCGCAATGGAAGTCGATTTCGGTATATCTAAATATGTTTAGTAAAAGGTAAAACTTCCGAAATCTCCGTGTAAATATTGAGTGACGTCACACGCAAGCGATCACTTCCGGCCGTAACATTGAACTGATTCAGTTCGGTTCAGTTGGACACTGCACAACTGATTCAGATCACTTGATATCAAGAGGTAAAAACGATATAAATACTGTTCGTTTTCTCACAAAAAACGCTCGTTTCGTGTCTTAGGCCATCAATGTGTACTTACATTTATGAGTCATTAAATCATGTGTAATTTGGACTTCTCTGTGCATGCTTTTTGGTGGACCCCCTTAGGCTCCAGTTTATGACTGATAGACAACAACGGTTTGACTGAAAAATGTCAAAACTGAAAATACTGTGGAAACAAAGACACCTACATCTTGGATGCCCTTGAGGTAAGGTAAAACATATCAAAAATTAATTTCAAAGTGAACTATCCCTTTAACAGACGTTAACATCTATAGTCTGGCGTTATCATTTTTTTTTTTTTTTTTTTTGCTTTTGGTGAACTGTGGAGTGGGTAAAACTGTTTTTAATGGCAGGCTAGCAGTTACCGTTGACTCGCGTGTAGCCTAGCACCGGCGAACTATAAAACTGGAACTGTCTCCACTGATAAATAACTTGGAAATGAGGCCCGACGTCCAAAATTCTGAACCACCTATTTAAGTTAATTTCAGTTTATAATTGGTTTGAACTCAATAGGAATCAGTTTAATGCTTGGAGAGCTTGTGTGAATGGTCTAATATTTAATTTGTCTCCCCAGGTGTCCCCTGCGAGTGTGCACCCTTACGGAAAATGATTGGTGAAATGGATATTCAAGTGGCGCAATTAACCAGTGAGCTGAAGTTCATTAAAAATGGTATGTC
The DNA here is from genome assembly GCA_030378365.1 of Hybognathus amarus. Taxonomy (NCBI): domain Eukaryota; kingdom Metazoa; phylum Chordata; class Actinopteri; order Cypriniformes; family Leuciscidae; genus Hybognathus; species Hybognathus amarus. The sequence goes on from JAQIUQ010004721.1 coordinate 238,553, forward strand.
CAAAAGAAAGAATGAACCGTTTGTTCGTGAGATTACAATAACGGGAAGTTGATTCATACAGTTGTTCGTTTTGATGTGCAGGGTGAATACACCTAGACAAAAGCATTTAGCCAGCCCATTCGCCAGAAGCTCTTTTGTTTGACTGTCAGAATGCACTTGTGTGAATGCTGGCTGCTACGGTGTGATTATAGAATTTCAGATCCTCATTTTTCAGCACTGCCCTCCCCTGCAGCTGTCGCTGGCATCAAAGAGACAGACAGCAAGGTCTATCTGCTGGTGAAGGAGGAGAAGCGCTCCAGGGATGCGGAGGTGTTTTGTCAGGGCCGAGGTGGACACCTGGCCATGCCCAAGGATGAGGCGTCTAACGGAGTCATCGCTGGCTACATCGCCGAAGCTGGCCTCAGTCGAGTGTACATCGGCATCAACGACCTGGGAGCGAGAAGGCCACTTTGTGTATGTGGAGCGTTCACCCATGACCACTTTCAGCAAGTGGAGGGAGGGCGAGCCAAACAACGCTTACGATGACGAGGACTGCGTCGAGATGGTGTCTTCAGGCGAGTGGATTCATGTAGCTTGTCACCTCACCATGTACTTTGTGTGTGAGTTTGACAAGGACACAGTATGACTTAATGGAGCATCTATTGGGCGTAAAGTCAATTAAAAGTGTATAAAATTTTTTAAAAATCAAAATAGGCTGAAATTTCAATGAGCTTTTTCCATTTTTCATGTAACATTTTAAGCAGTCACAGCAGTGTGACTGTCTATATTTGATGTAAAACTGTTTAAAACAACATCCAGATAGTTTATGCTTTATCTCAATGGTCCACTTTAGACATTCTACTAACTATAGGTAACTCCATGTCATCTCTCATCAGAGTGTTAGTAGTGTTAGGGTTCATGTCAGCACTGTAAGCTGCCATGTAGACATGTAAAATGTTTGCTGGAGGACCATCAGAATAAAGAATTAGTGGAATTTATTTCCAATGTTTTAGCTTTCCTGTAGCTGAAACATTAAAGCATTGGTGCTTGCAACACCAAGGTCATGGTTTGACTTCCAGGGAAAGTAAGAACTAATAAGAATGTAAAATGTGTACCTTACCTTGAAATGCAATGCAAGTCGCTTTGGATAAAAGCATCTCCCAAATGCATACATGTGAATTATGGAGACAGCCAATACTTGAATAAGAGTTAGTTGACATGTTGTTGCAAAGTTACCTATAGTTAGTAGAATGTCAAAATAAAGTGTTAATGACCTTTAGTTAATGTGGTTATGCACATAGTTTGGGGTTGGGTAAGAATTTTGAATGTTTTTGAGAGAAGCCTCTTATGTTCACCAGGGTAAAACAGTAAAAACAGTACACACATATATATATATATATATATATATATACATATATATATATATATATATATATATATATATATATATATATATATACATATATATAAATATAATATATTTTTTAATTACATTTTTTTTCCTGTGATGGCAAAGCTGAATTTTCAGCATCATAACTCCAGTCTTTAGTGTCACATGATCCTTCAGAAATCATTCTATATGCTGCTCAAGAAACATTTCTTATTATTATCATTGTTGAAACCAGTTGAATGAATATAACGGATGCATATACAACCTTTAAAATAACTGCCTTTATTTGAAATAAATATCTTTTATAACATTGTAAAATGTTACTGTCGCATTTGATCAATTTAATGTCCTTGCTGAATAAAAGTATTAATTTTGTAAAAAAGGAAAAGAATGAATGAATGACCTCAAAGCAGTGAACAATACTGCACATGCCTTTTAAAAAAAATCCCTTTTTACTTTTTAGATGTATTTGTCACACAACAGGTATATACATTATACAGTTAAGGACAACTTTATTATGAGAGGGACATCTAGTTTACTAAACTACATTAAATTATGAATGTAATCAATTAAATGGACAAACAAAACTTTTTTTTGTCTTATTATATTTTCAATTTTAGATTCCATAGATTTAATCTCTCTCTTAATTATCTATTATAATAAATAGAATAAATAAATACGACCACCATTTCTTATTTTAAGAAATAAAAAACATCACCATCAGAAACGACCTTTTATATTAAGCTGAATTATATCTTTAACATTATTTGCTTTGAGTTAAAGTGGTATTAAACGTCCCCTAAATTATACTAAAGAACTAAAGAAATTCCATTGTGTCCTCCCTCAGTACTTGATAGATTTAATAAAAAAATATTAATGCGAGAATATACACATACAGTAATGATAAAGTTTATGTCCATAGTTTATGTCAACTTTCCCATACAGCTTTAATTATGATTTTATATCATAATCAGTAACACGGTTTAGTTTCTTGAGATTTTTTTCACTGCTTCTAGGCCTACTAAATCTGTGTAATCTGAATTAATATGATAAATTATTTCTAAAACATAATAGATACATTAGGGATTCATTATACTGCATTTATTTTGTCTTTTATTTTAGTAAATAAACACTAAATAAACACTTTTATCTGTATATCATGATGAGCAAAATTTTTTCCCTAATACATTCTTTGTCCCGTAGTATTTTTTTTCTGTATTTTCGATGTGTGTTTTTCTGAGGCACTAATAAAATTCCATGACTCCTTTTAAGGTTTCCTATTTTTCTTGACGCGTGCAGTTATTTTGATAGAGTTGTAATATGACGCTCTCTAGTGGTCTCTGACTGGCTCTACATTGTCGTTCTTCATTTACTGTAGGCCTATGTGCTTCCAGTAACAAGGTCATGCTGTCTTGGAATTAACTATGCATGCAAATATAACAGAAGGCAGGAAATCTGATTAGTTTGTGGCAAAGTGGCAAACTGTATAGGCTACTGTATAGGCTACTATCCCCTCCATGAATATTTAAAGTGCTGGAATTTCATAACAGGTCTTTAGAATTAACTTTACAACAATATCAGGCAACATGCTTGTGTAAACTGATCTGTTATATTACACTGCCTGTCAGACCAAACAGACAATGGCACAAGGAACATATTCTGCTAAAATATACATTGCGACCATAGACTGATAAAAATATGACAAATGGGAGTCATTCTTAACGAGATCGGTCACACAAATATATCATAATTTCTGCCATCAATTCAGTCATCATTAACTCACCCTCATGTTGTCATCCTGTATGAATTGCTTTTGTCTGCTGAACACAAAAGAAGATGTCTTGAAGAATTTGGGTAACCAAACAGTTGTTGTAAACTATGATTCGGGTTACAATCATTTCTTCAAAAATATAATATTTTGTGTTTCAACAGAAAAAATGAAATTCATACAGGTTTGGAACAACTTGAAGGTAAGTAAATGATGACAGAATTTTCATTTAAATGGTAACAATTGTCATTGCTGTATATATATATATATATATATATATTACATAAATGACAATTGTCACCATTTAAATGAAAATATCTATATATATATATATATATATATATATATATATATATATATATATATATATATATATATATATATATATATATATATTAGATAAACCCTATGCAAATTCTAACCTTACGTTTAAATAAATAATATGAAATGGTTTCACTTTAATTATATTATTATTTTCTTAAATTTCCCAGATGCCTATGAAATGTTTGTCCCTTTCATCAGGATAATAAAAATGTGTAAATTTATTCAAAATAAATATTCCATGCTATTACAACCATTATGGGATGGTCACTTTGCTAATAGCATGTGTGTGTGTTTTCTTTTTTATTGAACAAAGATCACAGGGGATACATGTATCAGATGCTAATAGCATTTTCAAAAGGTGAATGTAGGCTACTTAAAAAGGTCAAAGATCAGAGGATGTCCAAATTATTCATGATTCCCTAAAATAACGTTAATATGCTAGGCTAGCTCAGGTTATCCCCCCACAAACACTTGTTATCACTGATGTTACATTGTATAATGTTCTTGTGAGGGGAAAACACCGCATAAAACACACCTGATCAGCTAATCAAGTCCTTCAGGCTCATTTGAAAACTGCAAGTGTGTGTGTTGAAGCAGGGTTGGAACTAAAAGGGCTGTGGCCCTCCAGGAACTGCAGTGTCCGCTACGACCGTGTACTGTAAGTAATATCCTGATTAAAATGTAACCAAGTGTTTAGTGGTTGTATGGTTTTAGATGGCTGCCGCGGCCGTTAAATCTCCAGTTACCTCAGCACAGACTCAACTAGAACATTTTTTTTAAATCAACAAAGGAAAAAGAAACAGTTATGGCGATTCATTTAGTATGAAGGGAATTGAGGGGCCAGTACTTGAAATTTCTTGCGTTTGGCATTCTTGAAATCTCGTCAAAACATCATAGCTGACTCGAGAACATGATGGGAAAAAAAACGTTTATTTTACAAGTGCTTATTTTGTTTCAGCGCCTCCTCGTGTATTATAGCAGGATTGGTTTGATTCATAATGTCTGGTCGGGGCTCGGGGCTTTAATTCACAGCTTCCGCCAACCAAAACGGTTACTGTGTTCCGAAAAGGAGATGGTTTTTACCCCGGCCGAAGGTTTGTCATCAGTCAACGCCAATCATTCACTTTTGACAGCTTTCTGAACACTGTCACTCGAGGCATTACAGCTCCATTTGGGCAGTGCGAAACATTTACACCCCTAACAAGGGTCACCGGGTGATGGATTTGGAGCAGAGAGACACTGAAACAACCATGGAAATAACGAGCAAGTTATTCACATGATAATGCAGCAGTTATTATAGAATAAGGTACCGGAACTATTAGAGTAAGTTAAGTAAACTGTTGTGGTTTGGGGTTAAATCACTTTTAGGTTTTGAATCTGTAGGCTAATATCAACAATTGTCATTCAATTGTGAATTAAAGTATAATTTTAGAAGTTTAATACAGGGTTTAAACTGTTATACGGTCTTTTCCATCAGAGAAGGATCATCTTTCAGCGAAAATATGGTTTTGAATAAAAAAGTGGTTACTTGTAGCCTTCAGATATGAGTTTTCGATTTATAAATAGAGAGAGACTTAATTAAGACATAGGCTTAACATATAGGCCAAGCTTATTATTATCAGATGTCATTTCTTGTGTAATTTGTGCTAATTTTGACCTGGCCTATAATACCGTGTACTATATAGTGCCTCAATGTATTTGTTATGAAATTTATATTTCAAGGCATGAAGATAATATACTTTTTAAGGACTTGTTATATTTATATTAGCAATGTTATGTGTTGTTTATTATGTTAACACTTTTCTCTCTCCTTTATTCTTTTATAGCTATCATCATATTCATACACCATAGAAACCGTCAAAAAAAGGAAAAGTTAACTCGGTAAGAGTGTTCATAGCATTTTATTATTCTATATTTGAAATATAATCTAAATCATTTTTCTTTTCAGTGAGTTTGTCTGAGTAAATATATTAGAACTGTAAAGGGAAAGCATATCTGAGGCAAATCATAACATTTTTGCTGTATGATCATTACTGCTGTTCCACATCCTACATCATTATTGACTCTCCAACAGAATATCACTGCAAGGTTTCTCCAGACTGTATGGATGACTGGTTTCATGCCTCTTGTTGCTGAAAACCATAAAGTGAATGTGTATTGATATCTCCATTTAAGTCAGCTGTTTCAATGCATTTTAAACTATCAGGGAGCCTACAGTATGTGGGGCAGGCTTAGTTTTCTGACTGTTCATAAAATTATTTTAGAAAATGATTTAGTCGACATTCACTTCATGTTCTTTGCAACATGATTTGTGCTACTTAAGCTCTCCCCTATGATTTCTTTTCATTTTCTAATACATTAATGTCATATTCCAAAATCCCTTCCTTCTTTTTTCAGCAAGCTAGCTCTTTTCTTTACTCTTTGCCAATCTTTATTCAGTCAATACATGCACCTCAATAAACAAACTGTTCTTTTCACTCCTGATAGTCTACTCCTAAAAATGCAGTGACTATTTATGTTATGTAGTAATGAAAAGTGGTTACAGCTGTTGAACAATTTATCTGTTGGATAATTACCAATGCCACAATTTAGCACAAGACCTGCTCAGACCTGCTGTGGAGTTATATCTTCCTGCAATTTTCATTTCCACTTTTGCTCATACACCTGCTTGTAATTTTCATACAAACCATCAGGTGCTTTTCATTGAAGTTGGAGCAAAACTCTGCAGGAAGGTGTACTATAATGAACTGTAGCTTTAGCATATAACCACCACGATACCAAAATAGTATATTTGTTATCTAAGGGTAGTCTACGTTTCCACGGAATCAATGTACTAAAAATGGTAACGTTTTCCTTTGCGTTTTTCATGTACAGATGAGAACATTGTCAAAACAATCCCAGATCACACGGATCTGCGAAAATGAAGTTTGCGTTTTCAGACCCCCAAACACTGTTGTTCGTGTAAATGAACGACCAAAACAAATAAAAAGTTTTAAAATTTTAGGGTGTTTACACGACAACGAAATACTAAAAATGTTTTTCCTTTGTATTTTTAGCGTTCAGTCAACAACATTGTCAAAACGATCCCCACTCACATAAATCCACGAAAAGGACTAAAAACGCTGTATTCTGCTGCCAGGCCAGTAGTTGGCGATGTCACTTTGTAAAGAAACTATGCACCTATAGACTGAACTCATGGGGTCCTTCTCTTTCTTATTTGTGCATCATTTTTTTTCCCTTTCTTCGCGTTTTATAGATATACACTACAGTAGATGTCGCCTTGGGGTTCTTAGCATGTGTCAATTCCGCGGCCATCTTGGAACCGGGGTCTTGTCATAGAAAGTAGCAAGGTAACGCTGCTATCTCCACCTGTACTTCGAATTCATGGATTTTCAGAGTTTTGTGCTGCATATGGATGTACACCAGAACGAAATCTAGGAATAACTAGAATATTTTTCAAATTATTATTTTTTTATTATGATTTTTTTTATACTTTTCTCTAGACTCAATGATAAATACATGTCTGACCATTGAAACAAACCAAAAATAGCGGCTCTATTGACGCATTCGTTCCAGTGAACTGCCTTAGCCAAGGGGACATCTTGTGTACTTATCTATGCTCGTGTCTCAGGTATGCGCATGACTTCACCGTTTTTTTTATACAAATTTGCATTTTTGTAGTTTACAGACAATAGTTGTATCGTTTTTAAACCCTTTTTCAAATGTTTGCGTTTTCAAGCCCCCGAAACACCGTTGTCATGTAAATGAACGGCTAAAACGCCTATAAAGTTTTACACAATGTTGTGTAAACGGCCACTAAAAGACTCCAATGTTTTATACTGATTTTAAGCTGTTTAAATAAATCCATTTTAAAACATGATTAAGTAAAATCAAATAGATGCAAATAGTTAAAGCTACACTGTGTAACTCTAAGTTTATTCTTAGCTAAAAACACTCATTAATGTATATTTACTTCGTTCAAGTAATAAAGTATTCTCGTGAGTGTGTAATATGCCATTGAAAATACATACGGGTACGGGGTTCTAATGTCGATCGCCATGATGCCCCTCCATCTTGAAAGTACATTAGCCAAAGAGGGACATACCCGTTTATTCAAGCTTCGCTTTTTGTGTTTACGATTGAGTTAACACTCATGGACGAGGTTGAACTGGAAACCATGTTAATCTTGGACTACATTGGCCACCGTAGGAGTTATAACGAAATCTGAATTGAGATGAACAGAAACTAATATTCACTGGATGGTCATATACCTTTTCACTGCTAGATGGGGGTAAAAATCACACAGTGTAGCTTTAAGAATAAACTATGCCATGATTTTTTTTACTTCAGAAATCTGTCCTGTTTCTTTTATATATGACTGACAAATATACATCACATTGATTTTATTAACTTTTTTTTAAAACTGTATAATCCAAATGGAATATGGATTTTTACATGTTCATCACTGAGGTCTCTGTGACCCCAAGCATGAAAACAGTTAAGGCACTCAGCCGTTTTGTATAGGGTTCAAGAAGACCCAGGCTTGTTGCCATTCAAAGTTTGGACAATTTGAAGTGACTTATTAAGCCAATAGTTTTTACAACCTTCCTCAGAGACCAAAATGCAGTGGACCATAATAGAGCAATAATCATAAAAATACCCACTTAGAGTGACTTTGCTTGAGGTGGCACTATATGTCACTGTCTGTCACCCTTTTAGCTCCTTTTTTCCGTCTGCACAACAACCAACATAGCATTTAATTGAAGAAAACCAGATGTGCAAGTGCCCTAAATGAGTAGTGGAACAGTTATTGTCAGCGATGCTCAGCGGGGTCCTGTTCATTTGTCTCCACTGCAGATCCAACCTGTAGTTCACAGCAGAATAATTGTCCCAGCTCGATGGAAGAGAATCAGTAATGAGTTGTGTGCCATCAAGTGAGCCGTGCTTTTAATGTGTCCCTATTGGAAGTCTTCAATGGCAAACCCTCAGGCTACGGCAAAGTCTAATTCTTTAAAACGGTCTATAATACTGTCTAATGGTCTAGAATCAGACCAATGTTCTCTGCTTTATCTAATTATTTATGTCTAATGGCATCTCATTTTCTCAAATGTTGTTAATTATAAGTGAAGCACAATGTGTGGTTCCAAATTTGGTATTATTTTGTAGTGTTTTTGCCAATCTTGGTTCCTCCAGCACTGGTGCTGATTCCAAAACACACGCTTGCCAGCTGGGAAAGGTATTGGGTATTGGATCACCTTTGCACTGGAGCTGTGCACAGGCATGTGCTTCATTCATGAAATGTACATGCATAAAATGAAAGACAATGTTGAGCGGTTTCAATTCTTTCAGGTTGTGCATGCTGAATGGGAAGCCTTTACATGGAGCATATGAGCTGAAGAACAACCACTGTTATGTTTCTGTAGGGACAGATCAGATTGCCTTATCATCTGGTTCCATGCAAAGGAGATTTCCATTACACGAGAATAGATGTTAAGCTTCATGCTGATTTGTACTCGGCTTTCGCCAAGGTAAGCACCAACTAAGATGTAGCTTTACAGTAAATTATGCTTCTCCATCCATTTACGCTTGTTTCCATATGGTGGTGTGACTCCCCTTCTGTCCTGTGTTATCGGCTGTAGTATACTTGGCGCGTCAGCCCACATGACGGCTGCAACTACAGTGTGGTCTCCCAAGTGGACCAGCAAGACAACCGTCTGGATTGAGCCGAGTAGGGGACATCTTAGGGTCTTTCCGTCCTCAGTGAGCCGAGTAGGGGACATCTAGAGTCTTTCCGTCCTCAGTTTGTCGACTTGGCCATGACACCTCAAGAGGGCTCGAAAGTGACTCTGTACTCGAAAGTGACCCAGTAATTCACAGCCTCACTGATGTGTAAGGAAGATTATAAGACAAGATAATTGCAATGACGGGTGTATAATGCCCTTTTATTACACTTTTTTGTAGTTAAATTTGCAATCATTTGCTCACCTTTTGATGTTCATAACCTGTTTGACTTTTTATCTTTCATGGAGTACAAAAGTACAAAAATATTCCACTTCGGAGGCCATGTGATTGATTCTATGCAGAAATGTGAACAAATGTGGCTATACTGTTTGAGTTTGGAGCTGGGAAGATTTTTTAAAGTCACTTGCTCACAAAAGCTGCATTTATTTGATCAAAAATACAGTAAAAATTTATAAAATTAATTAAAAAAATTATTGAAATATTACAGTTTATTGCAATTTTAATATATTTTAAAATGCAATTTGAATTTTCTGCATCATTACTCCAGTCTTCAGTGTCACATGGCCTTTCAGAAATCATTAGAATATACTTATTGAAACATTTCTTATTAGTAATGTTGAAAACAGTTGTGTTTCTTCATATATATATATATATATATATATATATATATATATATATGTATATGAACAATATTTATTTGAAATACAAATAATTTGTAACACTTTCACTTTTGCTGAATAAAAGTATTTTATTCTTAAAAAAATCTTACTGACCCCAAACTTGAATGGTAGGTTATTAAATAGAAACAAATAATTTCAATATTTGAAGAGTTCAGATGCAAAAGCCTCTAAGTGCCATTTGAAATTTTCTTCTAAAATGATCATTTTTATCAAGCTTGTATATTTAAGTTCAGTAATTTCACTTAAATGGCAATGAAGATTACCTATTAATTGTCATTTAAGTGAAATTACTGAACTTAAATATACAAGATTGATAAAAATGGTCATTTTAGAAGAAAATTTCAAATGGCACTTAGAGCTTTTGCATCTGAACTCTTCATTTATTAACAATAATTCTAGAATAGTAAAGTAAAATAAATATATCTGTAAATTGTTAATTAAATTAACATTAAAAATGCATAGTTTAAATTGCACTAATAAATTAATAAAAATGCCAGCACTGACATGATAAAACAGAATTCTGTTTTGTAAAATATTTTATTGTTTTCCATGAAAAATAAACAGCAAACAGGTTTGGAACAACCAGAGAATGAGTATATGTGATAACAGACTTTTGTAACAGAAGTGACCATTTCACCCTTTTTTTAGGATCAACAATGGCATTCTTCCAGTGCAAAAAAAGGAAACCAAGACAGAACTTTGGTAAGGATGATGAAATAATATTATCAAACTGTTTCATATATAAAATATGCATATTATGGTATGGGTGTGATATATTATTTAAATATCTAATGAAAACGCTGGCATTGATTTTGCCTGTCAGTGTCTAATCGGCTCATTCTTCAGAAGGCAGGGATGAACACAGGGAAAACGAGTGTGTGTTTGCCACATTAGTAGACTTCCACATTAGTATTATTTGCTGTCTTAAACAGTTATATGGAGATTAAAGGTAGAACCAAGCTAATGTCCTGGACTAGTTACAAGACACCAATCTTGATGATCACCCATCTCTTTCCACTCTGACTGAACCCAGTTAGTGAGAAAATTTCAATTGGGACCAGATTGACCACTGTTTATAAATGGACCACTGTTCATTAGTTCTGAAGATCAGATACTTGAGAAAAATGTTACCATCACAGGATCACAGTGTCTCCAATCAGGCTGATCTGTGTTGGGTTCGAGGGTACATTCCCCTCATCAATCTCTGTCTGTATGAAGGTATTGAGTTCTTCTCGCCTCTCCTTTTTCAAACTGTCCCAAAGCTCAAGAGTTTGTGTTACTTGATCAAGTGAGAGCCGAAATCCCTCACCGGGGGAAGGAGCTGAAACCCTCCCCTGAATCCACAGAATGAGGATAAATTGTTTCGATGATCGTGTGCGTGTTGACTTGATGCTTTGGGATGGTCCAGACTACAATAAGAGCCAGACCTGGCAAATAAGTGATGGAGAAAAAATACACACTTAGTGGACTGGGACCCGGAGCTCTCCAAAGTAAAGTTTGAGACATCTGGTTATTGTGAATAAGAGAAATGACAGCCAACTGTTTGCCTGTTGATGTTAGAGGGACAGAACTTGTGTAATTGATTTCTCATGCTTCATCAGCTTCATTGAGTGGAGGAAATAATTTGAAGAAAGTGGCCAATTATCTTTGATACAATGAAGATGGAATAGCAATCAAAGTCTCATCAAAGTGTCATTACATTCCAAGGTGTTGTTCCATAATCTGTTTACATTTACCCGTAATCTGTATTTGTTGAGAGGAAAACAAACAATTTAATACATATTAGTTTTCCCTTCAGAGAATGTAATGGTAATTCAAACACCACCAGGTAAATGATTTGATGCATTTTTATTTAATTTGTTTCTCATGATCTTAAGAACATTTCGATCTTAGGTGGATTATCTAGAGGCTTAAGTTTGAAAATAATTGTATTTTATATTTTATAGTTTAAATTTCTTTCAAAAAACATTTTTTAATAACAATTAAAACAGAACCTGCCCAAAAGTTTGGAAACATTACTATTTTGTTTAAAGAGGTATGTTACGCTTACCAAGGCTGCATTTATTTAATCAAAAATATAGTAAAAACAGTAATATTGCGAAATGTTACAAATTAAAATAACTGTTTGAATATATTTTAAAATTTAATTTATTCCTGCTGAATTTTCAGCATTCAGCAGTGTCACATGATCCTTCAGAAATCACTCATATGCCGATTTAGTGCTCAAGTAACATTTATTATTAATAATGCTGACAACAGTTTCGCTGCTTAACGTTTCTGTGGAAATGGTGATTCTTTGAGTTTATTTATTAAATGTATTTATTCAATTTATAAAAGCGTTTATTAAATATAAATATTTTGTAGCATTATACATGTTTTCACGGTCACTTTTGATCAATTTAATGTATCCTACAAGTATTAATATCTCATTTTTAATCTTACCACAAATGTTTGAATGGTATCATTGTTTCCACAAAAAAAAGTTTTCACTATTGATAATAATGACAATGTTATCGGAGCACCAGATTAGCATATTAGAATGATTTCTGGAGGACAATGTGACACTGAAGTCTCACAGGAATAAATTACATTTTAAAATGTATATTAAAATAGAAAACAAATGAAATTCGAATTGGATTTTGAATCCTGAAAAAAAAAATCATCTGGTTCCAATAATTCTCAAATTATCATTTTGAATTGTAATCAGTTAAATAAATGCAGCCTTGGTGAACATAATAGACATCAAAACATACATTTAATACAAAACATGATATTTCCACGTCATAGCATCCTCTTTACAGATTCTGTATTTTCCACATGAGGGAGACAAAGACTCAGCTTTGGTTTCCATCAACCCCCTCTACCAAAACACCTTTCTTTATCCGTCTGGCTGCTTACATTATCCTATGATGTCATTCCAACATAAATATTTTGATTATGAAATTGAACAACGGAAGAATCTATGTCATCTTTTAAGCAATCGATACAATATATTTAAGCCCATATTTTATTGTCATGTAAACAGCATGGAGGGGCCTGTGTATTATTAGAAACCTCCGTTGGGTTTTTTCTCCATGTGACAGAGCTGGCACTGCACCGGCAGATGAAAGCGGTAGCACAGCATTCTGTGTTTACTCTCCAACTGGCCTAACAGATGTTGAGCTAGGTGTCAGCAAAGTTGACACGGGTGGAAAAGTGCAACAGCGGGCGAGATGATCACACCCCCTTGTCCTCAGTGGCCACATATCCGTGACTGTGACATGCAGAGGCAGTAAAGCTATCCCAGAACCTTTCTGTGACACCACAGGGCGAAGCTGTCTCCTCATATCTCCGATGACTTGCTCAAGTCAGAGCCGCTGCTGTCCCTGCGGAGGCTTCCTGTTTTGAAGAAACATTGCTTTCTCGAGGGGATTGGTGGAGACACCCATCCAGCTGCTCTCTGTCAGGCCTGTCCTACACAGGCAGGGGGAGTGTCTCACTGAAACATCAGGGGGTCTTCCACGCCTGGCTTCAGAGTCATTATCACATTGCTCTGGATTGAAGAGACCATCCCCCATTACTTTCATATTTCAGTTAGAATAAAGGAAACTACAACCTGTTCTTAGGCCTTGTGTAAGCCTGGTATCAAGATCCATATCAGCAGATCTGTTCCTGATCTGATGCTGTCCCAGATCTGTCCACCATCACAAGTGGTCACCTGAGACTTTGCTTTTTATACCATGCAGATGTATCAAACCGTTTTGAACCCCGTTTACACATGGTTTTGGTGTCGTCCTGTTTAAGTTATTAAAATGGGCCTTGGATTAGTCTTGTTTGTCTATCAGGTGTATAATGTAGGCTTTACATACTTTTAACCTTACTAACTGAACTGAGACTTTCCACCTTTAAATTTCTTACTTAAATCTCACTTGGCCACGATTTGGCCATCTGAGACAATGTTGAGAAACCTAAAAGATTCCCAAGCCAAAATCTGAATCTTTGATCACTAGTTTGACATGTTCGTCAGACAATCTGACGAGCAACAGTTTTAAAGGACTATTATAAGTTATACAGTGTGCAACCCGTCTTCCATCATAAGCATCACAATTATCATAAATGCCAGAAATTGGACATCATCGGCCTCTCAAGTCATATCTATGACTGGGAAACTCTGAAATAATTTTTATAATCAAGTTTCCGAGTAAGGACGGGCAATAAACCTTAAAAATGGAGGAGAGAACACAACATCTGCATTGATTTATTGGCGTTACAGTCAATTTACGTATACAAATATCCATTTGGTGCACATTGAATACTACGTTTATTGGAGCAAAATTCAAGAATTGTCTGCAAAATGGCTATCTAGCACAGTGAAAGGCGATGACAATTTAAGGGTGCCTCCATGATTCGCATTTTCCAACGACAAAGCACCTGAACGTGAAAACTCGTAATTAAGACTTGGGAAGACAGAATGCGTTGTTCCATTCCGATGCACTACTTTTCCATTGGTTTTCCAGACTGATCTCATGAAATGGCGTGTGTATGACACGCCGATTCGTATTTCCATTTTTGGCATATTATCAACATGCATAATCGCTTTTCAGCGTGTTTATGAACGCCATTGACTTAGCGTTATATTACTGTATATATAAATCTATGACCTACCCCAACCCCGTCCCTAAATCTACCCATCACTGGGGTTAATTACATTTATGAGTCTACCCCTACCATCCTTGTAAAAAAATATCGCTCCCCAGATGTAGATCTACATTTTGCTTGAATTGAAAGTGGTGTGTATGTTTACGCAAAAGTCATGATGTCATGTTGACTTTTTCATTGGTTTTCTATGTAAACACTCGCTGAATGAACACCTATAAACGTTTCCAGCGTCTTGCGGATGACGCGTGTTCTAAAACGCAGTGCTCAAGTTCAAATCAGTTCAACTTTTCAAAAACGCCTCTAGAGACCTTTATTCCCCATTCCACTGACCTCGTCTCAAGTTTTTCAAAGCCAAGCCGCGTTCTGTGTGAACGGCCCCTTCTATGTGAAGAGTCAGTCAGACCAACATGTTGTTTTTTTCATGCTTTTTAGATGTGGTTTCATCTGAAATAGATCCCATAGATGGCACAATAATAGATAGAAACTCATTCATTCAAAATGAATTATATCGCACTGTAAGTCTGCAAACTGCTGTACACAAAACTTCAAAGATTCCAGATATGTATTTGGACTTTGAAACTTGTGTCCATTAAAAATAAATACAAGGCACAATGTACAGTTCTGCTTGTGAGTATCTGGTTTACCTTCCACTGAGTCATTGAAACAAAACTCTTGAGTATATTTTCCAAAGATTGGATGGCATAAACCTGGCATCACATCCAGGCGAATCCAGTAATTTCTTCTGCAATAGCACTCATTGTATTAACCCAGCACCTTCTAAACATGTCTTTGTTTCCATGCGGACTAGTGAATCTCAACGGGATAGTAAAATTGCGTATCCAGCCAATCAGATTGGAACCGCCGGTTTTTGAGTGGTGTTGGCAGTTTTGTTCAACATGAATCAGACGGTCCGTTGGGAGGCTGCCTGAAGCTGGGATTAAATGAAAATTGACCTTGGAACTCTTCAAAAACTCACTTACCCTCAGTAATATAGTATTATATCTCATTTTTCACAACAACCTCTTGAGTTTAAGAGTTTTTTTTCAATTTTTTTTTCAAAAACTCGCATTTTTTCAAAGTTTTCAGATTTCAGCACGTTCATCTTGAAAGTTTTCTTGATGAACTTGAGTTCTGACTTACTGAATTGCAGCACAACTTTTGGCAGAGCTGTTGTTTTATTTCTACTTTGCCCACCAACAGCTGTTCAAATTCAAAAGCATGTCAGGCAGAGTTTGCTTTAAAAAAAGCAAGTGAGTAGAACAAATATCCAGCTATTCCCCAGGCCCCATGTTAGTGGGCTTGCAAACACCATTGCCCGAAGTGTGTAGCAGTGGAAGACGGAGATCAGTGGAGTACCCCCATGCTGCCTCTCTGTGGAGCCAACTAACAGTGGCAAGAGCAGGAGAAAAATGTATTAAGCCTTCTCTTTCCCCTCACTGTGCCAGAAATGGCTCACCTTGCTCCCAATGGTAGATCCAGTATGCACTGCCTGCTGGAAGAAAATTACCTTTTGTGGGAGTATTAATTCAGACATGCATCCCGCTGTCAAAGCATCACTCTAAACTCCTCTTCCCACTGTTCTGTTCTCTCTGTCTCCAGTGTCCCAGTCTTCTTTTTCATCATCAATAACTGTCTGCTGTCTGCTGAAGAATAAGTTATTCCCCCACAAGTCTCTTTTTTAAAGCTTGTTTGGATCCTCATTGTTTGATCTGGCTTGATAAATAAGACTATTGCAGTTAGAAATTCATGGCTGCCCTGTTTCATCAATAAATGATTAGTTTGCTGTGCTCTCTGGTGATTGATAGGTTGTGCATGGGATGTATTGGAACCAGATGAATTCAATACCGTGCCGGTCGCTGGGGAGCTACAAAGCATATCAGCTCATGAAAAATTGAGGTCAATGGAAAATGTGAAAAAGAGAGTAAAAGAGGAAGAACAAGCTGTGCTCGAAACACAGTTGTTTCTTGTTATCAGCGGGTTGTAGACACTTTAAGCATCAGATCAAATCAAAGTATGGTCTGAAAGAAGATTGCTTTCTACCCTTAGTTCGCAAAACCATGAGTGGACATTGCCGGCTCCATCGTTTTTTACGCCACGCTACCCGAAAATCCCATATCTCTTCGCTATGCCGGGTGAGTGTGGCGAGTCGGTCTCCCTGGAGTTCCTTTTCCCTGCTCTTCCTTCGCCAGATACAGGCGTTTTACATAATTGCTGATAGTCACTGTGGCTGTTGTTTTTGTAGAAGTGTTATTTTCTCCTCCCTTCTCTCCATCTTTCTCTTTACCATCTCTGCGGTGTGATTGTGATGCATTTATGATTAAGGGAATGAGAGAGAGTGGCAAAAAAGAGGGATCTTGTACTCTTGCATGTGTGCGGCGCAATACAGCGAGCGCAGGCGTGTGTGTGCCACAAATTGCTTTGAATTGACAGGCTGTTCTCTAAAGCCCACCTACATTAGGGAAATACGCTCTCATTCTTGGATAGAATGCCATCCTGTGAGAGGAATATTAAAGCTCATCATGGATTCAAATGCTGCAAAGGGCTTTAAATCATAGATCAATTCAATCAGGCCATTTTGTTTCAAATGTATGCAAGTGCCTTGTTAGCTCTGGCTGGGAAAACAAAATGTTTCCATTTTTTTTCTGAAAGGTAATCAAAATGTTCATAAGTTATTCATGAGAAATCTCTCTCATTCTCTCAGAATATTTCTCTATATTGGTTTCTGTTCTTTTGCTTTCATTCACCAAGTCTCTTCTCACTCTGTTGCATATAGAGGCGTACTGTATATTCGTAACTAGTGTTTTTTTTGGCTACCTTTATTTTAATAGTAATAATAGTGTGTAGCATTATACAATATATTTAAACAAGTAATTCATATTTTTAAAATAAATTACACATACACTCACCTAAAGGATTATTAGGAACACCATACTAATATTGTGTTTGACCCCCTTTCGCCTTCAGAACTGCCTTAATTCTACGTGGCATTGATTCAACAAGGTGCTAAAAGCATTCTTTAAAAATGTTGGTCCATATTGATAGGATAGCATCTTGCAGTTGATGGAGATTTGTGGGATGCACATCCAGGGCACAAAGCTCCCATTCCACCACATCCCAAAGATGCTCTTTAGGGTTGAGATCTGGTGACTGTGGTGGCCATTTTAGTACAGTGAACTCATTGTCATGTTCAAGAAACCAATTTGAAATGATTTGAGCTTTGGGACATGGTACATTATCCTGCTGGAAGTAGCCATCAGAGGATAGATACATGGTGGCCATAAAGGGATGGACATGGTCAGAAACAATGCTCAGGTAGGCCGTGGCATTTAAACGATGGCCAATTGGCACTAAGGGGCCTAAAGTGTGCCAAGAAAACATCCCCACACCATTACACCACCACCACCAGCCTGCACAGTGGTAACAAGGCATGATGGATTCATGTTCTCATTTTGTTCACGCCAAATTCTGACTCTACCGTCTGAATGAACGAGACTCATCAGAACAAGCAACATTTTTCTAGTCTTCAACTATCCAATTTTGGTAATCTCTTGCAAATTGTAGCCTCTTTTTTCCTATTGGTAGTGGAGATGAGTGGTACCCGGTGGGGTCCTCTGCTGTTGTAGGTTTTTTTCTTATTTGTTGTTTATTCTTTTTTTTTTGTTCCGTCCAAAATCGTTTTGGCTCACAAATATGAGGGGGTGCATGTGAATGAGCATGACACTGTTGTAAACTGCATAAAATGAACAAGACTTAGAATGAGCAAGTGCATTGTGTCTTTTACATGCCATGAGGTCATTCAGTGAATAATTGCAGGCGCTCCGGAGCTGCCATCACTTTACTCATAAGAGCCGAGCCAGCAGTCCTTGTGATGGAGTTGAGTTTCCCTCACTCATGCAGATCTCGCATTAGCCTCGGACGGTTTGTCTGCAGCCATACTTATAAAAGCCCCTCGATGAAGGCTCATACCTACTCTGGACACTTGATCATGTCCCTTGGGGCAGAAGATCCACATAATGCCATTCCTAATGGCAGAAAGGAAAAAAAATAAAAATAAAACAAGAAAGCTCCTTTTATCAATCGCTGCAGAGGGGTAATCAAACATGCCATGACTGCGAATGCCATTCCCATCACCTACTGGAGGAGTGCATCTGCTGTCAGCCTATCATTAGCCAAGATTGTCTTACCTTTGAATGTCAAATGCACCAACCAATGCAGTTTGCATCTCAGGATCGAGAAAGCCCATTAAATGCTTTGTGAAGTGCTGAGCTCAGACGAACTTGATTTGATGCGAAGTGTTTTGGGTAATGCTGAAGAGTGTTTAACACTTGAACCCCTCATGTCTTGTCTGCCGAAACAAGACAGTCCATCTATAGACAGGGTTTTTTTTCTTTGTCTGTGTTAATCTTCTTCTTTTTGAGAGAAGATATTGATTGTTTCGTAACAAGCATTAATTGATTTGTAGTTAGCCCCAACAGAGTCTGACCATTTACAATGTCATTTTCTTATGTGCACTGCGAACAGTGAAACTCAATTGTGGAAATAGTGTCTCAAGGTTCTTTCTAATGGATCAATCCTGCTTTATGCTGCTATCTCTAATCTTCTGATTATAAATGTGTTCTGTCATACAAGGAAAAATATGGTTTAGGATTTTGAACAATTTTCATTCAGTCAGCTTTTTTTTTTTTAAGAAAACGGCAACTTAAATTAAACATGAAATTATTAGAAAGACTCAGTATTTTCTTGTAAAATGTACTCCAATAATTTTTGTTTTATTCAAACTGAATATATATATATATATATTACAGTGCATATGGTTGAATATGTTGTTTATACTAATGGATGCATCTAACATCAGCATGTAATCAGGATTTATCACCCTCTCCAGAAAAAAGTGTCTTCAGAGCCACCAACAAAATGATGGAGGCAGTAATAGCATCTGAAGTCCTTGAAGATGAAAATATGAAGGTGGAACTTTCCATAGAACAGGTGAAGATGATAACCAATATACAATACACTGTACTTATTGAATACCAAAACTAGGATGCATCAATAAAAAATCTGAATACTTTCTTCTCCCACAGATGAAAGTAAAAGTTGAGGAGGAACAAAACTCCTGACCAGAAAGTGGTGGTGACAGCCCTGCCAAAAACTTCCCAACCCATCCAAATTCAACAGCTACACCAAGGTCATACCCTTCCAAAACCAATAAGGTCAAGGACAATTTATTTTGCACCCTAGTAATGCCTTCTCAGCATACATGTAGGATCTGTATATCAGATCAACTGTATATCAGAATATCTGTATATCAGAACTGATTTATTGTGCTTTGACCAGTCTTTAAGAAGGTAATTTAGTAAAACTAAACTCAATGCCCATCAACAGATCTCAGACCATGCCTTAAGTATGAAGGAGTCAGAGGGAGACCTCCAACTCAACAACCATGGAGAGTACAGGGACGAGTCATTAGATCAACCAGAACCAAAGGTATGGAGCTCATGACTCATGGAACATTATTAAAGACCAGTTAAAGGGATAGTTTGGCCAAAAATTATATTAACACATGCACTACTCACCCTCAAGCCGTTAGAGATGCATATGTCAATCTTGTTTCAGACGAACACATTTTCAGTTATTTTAGAAAATGGCTTAGACCCTTCAGTGGATATAATGTGAAGAAATGGGTCCAGCTCCTTCAAGTCCAAAAATGTGCATACATCCTTCACAAAAGTAATCCATCCGGCTCCAGTGGGATAAACCAAAGCCTTCTGAGGGTAATCCTTGTGGTATTGTCGTGAAAATATATACATATTTAAAGCTTTATAAATGAAAATATCTGACTTCTGGCGACGATCGACGCACGTTCATGGGTGATGGAAGTCGCGTAGGAACCGTCGTGACGTTGCGACATTTCCTACGTCGCAACGTTTCCTGATGCTACGTTCTACCTTGTACGCCGACATCCATCACCCGTGAACGTGCGTCGATCGTTGCCAGAAGTCAGATATTTTAATTTATAAAGTTTTAAATATGTATATTTTTATGACAATACCGCACAGATTACCCTCAGAAGGCTTTGGTTTATCCCACTGGAGCCGATGGATTACTTTTGTGAAGGATGTATGCACATTTTGGGACTTGAAGGAGCTGGACCCCATTTCTTCACATTATATCCACTGAAGGGTCTAAGACATTTTCTAAAATAACTGAAAATGTGTTCGTCTGAAACAAGATTGACATATGCATCTCGAACGTCTTGAGGGTGAGTTATGCATGTGTTAAATATCATTTTGGCCGAACTATCCCTTTAACATTGAACAAATGTTCTGTTAACGTTACTGGAAGAATGTTTGTTCATAATTTTGAGAAAAATCTTGCCAGGACAATAGCCAATGTTCTGAGACCATTAGCTGAGTTATTGCTTTAGTTGAAGTAGCACACATCGACTATGAATAGAACACAGTATAAGTCTATCTTATTCCACTCTCCGTTCTGTTCACAGAGTAGATGTGGTCACGAGGAGAGAGGCAATGATTTGCTTCTCTTTTTTTTTTTTGGTGTTCTAACCCCATCAAATTAGTCCATTTAGATACAGCAGTTACTGTGGCCAATAGTCCTTGACTCGTTATAGTGCGAATCTCATAACATTGATGAACAGACACAACAATGCTTTGGAATATTACAATGCCATGCAATTTCACAGTGCTTTGAAACAGGAAGATATCGAGTCTTATTTAAACAATCAATAACATGCAGCATTCCATTTAATGAAAACTATAATTTCAGACAAAGGCAATTACACCACAGGGTATTGTTTTGGTGCTGTGACTTTCTGCTGTAGTCTGCATTTTCATAATAGAGATATTCTTATCGAAATAATTATTGACTGGGGAGCGCGGTTATTACCTTGTTAAGGACCTCATCAATAGAATAATTCATTTCTTATCACATTTAGTCCTGTATGGAGATTGCCAAATCGAGGAAGGCTATAGATCTCAGGAATGGACCATGTGTATTAGTGAGTGGTAATTCTCACCAGTCCAGTCTCAGTTAATTGGCAGAACCATCATCACCGCTCAAAAATGATTTGATTTACAAGAGCAGATGAGGGGTCCGTTTTATGACCGTTCACAGTGCCGGCACTAAAGACATGTAAGTGCTAATCTTGCTCTTGCTCGGAAGGACTGCGTAATGTTAACCATTAACCATGTTCGCCAGCACTCAACAATGTCCAATAAATATTCTCACGCTGAAGGCTTGTATTCCCATTGCACACATAGCTGCGACACGCTCTTCTTTTCCTGTCTGGCCGTGTTTATTGTCCTGCATCATAACGCTTGATTATGACCCTCGGAGAGATCTATTTCATAAAAATCTGACAGTAACGTGTATATTATGGCATAGATATTTTGTGATAATGAGTTATTATGAGGCTACTGTGCAGCATATCGAGGTGACGGTATTAATCCGCTGTCATCCACTTGATATATTTTACAACGGGAGCTGCATTGTGTTCACACGAGAACAAAGCATTACAAGTATCTTGTTGTGCTGGAACCTGAGCTAAGTAAGCAATCATAATGTAAAAGTGCTGCTTTGCTGAGAAAGTGCCCATGTCCTTTAGACCCTCTGATGTTTAAAAGCATGTAAAATAAGAAGGCTTCTTAAAAGCATGATATATTTGAAAGCTTCTTAAAACATTTCATTCACTACATATGAGTCATGCGTCAAAATAAATATTACCTCATCGTTGACAGGGCCTTTGAATTATATCCCCCCTGCTACTGTTACTAAAGTTGCGCCTTTTTTATTGATGAACAGATTTAATTATATGATAGTGTTTTAGTCAGAACAGCCTTCTTAACAGAAATGATGCCTTTTTTGATTTGCATTAACACACACTGAACCCCAGCCCATAGATAAAAGAAAAACTAAGCTGTCAGGAAGATATTGTTTATAGTAAATTTACAAAATGCAATGTGTTGGTATTTACACTACCGGTCAAAAGTTTAAGATTTTTTAATGTTTTTAAAAGAAGTCTCTTCTGCTCACCAAGGCTGCAATTTTTTGATAAAAAATACACAAAAATCACAGTAATATTGTGAAATATTATGACGATTTATATTAATATATATTAAAATGTAATTTATTCCTCTGAAAAAAGCAGAATTTTCAGCATCATTACTCCAGTCTTCAGTGTCACATGATCCTTCACAAATCACTCTAATATGATGATTTTATGCTCCAAAAACATGTATGATTATTATCCATGTTGAAAACTGTTTTTTACATTTTTATTTCAGGATTCTTTGATGAATAGAAAGTTCAAAGAACAGCATTTATTTAATTAGAATCTTTTCTAACATTATAAATGTCTTTATTGTAACTTTTCATCAATGTAACTCATCCTTGATGAATAGAAGTATTGATTTCTTATTTATTTCCCCCAAAAATAAAATACAAATTCTTACTGACCCCAAACTTTTTAAAGGGTAGTGTTTAATGTAACAAAAGCTTTCCATTTCAGATAAAAGCTGTTCTTTTGAACTTTCTATTCATCAAAGAATCCTGAAATAAAAATGTAAAAAACTGTTTTCAACATGGATAATAATCATACATGTTTTTGAGCATAAAATCATCATATTAGAGTGATTTGTGAAGGATCATGTGACACTGGAGACTGGAGTAATGATGCTGAAAATTCAGCTTTTTTTCAGAGGAAATAAATTACATTTTAATATATATTAACATAAAAATGTCATTTTAAATTGTCATAATATTTCACAATATTACTGTGTTTTTTGTGTATTTTTTATCAAAAAATTGCAGCCTTGGTGAGCAGAAGAGACTTCTTTAAAAAACATAAAAAATCTTACCGATCTTAAACTTTTGACCGGTAGTGTATATAGTTCACTTACAAATAAATCTGCTGAAGTAAGTTTTATTTGTCCAATTTTATTTTACATATGGTTGCTGTTTAAAATATAATCATGAGTAATAATATTCATTTTAATTATAATTAACGTAAAAACTTGTCTATGGATGTCAACCGTGTTATTGTATTATTTATATTTTGGATTGTACTGTTATATTATTTTCATTTTCATTTTTTAATTTGATCAAATAACAATAAAGAACTCTGAATCGCAATAATTTACAACATTATATTAAAAAGTAATTATTATACCATCTATTAACTTTTATCATTATACTGTAACTATGCTTATGGACTCATTCAGCATGTTAAGACAACGACTATAGTACAAAGCTTACAGCAAATCCATCATGAGAAAGAATACGGCTACACATCTGAATGCAGCAATCGTTTGTTTTGATTTTAACAATATTGACTGATTTAGCAATCAGTCACCTAAGCAGTTTTTCTTAATTAATATTGTTAGATATGCCGATGTGCCCTGGCACGTTTGATCAATCGTCTTCCTCCTCCACAGAGTTTTCTGATAAAAATCAAATAGATATTGATCAGGTTATTGATCTCCTTTTTCCGTGTCAATACAATATCTGTTCATTTATCTTCTGCTTTGCTCTTTGGCTACTGTTTCCCAGCCTAGGCTCGCTGTTTCAAAGTGCGCTTCACACAAGGTCAACTATAATCAACCCCCAGACGATAGAACAGGCTGCGATCAGCTCTCCCAGGCTTTCAGGCCCTCTGCAGTAGACCATTCAATTACTGTTTATTAGACAGAGGATGGTCATTAATCAGATGAAGATGCACCAGTGGGTTTGTCCAGTGGGCCATTGGACCACTTAAGAAAACACTGCCTCTCTATCTTGAAAGACTCTTTTTTTTCTCATAATTATTTCCCTATGTATTTATCCTCATGTCTTTTGAAACCTCTATTAGTTTTTTTCTGGTATAGAACCCAAAATGAGATGTTTAGAAGAATGTTCAAGCTGTTCTTTTTCACACAATGAAAGGGAATGGTGACCACAGCTGTCACGTGACCTACATTTCAGTCTTTTTCTCACAAAAGCTATACATCACTTTTTACTTTTACTGTGTTGTTTTATCCGTTCTATAGCTTGATAATATTGGTCCCCATGCATTTTGAAAAAAATCTGTGGGACATTCATCAAAACTTCACCTTTTGTGTTCCACAGAAAAAGGTTGAGTAAATAATGTCTGAGTTTACATTTACAGGGGAAATATTCCTTTTACATGCCAACTAAATACACGAAGGGAATTTTAATAAATTTACCAGTCAGTTTCTGGACCCATTGACGTCTATGGAAGTCAATGGGACCAGAAACTGACTGGTTACTGATATTCTTCTAAATATCAGAAAATCGTCTGAATGGATTCGAAAATGGCAAAACTCAACTGTTTAGCTCTAAGGGAGTTGTAAAATGAGCCAATTTCCAAAAAAAAAAAAATAGTGAAGTATCCCTTTAATGCATTCATAAAATGCAATCCAAATAGAAGAAACTAAGAAAATAACTTTTTTAAACATCTTAAATGAGCTGATTATCATTCATGTAGTACTCATGTGTTGGCGCATGAGTAAAATCCATATTTCTTTCCTTTCACTTCAAAAGCCGCATTAGCTTGACTTTAATATATCATTTTATGGCGTAACTTGACATCTTCACCAAATGAGGATCGTACTGCATTGAAATGTAATTAGATCAAAGGATAAGATTCTGATTTATGTTTTCAGGATACCAAGGGGGAGGAGATGTCCTCAAAGAAGTGAGGAATATGATCGCACGTCTTAGTTTTTAAAGGGTAAGTTCCTAAATGCCTGGTAAAACCACAGCCAAAATTCCTTGGATGCAAGTGTTGTGTACATGATACTCTTATAAAGAGACCACTAATATGCAGCACATTACTAACTAGCATTCCACATATATCACCAAGGTCTTGATCACTAAATAATATTTTAGACACCATTCAGCTACTGATGCTGTAAGAGATGCCTTCCTATTAAATGCACCTTTCCACTGCTGCACCATGTTACTTCATTCAAAATAAGTATTTACACATAAAACCTGTACTTTCTGTTTTATTATACTATACTTTCATATTTTTATTGTATATTTTACTCTTTTTTTTAGAAGATTTAAGATTTACATTTTTAAGATTTAATCTCCCATTGACATTATTTATGAATATTCACATTGATATTCTTTGAATACTGAACATGTAACTTAGATAGGCAACTAAAACTAAAACCATTTGAAAAAACTGTAATAGTACCTCAATGATACTAAAATTGGTTGGTTTCCATTTTCACAACTTCTGCATACTGAATTTTGATTGATCTGGTCTTCCTTGAATATATTTAATAATTTATAGCTGCCTTTACACTGTACTGTATAGTAACACTCCCTGTGAATATGCGTATTTCCATACAAGAAAGTGACGAGCAGTACCTCAAATAAGTAGGTGTTTTCAACGATGCTGAGATTACATATGCTGGGATGCAAGTGTAGACACTTACAAGCCCATTAGGCCTTATCCAGTTCATATTGTCCATTCCAGAAATCTATAGGTTGAAGCCATAAGCTTAACAAATGCAGGCATGGCCTCCTGGGTGGATATAACAACACTATTATCCAGCATGTGATGGACACCAAACACCATCTCAGCATGCTTCCTTTCCACTCTTATGTAAATTTAGCCTTTAACTGCCATTTGTTCTCCATTCCTTTAATAGCTTTATCTCTCATGCAATAACTTGGAGATATGAAGTCATTTAGATGTTTTCATGGCAAGTTCTGCACAAGCTATGGTAGCATAAACATCTGAATGACACTATAGAGGCGAGATATTTTGTTTGTGCCCGCCAAACATTTAACATCTGTGATTTCTAGTATCTTCTATGTAGTGTATGCTCTTTTTAAAGTAATAGTTACCCCTGACATACAAATGTACTCACTCTCATGGTGTCTCAAACCTTTATTCTATCATTATTATTCTCTCTTTTTTTTCAGAGGGACACTAAAGGGAAATTATTGCGTGAATATTCTATATGGGCCATTCTACAGAATTGGTGCAAACTGCTGTCCCTTATCCAAAAAACACATTTGAAAAGCATTTAATTATTAAAATCTTAGATACGTGCAAAATTTGTGGAAAAAAAACAAAAAAAAATTCAAGATGTTTCCAAGTCTGACTTTGCACCAATTCTGTAGAATGGCCCATATAGACTGTATATATACCCATATAAGTATACATGCCCATATATACCCATACAATCCATATAATGATTTTGAATGAGGTCTTGGACCAAAAAAAAAAAAAGAAGGAAAAAAGAAAATGAATTTAAACATAAAATCTTTTCAGATTAACAAATAAATCGTTTTAGAACTTTATTTACAAAGACTTCAAAAGCTTTTAGAATAGTTTTCCCCTCAAGCTAAAATAAAATCTGCTTTTCTATTCTAAGAAACCCGCCTGTGTAATATCAAAATATCTAATCCATACCAGACCTCAAAATGGATGGCAGGCTTTCAGTGGCCATTGGAAACAGGAAACTCTTCACAGATGTAAAAGTACATCCATGTTTTCTTTAGATTTTGATTGGGACCAGGGCCTAGTGCTCATTTAGTGTAGTATTACCTGATCTGCAATGTGTTCCACACCATTTTCTTTCTTCTTTCATGTAACAGGAATAATGAACACCAATCATGTAATATATGGGCAATCATGTAATGTGTAGAGGCGTATCATATGTTGTGCTGTCACTTTCCATGTCCTATCAAACAATTAACCGCAAATTATTTTTGAATGATTTAACCTTGTATTTTTTCATATTTGTTTCATTTAAAAAGTTTCTAAATTTTTAATGCACACATAATGCACAATGTCATATCAGTAGTCTATGGAGCCATCTGTATGTATTAGAACCAAGCGTGCCGCACAAGCCCTCAAAGTGAAGCCAAAACGGCTCGATCCCCCCCCCCCTGTGACCGGTCCTAGTCATAGCTCATAACCCCCGCCTCCCCATGTTATTCAATGGGACGCGACACCAGCTAAACAATTAAATTACACTTCACATATCCTTTTTCCAAAGATAGTTTCTGTCATTTACTGTAGTTTCTATCACGTTGATGTAATTTCAAGTGTTCGTTTTTAAAATAAGTTTGTTTTTAGTTAGATATGTGATGATAAAAACGGTGCTCTGACGTCATGATTCACAGCTGTGATTGACAGGTTCTCTGTGCGAGGTAGTCACTGAAGCACCAGTGGACTTTTTTCATAATGTTGACTATGTGGCTAGTAGTTGTATTTACCTTATTTTAACGAGGTTCTGCAATCAGCAGACATCATTGGAGAAGAACGAAGCAGACAGAGGCCACTTAATGAAAGTGCGGGGCGTGTGCTTGCGTTTGATTCAGCGCGAATGAGGGCGCGGCCTTGATTTCGCGGCTTTACTTCCTGCTCAAGACTGCGCATGACTGGTCCCGAAACACGCAAGTGCGCAGACTCAGGTCCCAAGATGTCAGCGTCATATCGAGACACTGGCGGCTTCAGTTCTCTCTGATGGAAAAGAGCGAAGGGCGTCGTCCATCTTTTTTACAGTCTATGATTAGAATCCATCACTCAGAACTTAAAGGAGTTGTTCACTTTTAAAAAACTTTTGCTGATAATTTACACACTTTTATGTCATCCAAGATGTTCATATCTTTCTTTCTTCTGTCGAAAAGAAATTAAGGTTTTTGATGAAAACATTCCAGGATTTTCTCCATATAATGGATTTCATTGGGAACCAAACGGTTCAAGGTCCAAATGAGAGTTTCATTGCAGCTTCAAAGGGCTTTAAAACGACACCAGACGATGAATGGGTCTTATCAAGCAAAACGATCGGTCATTTAAAAAATAAATACAAAAGTTTAAGTTTTATAAGCACAAATGGTCACCTTGCTCTGTTCTGTGATTAGCATTTGTGACTCTCCTGTTCATCAAAATGAACAATGAACAAATCTTTTTTCGAGTCATGACTCAAAGGGTCCTAGATAAGACCCTTATTCATCGTCTGTGTCGTTTAAAGCCCCTTGAAACTGCACTGAAACTCTCATTTGGACCTTGAACCGTTTGGTTCCCAATGAAGTCCATTATATGGAGAAATGTTTTCATCAAAAACCTTAATTTCTTTTCGACTGAAGAAAAAAAGACGTGGACATCTTGGATGACATGGGGTTGAGTAAATTATCAGCAAAAGTTTTTTTTTAAAGTGAACTACTCCTTTAAATTTCACATTTTTGCATATGTTCAGAAAAGAAAAAAGTGACTTTGAACTGTGGACTTAATGGCCTTTAAATAACAGATATGTTTTTTTTTTTAACTTGTTTTTATAATACATAAAGCATTAACAAAGAGTTAAGTGCTGTCCTTACCAGTATCGCAGACTTGTGTGCAATGCATTAAGTTAAGCTACATAATCAGATTACTTTTTAACTAGTAAAGTAATGCATTTATGTTTAAGTAAGAGGATGTTCTTTCACATGCCACTTGCAGGACATTAAAGATTCTCAAAGCATCTCCCTTAGCTTTCAGCATGGAAAAAATAACATGTTCCGAAGACCTTGAATGCGTGATATGAGGAGACGGCACTGTCTCTGTATGATCCCAGCTGCTGTTGTGATGATGGGCTTTGTGAACTGCCTGGTTACACATTAGTTTGATTGCCAGTTTGCTCTGTTCGAAGCCAGCTTTGAAGCATATCTCCAGATGAAAGCCGAACTTCTTCAGCTACTCTGTTGTAGTTGGGTTCCATATTTGCTTCTGGCACAATCGGGACCTTCAATAATCTTCCAATGCTGGCATGAACATAATATATAATTTATCACACAATGCGTTCTACAGCCTCATTCTGAGGCTCTATCTGTCCTCTTGTTGACAGGCTCAGTGGTTCATCATAATATATATATATATATATATATATATATATATATATATATATATATATATATATATATATATATATATATATATATATTTAAGGTAAGGTAAGCCTTTGATGCATTCTCTGCACTTTGAAACTGGGATTGCCTGTTTTGTTGAATACTTTACCAGTGTTCATGTGTCTTATGCTTGAAAGAATTATTATATGGGAGGTCACTAAGAACCCCTGGAGTTGTTTTAGAGAAGGCTCTTTTATCCACCAAGACCCTGTTGGAGATGAAACAGTTTTATTAAGCAAATGAAAATGTCTTTAAAGACATAAAAATGTCTTTATCTTGACAAGCCCACTGTGGATATATAACTTCTAATGTCTGGAATTTAATACATAATTATGCATCACTATGAATATTGCATGGGCCCTCACACTCATAAGTTGCCTAATTACAAGAATTAATAGTTAAAAGGAAAGGTCTTGAGCGGGAACCATCGTGGCACTTTTGATCAATTATTTTAGTTTTTAATCGCATTAACTTTTTTTGGAGGTTGGAAGGTTATTTGAAACCAGTATTTTAATAAGAGGGTTCTTGAGGTTTTAATCCCTTGAATGGACCACAATGCCATGAATCAACAAATTAAACATGCGGCTCCCAAAGCATCCGACAAGTATAGAACAGGGACTAATGATTGACCTGTAGGTCATGGTTTATATCATTGCTTAACGTCATCGCAACAATGGGGAATGCAAAATAATTTCTCAGGCTGACTCGCCTCTCGGCTTTGTAATTGTAGTATGTAAATGTGACACTTTTAGAAGGACAATGCTTGGCCTTCAACAGAATGCTCTTATTAAAAGCACTTTGATGAAGTGTAGGGACACACATCCTTCCTAAATCCTTGGGTTCACCCCTGTGTTAATGGGCCAGAAGCTGAGGTTTAATTTGCTTTGTTCATTTGTGAAATGGTATATGGATATAACTTACTCTGTGATTGATAAAATGTAACTGACACATCATTGTCAGAGTGGACTATGACATCATACGAGCTCTGCATTGCATTGCAAGGACAACATACTTTATTTTTTGTCACATAGTCTGACATGTCACATGCCGTCTGCTCTAAGATCAATGGTCATTGAGTATGATATCATGATGCACACACACACATATTTAATTTAACTTGATATGCCTTAGGTTTTTTTTTTTGGACATGAAATATTGCTTTTGCATCAAATTACTGCTTTTAGTAGTTCGATCATCAGCTCAACTAAGAACAAAATTTTCTTTTCTTCGATTACCTTGTGAATTGACGCCCCAGGGCCCGGTTGCCACCTTGTGGATAAGCTAATTGCTGCAAAAATTGTTCAAAGTACCCATGGTTACAAAAATACAGTACAGTACTCGTCATACTCTTCTGATGATGCTAATGAAATTCACGTCATGAGCACTCTACACTGAACTCTCGCATACTTGTAAAAACTAAGTGATTTGAAGTTTTGAAAGTTGGTCATATGTGTAGTAGAATAGTATCATACATTTCTAATTTGGGTCCTTCTTGGCCGATGAAAGGCAGAAAATGACTTTTTAGTGCTTTAGTGATTGTAGACAACAATCCCCATAGTGCATTGCAATGTTCAGCTCCGCAGGCCACTCCCACTGCTCCGCCCATCAATGTAGACTAGAGTTGAGCTCCACTCTACCTCCTGGAAATCATTTCACACAATGAAATCAGATAATTAAATGTGTGCTAATATAATATGACTACGATAAGAGCATCAATGCGGCACCCTTGCCATCAGCCAATGGATTGGCGTGATTCTATATGGGCTTCAGACAATCGGCAAACTTACTCTGACGCCTAATTTTACACATGAAATGCAGCCAAACCTTGAAGCGTTTTGTCTTCGGCATCTTCATTAATCCCCTCGCTATCAGATGTTCCAGGAGTCTCCTGCATATTGATAATAGCTCCCTGATGCCCGCAAAATAGTTAAAATCTCCCGTAATCTGAGAGCGAGTGCACAAGAGCGCGCATGGGAGACAGATCAGACTGTGCTCCAAACCGTATAGTGCGCGCACGAGGTAGAGAGCGAGAGACTTTGTGTGTGTGTGTGTGTGTGTGTGTGTGTGAGACTCAGGCACCGAAAATTTTGTTCTTATTACCGTTTACGTCAGAACCGGCTCCCTACCGCGTTTCGGTACCCAACCCTATCCACAATCCGTCTGCGTATTCAGTACCTTCGTCCATATTTTCAAAAAGTTTCTGCTGGTGAAATCAGACACACTGGCACTGATCTGTGATTGGTCTGTTAGGGCATTAGGTCCAACCTCCTATGGGCGGGTTTGAAAGGGTGAGATCTAGTGCTTGTAGTCTTTACAGATATCCCCCCCTCTTACACTTCCTCCTACAATGCCATAAAATGACGATTTTTGCGTCATTGTAGGAGGAAGTGAAAGGTAAATAGGGGATTTCTCTCGTCTGAGGAGAAAATGGCAGTGTTGACGACCATTCAATAGTATTGACTGGGTTTCTAACAATGGAAATATTAATGCAAATGGGTGGAGTGACCCTTTAAAGGTGCACCGGGGTAGAAGGCTCATTTGACTTTATTCTCTTTTAAACCACTAGATGGCATAAAATTCAGCTCAGCACTTTTCTTGACAACCGTTTTTGACAACTCAAAGTTGTGCTCAAAATTCTACGCTAATATGATCTAATATTTAATGTTTTATAAAATGTTGTAGATTTGTGTAGCAAATGAGAACCAATCAAATGACTGGCTATATTTTGAGACAAAGATTTTGTTTTTCAAGTGAAAGTGATGCATGAAGGCCAAGTAGGGTAAACCATACTCAGAATTTGTCTTCTGCATTTAACCCATCCAAGTTAGTGCACGTACATTAGGAACAGTGAAAACACACTCTGAAAATCATGGACATACACACCCGGAGCTGTTGGCAGCTATTCACTGCAGCGTCCAGGGGAGCGATTGGGGGTTAGGTGCTCTCAGTCATTTCCTGTCGGTATTGAGAATCGAAACCGCAACCTTCGGGTTAGTATTCTGACTCTCTAATCATTAGGCTATGCCCCCAGTTTCAGTTTTGGTAATTAAAGCAACAGTTTTTAAATAACATAAGAGCATGTAAAAGTATGGTATTTGGGGCTAAAAGCACATTAATAAGAAATAGCTGGCTGACTTTTCGATTTGTTGATTTGACGTGGTTCGATTCAGATGGTAAATAAATCAAGTTGGATGTCCACCTTAGAGATAATCACCATATTTATAATCAGATGAAGGTTTGACATTTTAGCAGGTGTCATAACTATTATCTGGAAGCAAAACGTATCAATTAAACGTAGCAACTAAAAATGTTGTCAGTTATGAAATAATAAATTCCTGATGTTGTGCAAAGTTCTAACTTGGTTCATTAAAAAAAAGTCATCATGTCAAGTTTGGCTAAAAGTTTTATTATGATGACTGCCAGATGGTACAGGATCATGTCACACACCTTTGGGATATATTTTCCACTTATTAGCAGGAGTTCAGGCAACCTGTCTCAGAGCATTGTGTAGCTGTCATCTTAAACCTACTTTACAGCTTCACTTTCAGTTAATTAAAGGCCTAACCAAAAGTATCAAACCCCAGTTTGTGTTCGCTCACCTTGAGTAGAGTTTTTGAAACTATATGCAGACATTTTAGAGTTATGTAAGTCCTCAAATTGATCACAGCTGAACTGAAAGCACTCTGTTCCTTTAGTTAAAAAAGTGCTTTCTTAATTGAAATACCATGAATCTCAGAACTGTCAGGAAACGTACAGGTCTCCCTGAAACCCATTTTAGCACTGGCATCATGGATAGCTTTGTTTTTTTGTTTTTTTCCTAGACTGCTATCCGCTTATTCCCTTGTTAATGACTGGAAGAAGGGATAAAAGCCCCTAGTGTATGATAAGATTCCAGGCAGGGAGACGTTGGTGTTGCTGGGCCTTGCGCACTGATTAGATGCTCTGAGGAAATATTCTAAAAATAAAAGAGAACAGATTGGCCTGTGGTGATATCATTCTTAGCTTGGTCTGGTAAGGTTTATTGCATCATTCTCAAGTAGACATAGGCATTAGGTATGGACCTGTTCACACTCTTTACATTCATTTATATTATATTAATAAAACATGAACTATTATACTCAGGTCAAGTCACTTATATTTATTTAGCTTGTTAAAGCAGCTTAAAATGGATAAACAGGAAAATAATGATGCAAACAGAGTTCAATTCTGGAGAAAACTGGGATGCCATTGTCTAGCTCAGTTTAGTTCTCATTCCAATTGTCTCAGTACAGTCAAATCAATAATATTCCTGGGTTCAATTTGAGCAATTAATGTTCTTTTCAATATTTCTTTTGAGAAATGATGGGATAATAAGGGGAATGGGAATGTTTTGAGATGGATTCTTGTCCTCATTAAAGAAATACTAACCCTAAAAACAATTCCCTGCTCCAATTGTTTATACACCATTAACTTGTTCTGTGACTGGTGCTTAGTATCATTAAGAATCGAGTCACTAAATTTCAACTTAACTGCTAGATCAATAAACAAGTAATTATTTTGAGACTGTTAAGAGTCATTTTTTTGAGTGATTCGCAAAATTAGACTTAATGGTTTATTCAACCTTCAGAAGACTTGGAATTAAGAGCACAAGTTGTATGGACCACTTTTATTGTGACGTTTTGGTGCTTATTTGTCATTTGAACCGTATATGGTAAAGACATAGCCTGGATGCCAGCCCGAACCCCGCACACAACATTTTTTGGTTCGGAAATTCGGTCGCACTCATGGAGGACCAAGTAAAAGAAGCAACACTCATTATTTTACTACTTCCAGTGTGCGTGCAGTTGAGTTCTGTCAGAGAATGTCTGTTGACTATGCAGCTCAACGTACATCTCTTACTGCGTTGCTCTGATTGGTTGTAGGTCTATCCAATTGAGTGCAGTTTTTTTTCTGGTTCGGTTAAGATACGCCTCATAATCAAAGCCCTGTGGAGCTAGCCTAGAAATCTAGACGCACTCTAGCGGCAGCAAAAATTATTTTGCAGCAAAGTGTGGTCTAGCCACTCTCCGTTTGCTTTTGAAGTGGAAAAAACAAACTCCGGTCAGGCCAATCACATCATGCATAGAGTTAGTGGGTGGACTTAACACAATGACGGTAGAGTTGTGACGGTTCTGCGCCGTGATTTCCATAGGTGATTTCCCAGACACTTGAAAACAAACAAGATGCAGCTGGCGAACAGCGGTCTTTCGATTTAGCTTTGGCCGCGACTCGGATGACTTGGAGTTAAGAGAATTTCACTTAAGTCTTAAAAAAGGAAGATATGTTCAGAGTTTTGACGACCGGATAAGGCAAAAGTTTAATAAATCAACTTGCTCCGCTGGAGGGAAAACCATGGGGAAAACGCATGGGACTCACTCAGCCACAGCCATTCATTGCTCTGGTTGGGTAGCGCTATCCTATGGCGTGCAGAGGGATATTGAAAGACAACCTTTTATCTCGGATTGAGGTGTTCCAATTTTGAGTTTCCAGACCTAACATCTTGATGTAGGTCTGGCTTGCCAGAATGTGAGTATCAAACTCATATTCTGACTAGAAAATGAGTATGACGAAGTCAGGCTAGTAAAGCCCTGCGTCTATATTCTAATTTTATTTGTGACCGGTTTGGGGCCGACATGAGTGACTAAAAAATGGCAGAATTTAAATTTGAACTGACGCCTTCAATTCCCAGCGTTGAGTATTGATTGTTGTTAGTGAACAGTATTTACCACAGTAGAGGGAGCCAGTGGTATTCACACTCACTCTTGTTTTGTCTCTCTCACCCTCCTGATATCCTCAGGACCTACATGTATACAAACCTGTGTCCCTCATGCAGGAAGATGGATGTGTGTGTTCCCAGGGCAGATGGCCATGATGCTTTGCTATGCATATGGCTCACAGATTACCACTCCAGCAGGGTGTCAGAACTGATGAGGCAGCACTGGAGCAAAGTGTTGTGCCATTTGCGTTTGAGCTTTACTGCTTAGCTGCATGGATGGCCACGCTGCTTCTCATGCTTAATGTCAAAGGGTGAATCCTGAGCAAAAACATGCTTCGGAGTCTAACCCTCTGGACTACTTTCAAAAGTTTTCCTATAGGAGAGGTCATTTTAATGCATACTAATTTGAATATTCAAAGCTGACTTTTACATTTAATTAGTCTTGCAGTGTTATTGCAAATGGGTGAATGTGATTTCATCAAGTATACAGTGTGTTCCTGGATCAACATCAGATTTGAGGGACAATGTTACAGCTCATTACAACCAGGTGTTTTTTTCACCTATTTCCCTCTGATTTTAGGGATAACTTTCCGTCTCATAGTTATGTCTGCATATTTAACATCGAAAAAGAACCTGCTACACCTTTTGTGCATTTAGCCTACAGGTACTAATGTCTCTACATGCCCATGTCCTGCCCTTCCTCTGAATGTCCTGCCAGAGTGAAATCTGTTTAGCATACAACCATGACCCATGTTATGAAAGATTAATGCCATTTCATTGCAGTAATATAATGTTTTATGAAGGCCATCATTTCCCTGCCATGCATACTGCCCTGTTTCCAAGATCTGTCAGATTTAAGCGAATCGCGATCTCATAAATCTCACCAGACAGCAGCGTTGTCAATAATTGCTCTATGAATTTTATGTATGCATATGTAAATCTACTCAGGTTATGTTTTGGTCTGTAAAATCACAATCTCAGTCACATTGCAGCATCACCTAATGCCTCAACCTAATCTTGACAAGGGGAAGGACATTGTCTTTTATCTGTTCCCATCACGTTTAATGAATGTACCGCCCCAAGGGACGGACACTGTATCTGATGTAAGAGAGTACAATGTTTTGCTCCCAGGTTCACGGGTGTCTGGAAACATCAAAGTCCTCTATAGCTTTAGTTTAATTTCTGTCTGCGTAATGAGGAGGTAGCGAGTGCTCTCGGGTCACTTCAAAGACAGGCTAATAATGGAATAAGTGTAAATCAAAGAGATATTTTAGTCACAGCCTTACAATACACGGTCACCTGCCATATTATGAAGAGGTGTATTATTGTCTGACGAAAAACCTTTAATTTGCAATGCATTATGGGGTGATTGAAGGCATGGGTTGTTTTATCATTTGCGTCAGCTTTATCTGCCTCTTTATGAAAATGTACTTGATGCTGTGATTGAAATCAGAATCATTGGTCAGTAATATAAATAATAGTCTATGATAAAATAAGCAGTAGCATTATCAATAGCCTAAATTATAAGTAGCATTTATCTCATTTTCACTCAGAAATTGCTAGTAAATTTCACGAATAATTACAAAGAAATGGCAAGAAACTATGGAAACTTGTTTCCGCCATGGAATAAAACAATTAAAAAGATAATTACAACTTTTTATCTCACAAATAACTTTTTTTCCCCACAACTGCAAATTTACATTTCACAGAATTGTTAGAGGTAAACTTGCAATTTGTGTGGAAAAAAAGTCGCAATTACCTTTTTATTTAATTAAAATTTAATTTAATTACTTTTTGTAAGGATTGTGAGGGAAAAAAGCGTTTAAATGCTGTTAGCCTACTTTAGCCTTCAAGTTTGAGGTAAAATCTTTGTCCGGAATCACATCAAATTTGACTGATAGATTATATAGGCTGCATAGTATGACTTAGGTGTTTTTTACAAGATCACTTCGCTGTGAAAACTCGAAAAAGTTTGTTTTTGCTTAGATTTAAGCATTAGCCTAGCGCTAGCATAGTTCTAGCTTCAGCATAGTTCTTTCAAAATCTGTAAGGGTTTGAGTGATGATAACCACATGTTGCTGTTTTATGACCGATTTTGTAGCCTGGAGGCCCATACTTGCCCAGAACACAGTTGGTGTTTGGGATCTTTATTTGAATGACCTAAGTGGGTCATTCTTGGTTGTGGGGTAAATAACAGAGAAGACCCCGCTGTTGTCCTCTTGCCCAGAGAGAGAAATCAGACTCATTTGCTGCAGGCACAGAGGTGGCACTCATTACACCTGAGCTCTCCATGTTTAATTAGCCTCATTAAGTGATTAACTTCACAAATTTACCTTTCCCCCCAAGGGCGCACTGCTGAGCACTCTATCACTGGGCTTCCCGGAGTCCGCTCCATTAAAATAACCCCGTCAGTGGTGAAACCCTTCCGGACCTGTTCTAGGAGTTCAAGGGATAGCGTTTTAGGGCACTGAGAGTTTCTTTCTAGCAGAATTATCAGAAATTATTTGTTTGCGCTGACGGAAACACTCCCTCTGTCGCCTGGCTGAAACCAAATGCTGTTATTATTTCCATGGATGCGATCATTGACTCATCATATTTTGCTTCGGTCCCACTGACAGCCTGATAAAATTGGAGGTAAAGTGGCAATTCAAGTAGTTAACTTGTTAGGCAACTCTACAGGCCCTGTTATTGGTTCTCTTCCTCCTCTAAAGACTCTTCATATAGCCTTGCACCGAGGCTGCGGGAATGGAGCAGAGAAGCGGACAAATTGGATCCATCATTTTTCATGCAAGCAGTGACATCCCCGTCAGCCAATTTCACTCCAATAGCCTCTCTCAGGGATCATTGATATCTGCATTAGAGACCTTTGTTAAAGGTCTCATCTAAATGCATTGAAAAATGCCTCGCTCTCCTGTGTACTTCCAGCTGAAAAGGCGAGGGGGGTCTGGCTGTGTGTACTCACTGAGATTTGCCGACTTGGCTCTGTCTACATTAAGGTTTGTTTGCGGCCAGACAATGTAGTGTCCCTGAACTCTGGAGAAAACAACAGGAGAAAAACAACTACCGCAGAAGCAAATGGCAGAGCTTCTGGAGGGGCATTTACACAGTGAGATCTTATTGGAACATATGACAAGTCCTCCATCATGTCTGTGGCACTGGTCCATCAATCTTAGTTTAACTCAAATGTTCACTATTTCGTTGTTAGAAAAAAAAAACGGTGAAAGTAAATCTCCAGCTCTCTGCAATAAAGTCTAGTAAACTATGGCAATTGGATGGGGAGTACAATGTTTGCCCTTCAGCTAAGTCTTAAAAGACACATTTGGAATTTTGGTCTCCCTTTTCCTTCCCACAACAACCCAACACAGGGGACCAGACCCCAAAACAACCAATTTCTTTATGTAAAACATAGATGTTCGAGAAATTTAGTTACAAGTTTTTATTTAAAGTGGCATAGAGATTCTTACAAAGTGAGAATCTTTCATGGCTTTTAAAGAAAAACTAGCTTTTAAATTAACCTTGACTCTTTCTAGAATCTTAAATCAGTTGTTTGCGATTTTCATCAATTGTGAACTTGCAATAGTACTAAATGGAATTGATGTAGTTGTCACCTGGACTGGTTTTACAGCGGTCCATCTCTCGCAATGCAAACACGCAGACTGATCTCATGAAGTAGCGTGTGTATGACACGCCAATTCGTGTTTCTATTTTTGACGTGCTATCAACACGCATAATCGCTTTTCAGCGATTATGCGTGTTGATTTGACGGCGTTTTTTGACATTTGACGGCGTGTACAGACACGCGGAATGACGCAGACGTTAATGGCGTAGACATACACGCATACACGCGGATAGCTCAAAATGCGTAGAGATAACACCCCACTTGACTCGAAAGCTCCTGATTTAGAACCACTGGCAAAGAGGCTTGAAATTACCCTAGACACTCTCAGAAAAGATATTGACAATTATCTCTAAATTAAATGTACATGTTTGTCACTGTTATGCTATATTAACTGAAAGCAACTTAAAACATGCCACGGAAATCATTTTCCCTCAAGATGCACACCAGTGATGTTGTTTTCGAGTGCACTTTATAAAATCGACTAATTGATCAAAGGCCTAATCCACGCTTAATCTAAGCCTTGTTTGTGAAACCAGGCCTTTATGTCTGTGTGCAGCTTTAAGTAAAAAAAAATTCTAAATCACCCTGTGAAATGTCTCAACCTTTTCCGGACGACAACTGCCAGACCCTACTGGCACGTACAAACCCATAACTTTAATATGACACCAAACTCTGGAATCACTCTGAATGAAAAATCAGCCCAAGGGGTCAGTGGAGGAAAGAAATAGGGTTTCAGACCAGGTCAAGCAAAGCATACAACACTCCATACAGAAGTACAAGCAAGGCTTTCGTCTATTTTCAACCCATCGTTATTCCTCATAAATTCCAAACTAGCCTCTGACAGCATGACTGATGAGCCTGCCATTGTGAATGTCAAGAGAAATGGTCTCTCAACCTATACCTCGACGTTTCTCATTGTGTATGAGACTTAAGGTTTATGGAGGAATACAACCATTTTGATGAGCATTACTCACTGGAAACCAAGGGCACGCTGATCTACTGTCAGATGAGACGAGTGCCAAGGTACAAATCTACCTCTGTTTTATTCACATTCCCAACAAATTATAATGTCCAATAAAAGTATCACTCTATTTGATGCACCAGTTTACAGTAAAGATTAAGTTCTTATTGAGAGTTAGGTTTATTACTTTTATGTATTTCTTAATTTGACATCAGCATTTTATTTTAGAATAAAATGATTAGTATAGGACTACTGTAGATTGACATAACCATTAATATAAACATTGTTGCAAGTTTTCAAAGAACACATTTTTTCCTGTAACTGCAAATTACATTACATTAATTATTCAGAAGTAGGCTATTTCAATCAAATAAATCATACAAGTTATATGGCATGCTGAAATGTCTCTTATTAATAAAATTGGCAATTGCTTTACTGTACTAGAACCCCAGCTTCCCCTAATTTTCATAAAAAATGCAAAAGTGACTACAATCTC
Source organism: Hybognathus amarus (assembly GCA_030378365.1). Lineage (NCBI taxonomy): Eukaryota > Metazoa > Chordata > Actinopteri > Cypriniformes > Leuciscidae > Hybognathus > Hybognathus amarus. The sequence continues at coordinate 278,809 of JAQIUQ010004721.1, forward strand.
TAAACATTTCATTTTGGGTCCAGCTTGGATGTCATGCTGTAATAACATAATAAGTGGAATTTGCATTTCAAAATGGCATCTAATTATTCATTGGACAGTTGGTTTTCAATCACTGGTTGGTCCACCTTCTTTAAATGATGATTGGGTGAGATTGTGAAGTGATAGGTCTTTAAAACACATGACCAATATTTGAATTTGGTGAGTGCTTGGAGACAGACAAACAGATAATGGAAGCCTGTTGCAACTTTTAATTTAGCATTTCAGTTTATGGTTCATAATCTTGTTACTTACATACTGGCATTTGTAACTGCCATTTGTAATTACTGTGAATGGAATGCACTACATGAAGTTTGGACACATTTATGCCCCGATTTACAGTCTGGACGAATCGAATGCTAATCACTAAAAGTCAGAGCCAGTCTGCAGATTTTGGCCAGTCGCAGTTGATATACTTCACACGGACAAACAAATCAATTTTGTATGATGAGCACAGCTCTCTAACTTTTTAAGCTTCAAACTAGCATTCTATGCAGTCAGAGAGTAAAAGATTTGTTTCTGTGTGATCCTCAGTTGTGTACGATTCACAGGTTTTCTCTGTACCATTAATAGATTTGTGTAGTCTTTAAGAAATGTTACTTTTTAGTGGTTTAGAAGGAAATTTTAGGCTATGTTTACACGGAAACAATTCTGAAGAGTAAGTGGCATTGCGTTATCACTTTTTATTCTGTGTTTAGACGAGCGTTTTGGGAGGGAAATCCGCGTGCATATGGTGACGCAAAAGAGTGTGAAATTCAATGTAGTATGCACTCCAGGCCGCTAGGTGGTGATGTAAAGCGCTGCCACACAACAACACCAAGTCCGCGCGCGTGCGTACAACCTTCACCGTCAAGCAGACTTTTGCGTTTTTACCGTTCAAAATACTGTCGTCGTGTAACGAAAGGCACATCTGATAAAATTTTTACATTTTCACCCGCGAGTGTTTTCGTGTAAACCATAGACAGTATAAGAAGTGGACAAAGCGATCTCATTGGAACTTCATTGAGACGATTGTATCCCGTTTTTGGCAATTTTTAGCACTTCCGTCCCTGACTCAAACAGACTCAAACAGAGCTTGACGACGTAAGATGTGACGTGAGCAACCCGTCTGTCTTCTAGTGGCTGTGGCATGAGAAATCTGAATCATTCCCTTCCGAAACTTTCAGAAGAGGAGAGGCCCTCTTGCGGAGAGTGTGAGTAGGAGCTGTCCATGAGCTAGGAGCAGGAGAAACTTTTGCTAGGTATTCTGATTAATTATTTTGTCATTTTTGCCTCCACATTTCCCCGACTGCCCCTGAGCTTCTCCTCCTGTCCATATGGTAATCTCTCTGCTGTGCGACAGAGAGTCACGTGGGTATAACACAATCGTTAGCCTACTTTACAAAAAACTGCTTCTACGGGGTCACACTATACGTTACAAGGTAATTAAGCATTTTATACATTTCATTGAATTGGATGTGGACAAGGAGAGTGGATAAAGCGTCAAACTAAGGCTACATTCAGTGGAACAGTGAAACCTACAGTCGGTGTTTCTTTAGAAATAAATAAAGGACAAATGGGGTCTTCAAAACTGCCTCAGATGAAAAGTTATTCGCAGTCAAAGTGACCCCAAAATGAATGGGAGTCAATGGGAATGCTAATGCAAGTGAAGTTCTGCTACAAGATGGCAGCTCTCGAAAGACTTCAACTTCCGGTTGATGGATTACCCCCTTGGTGTAAACAGGGCCTAACTTAGCAGCATGGTCTAGTTAGCCCCTGCTGGTAGAAGTAGTAACTACACCATCTGAACCTCAAAAGCATATTTCTTTCCAGTTTCTGTGTCTGTACCAATCAGAATTAAGCATTCCAGGCAGACGCGAAATAAAATAAGGTTATAATATATCCGCCTTGTGGGTAACTGTATACCTAACTTTATTTTTATACATTAAAAGTGCAAGTCTTGCAGTGTTTCACCGTAACTGGCACAGTTTCTTGAAATTACATCTTCTCTTCCTATGACTTGGGTACCAGATCAAAAGGAATTTGTTAAGGGGAGCTGAATTCAGCAGGGGCAAATGCAAAACATATTCCCCTGTACCTTGCACCACAGAGGCTCCCAATGGGCTCCCACTGGATAATGAGGGCTGAGGCAGGTTTTAGCAACAGCTATTAGCCCACCGATTGCATATTTATGAAAGCTTTATGAAGCATTTAAGCCTCAATTCCACTAGAGCGTTGTGCGCGCAGACTTGACAGCCTTCCTTAGAGATTAGTTTTCGGTTTCCGCGGCTAGATTGCTGTCTGCACTGTTTTTTTTTTCTTTTCTCTTCTCCTTTTTTTTCCGCTGCCTGCTCTCACAGTCTGAGGCATTACCGGCTGGGTCCTGTACATGATGCGTACATGGGTATCAGGTTAGTTGTGTTTGTTTGCTATGCGCTGTGGGAGGAAGGAGGAACGCAGCAGTAGGCGCTGTAGTAAATGTCATGGTTGATGAGGTCAGTAGGCCTGGCATCACTCTCACCATTAGGCCAGCACATGCAAAGCATTGTCTCATGCTCCCCGCTGCAGCGCGCACTACATCAGCAATTCCGCTTTCAGCGTGCTTCCTGAGTTTGAGGAATATTAGATTCATTTCCTGAGCAATCTTCTGGGATATGCACATTTATCCTCTAACACCAGCATAGCTAATGGAAGTAAGTCTGCAATGTAAAATGACTTTTATATCAAGTTAACGCAACAAAAATGAGGAATACAAGATTGTGTTTTGTTTACTTTTTACTATTAAGTTCAGCTTTCAAAAGCAGAAGTAATGCATCTTAATGCAGCTTTTCTAATGCTAGATTTTAAGCACAGAAAGTGAGTTTTTTTCTTGTAATTTTATGATACTTTTGAACATGACATATTGCTATTACTAATATAAATGAGATAAAGCTAAACATATTAATAATTCAATTAATAAAGGCAAGAGTTTGCATGAAGCTAATACACTTTATTTACAATTTTTTGGTATGTAGGAAGATTAATACAATTTAAAATAACTCTTTTCTGTTTGAATATATTTTATAATGTAATATATTCCTGTGATCAGAGCTGACAGCATCATTACTCCAGTCTTCAGTGTCACATGATCCTTCAGAAATCATTCTAATGTACTGATTTGCTGCCTAAAAACATTATATTTTATTATCTTTAAGATTATAAAACTATCTTATTATTATCAATGTTTTAAACAGATGTGCTTGCTTGATATTTTTGTAGAAACCGTGATACACTTTTTCTGATTTCTTTGATGAATATATGGTTCTTACATTACCATGCTTTTTTATTTTAAATTCTTTTGCAACATTATAAAAGACAAACTTTGAATGGTAATGTAAGTAGTTATACATAAAATAATATAAAATATATATAATATTGACTAAGCCTTGGCATATGGCCATACAAGTTCAGTCAAACTAGCTCTGTCAAATAGATTAATAGTGATTATATGTGAATATACACACACACATATTTAGAAACTTATGTGATTAATCACGATTAATCGATTTGACAGCACTACTTAAATTGTGAACTTTAATAATTGTAAATTAAGTTAACCAAAAAAAGGCAATTTTCTTTTAAGTTCTACAAACATTGAGTGTTTTATTGTTAAATCATAAGCACCTTGGTGTACACTTTTCCCCAGAACCCAGAAGGATTCTCAGATCACACTGTTCCTCAATCTTTGAGAGCCCGAGTGTACTGGGACCTATTTCAATTTAAGACAGTGTAAATGGATCTCTGTATAAGTCCTGGGTATGATTCTTTTATGAGCTGTGAAGATGTGCCATTTGGTCTCTGTATCCATATCAGCACTCATTGAGCCCAATACCTGGCATAGAGTAATATCGCAAGAAACAGGCAAAGCTGCTATCCACCTCAATAAACAGCTATTTGAATTTGTTTTACACCAGGAGAGGACCTTCTCACCATTACTCAACTTAAAACGTTTAAGGGCAAACATTTATTACTTTTAATAGCTTTAGATTCTGAATCCACACTTTTTACGAAATATCTAAATCAGTGTACAAATAAAGGGAGAGTTTACTACGAATATTCGGGCACTTATATGACTCCTAAACCAATTTCAAGGCCACAGTTTTTTGCTAAATGAGATTTTAGAGGTGATTTCCACACATTGATTGTGTGACTCGCCTCAAGCATGCATAAAAATGACCTGGAAATGTTTCTTTCAGATATGTTAATGAGCTTCAGTCCCAAACAGGTTGAAAACAGTTTCAAAGAGTCACAATCATGCACATTTATATGCTAAAATGGATTAATTGGACGTCTTCAGAGACCAAAAGCCAGAGAAGTTACTGGCGACTCCGCACACTCCATCTAAACCCAGGAGAAAGTAAATGCGAGAGGAGCTGCCTGTCAATCAATGTGCATTTCACTCGCATTGGCCCTTAATTTAATCACTGTTTAATTAGGGGCTTTCCCCTGAGGGCATGCTCTGTTACAGAGCTTTTTCCTTCCTCTACGAGTGCAAATATAGCCGACGGACAACTGCAGGCCAACTTCCCTATCTCAGCACTATTTAGCTACCTCAGGGCCTCATAAATCTGCTGATAATGTCAAGGGCAAACACATATGCATAGAAGTGATGAAAAGTGTCTGCAGGAGGACAGTTATAACTTCACTTCAAGTGCTGAGGAAAACTCACCTCCCTCGGCCCATTGTCCCGACTCTCAACCGAGACTATAAGGTTCGGGGCTCAGTTTATCACATGACAAACACAACGCACGTCTTGTAGTCGGATTACCAGATCACTTCAGACCATATATTGTGACTGCGTCTCAGGGAATAGCTTCGAATTTAGCTCTTAAGCTACAGCAATCAATATAAATTTAGCATGGTAATAATCAGGCACACTGGGTATAGTTCTGCAGGCCCCCTGAGTCCCTGATACAAGCCGCTGCAGGCAGCCAGTGTAGGAGAACAACTACTACTACTCTGCTCTCTCTTTCTCTCTCTCTAATTTTCTCATTCACGCTCTCACTCTCTTATGTGCTCTGTCCTGTCCTTTACTGCCACACTTTGAGTCTCACAAAACAAGAAAAACACTCTGAGCATTGCACGTTTTAGTCAGGCTTGTGGAGCAACACAGGTCAAATATGCTCATGCTTTTGAAACGGTTAACAAACTGAATCATTGTTATGGACAATACAAAAATGCAGCCCGTTTCTCATCCCAAGGCGTCATCTAACGGACGCTTTCTGACCACGCGTCAACATCCGACACACATGGCACCCTTTAGCGTCAATATGAGACGCGCCTCCTAGTGGTCTAACCGTAACCCTACACCAGACCTAAACCTACTCTGCGTCATCTAACTGATGCTAAAGGTTGCCATATGCATCGGATTTAGACGCATGGTCAAAAGTGTCAGTTAGATGACGCCCAAGGATGAGAATGCGTTGAAAAATGCTTTCATTGAGTGCGATTTTCAAAGATATTTTAAGAAAAACTGTATATTTACTTGCTGGTAGCATTGTTTTGTTTGCATATAGGTCTTTAAAATATAGAGTGTATGTCAGTTAAGATATTTGAGCCCGACTCATGAAAGTTCGTATCTATAGGCCTAATGTTATTTCTTGTGCGATTTATACACCAAAAATATTTTTTGCGTCTATACGATACACAGTTTTTGCGTGCGTATGATGCACACTTCATGGCGTGTAATGTGCACAAACTCCCCACCCCCTCCCCCTAAACCTATACCCAAGGGGTTTTCAGTGTGTAGCATATGCACGCAAAAAAAAAAAAACATTTTTGGTGTATAAATGGCACAAGAAATGACATTCGTGGTATAGATACACACTTTTATGAGACTGTGTTGGATATTTGCCAGTTAGGGAAGAAATGTTGTGTTTTTGCCATTAAAATATATATTTTTTTATTTAGATCAGCCGAAACGACTATTCTGCTGATAGGTCAGTAGATGGCAATATCACTTTGTAAAGAAACAATGCGTGCCTATAGACTGAACATCTAATTCGCATATGCATGTCACCGTATTTAACAAATTCGCATTTTTGTTGTTTAAACGGAGACGATAAAGCTACCCAAAACACCATTGTTGTGTAAATGCATGGCAAAATGCATAAAAAGTTAAAACATTTTTAGTTGAAAATGATGTTGTGTGAATATTCTCTAATAAAGCATTTACTTTCAGTCCACAGCAATCAGTCAAGTTTGGGTTTCAGCCCTTTGTATAGTAAAATGTTTGGGCACCTCTAGATTGCACTACATCATAAAAAAAAAAGTGATTTTAGCACTAAAAGACTTTTACCGTACTATTTACGGTAAATAACTGTGATAGATCTCATGGTATATTTAATGTAATTTTTTCTGTAAAATATAACACAGTCTTATCCCAAGACGTCATATAACTGACGTCTTGGGACGTCTTTTGACCATACGTCAACATACGCCGTTTTAGGGTACCCTTTAACGTCAGTTATATGACCATCCTGGGACGTCATACAACTGACGCTTTACCTTTAACGTCAGTTAGGTGACGGGGTAGGTTTAGGGGTAGGTTTAGGTCTGGGTAGGGTTAGGGTTCATCTAACCGACTGTTAAAAGGTACCCTAAAACGCGGATGTTGTCAGTTATATGACCGTCTTGGGATGAGACTGCGCTGTAAAATACCGTTAAATGTACAATTTTTGAAAGTGAAAAAACCCAACTCACAAAAACTGCAAATCGACATTCCCCCAATTCCCTGTGTGACATTTCACCTTTTATGTATTTTAGTTGAAATAACCATGGCTCCTCATATTTTCTTGTTTTCTAATCAGTTATGTACATTTTGGTTTTACATAATATTTAATGTTGATAAATTAACGTTTATTGCATTTTGTTTTTATTTCAGTGTTACCATGATGGTGTTTAATGTTTGTGTGAATGACACTGTGCAGCTTCTTTGTGAAAATAGTAACCTTTTTAAGGACGACTACTTGTGATAAGCCTTGATTGATTATTTGACTCTCAGCGCTGCTGTGACGATAGTTGGTTGTCAGTATATGTCAATGGTACAAAACTCATATCAATTCTCCAATAGGTGGTAAATTAACATTATATCAGATAATGAAATATGGTTTATTACTGTAAATTTTAAGTTAAGTCTGTTAAACCAACTTCTTTGCTACCATATTTTTGACGGTTAAACTCTGGCAAACGCAGCTGATGTTTTTCTACTCGTAAAAATTACGGTTGTATTTTTACAGGCAACCAGCAGCTGCCGGTTTTCTGTTAATTGAAAATTACGGTTGTACTTTTTTACAGGCAACCACAGCTGCCGTATTTTTACCGTAAAAATTACGGGGTTTTTTTACAGGCAACAACAGCTGCCGCTTTTTACAGTAAAAATTATGGTTTTATTTTTTATAGGCAACCACAGCTGCCGTTTTTTTACAGTAAAAATTATGGTTTTATTTTTTACAGGCAACCACAGCTGACCGTCTTTTTACAGCAAACAATTACGGTTTTATTTTTACAGGCAGCCACAGCTGCCGCTTTTTACAGTAAAAATTATGGTTTTATTTTTACAGGCAACCACAGTTTTATTTTTTGCAGTTGTTATTATTAACATTTTAAATATTTTATTAAAATATTGGTATGAATAATTTTTTCTTTCATTAATAGTTTGTAATACATATGTTTTCCAGATTTCTGAGTTCAGTTCAGGCAGTTGGAGATGTTTCATTGTGAAGATCTAAATATAGTAAGAAAGGAGACTGTAAAAGTGTTTCCACAACTGATGGTGAAATATGTCATGGCTGCTTAGTGTGTGTTTATGTGTCAGAGCTCAGGTGTGAAGACATTGTTTGTGTCATGCACAATGCCTAGCACAAGAACAGAGCACTAATGCAATTGACAACTCGCTGTTCCTGACATTAATAAAGATGGAACATGTACAGGAAATTAAACTCTCACTTTCCATTGTAATCAGATGGTACTTCCATCACCCAACTGTTTTCCTCACATAAGATAAAATGATCAAATTGGAGCTTGGTCAGCCCACACATGTTGCCAGCATTAGTATCCATCTTTAAAATGGATGAGAAACATAATGGAATTTAATTTGAAACTATAGATGGATTCATCACAGCTTTAAGTATTGAATTGATGTTTTAGATGTAGTTTATTCACTTCCTGCCACATGCCGGACCTCTTCGATCCAATCACACTCTTTCATTATCCCTGGCAAATGGCACTGGCATGTATTCTGGACATTGATGAGAAGAAACAAACAAAGATTTAGCGTAGACAAGGACAGAACAATCCCTAAAGGGCATTCTTGCTCAATTCCTTGATGTATCTGAGGAGTGAATGATTTCCAACTGCTTAAATTTGGGAATTGCTACTGTACATGTAATGCACAAGCGGCCACTAGAGGGTGTTGGCTGCACATTTCACTTTCAAATCTTAGTAGGCATCCACAATTCAGAAGAAAATATACCAGAAAAAATGTCATTTTCTTGATCATCTTGTCCTTCAGTCACAAACTAATTATGACTGATTCAGATTAGTGAAATTAAAAAGACATATATTGCAAGCATCGACTGTTATAAGCAACAAGGACCCTGATCAAAGGTTCCCTTCATCTGGCTATTGCCAGGTCGCACTCAAAACAAGTGCTCTATAGCCTTGTTGAATAAATGACCAGACAGGCTCCATCAAAATTCAGCTGAAATAGGAAGTTAGCGGAGAATAATTCAAGGCAGATTTAAGCATATCCGCGTGGATCCCTGTGCTTTCCACTTCACTGTAATTGATGGGGAAATGTTAAATTATGTTCCCTTATAATAGCAAGACTTTGAAATGAAGTATTCTTAAAATCTCACACAAAGCTATATTCTTCTCTGGAGATCCAAGAGGCTCATACCTCATATTTCCCTCTAGTTTCAGTGGTTCCTTGGGAGAACATGGCCACACAAAACCACAGCACGTCTGTGAACTTTGCTGGCTGTCAGGCTGTAGACTTCATGCTTTGGCTATCCTTTGAATGCTCTTTATGAATTTCCCAGGCTCTAGCACGGTTACGGGAGCTCACAGATGCTCTCTAATCAGAGGGCAGTGCACAGACAACCAGTTGGATAAAGCGTACAGATACTAGATCTATGACTGTATGATGTGGGTTGTGAGCTTGAATCTTATTTTAAAGTTTTAAGTCCCTTATGAAGTTGAATCACATAATCAGAATATATACATGTATACATACACACACACACACACACACACATATATATATATATATTGTATATACTGTATATATGTATGTATGATGTATGTATGTAGATGTATGATGTACGTATGTATGATGTATGCTATGTATTATATATATATATATATATATATATATATATATATAAATATATATATATATATAAATATATATATATATATATATATATATATATACACACACACACACATATATATATATATATATATATATATATATATATATATAAATGGAACACTTGTGTTCAAAGTTTGGGGTCAAGTTTATGGAAGAAACACATTAACTCAGCAAGAATGCATTAAATTGCAGCACAACTGTTTTCAACATTGATAATTTATTGAATAATAATAATATGTTACATGAGCGCCATGATTTCTGAAGGATCATGTGAGAACTGAAGACTGGAGTAATGTGATGCAGAAAATTCAGCTTTGCCATGACATACATATTACATTTGTAAAATATATTAAAAATAGAAAATAAGTTTGAGACAATATTATTGTATTACTTTATTTTGATCATATCAACAAATGCTGCTTTGGTGAACATAATATTCTTCCATAAACATAAAAATTTCGTGAAACTTATAAACTGTAGTGGAGCCTATGGTTGGTAAAGGGGAAAACATATGTTTCTATTTGAGACAAATAAGAGTATATTTTTCAATGTAACTTGATCACACACATATTTCCTCCTCCTAAATTTAGAGTTCAATAATCTTTTTACCTTCACTAGTCATTTCAAAGAATCAGAATACATTTCACCAACTTTAATAATTGTATCATTATTTACTAGCTCTTCATGTCATTTTAAAACTTGTACTTGACTTTCTTTCCCATATGTTTCTGGCTAATCTTCCATACAATCAAAGAGCACCTGCATATTCCTTCTAGCTCCAAAAGACTGTACTGAAACACCATAAACTGCTTACGAATAGTAGTAATTACTTAATGAGTCTGTTTACAAAATACAGAAGTACAACAATGACAAGTTGATGTAAAGAACAATAACAAAATTGAAGGCAATGATGACAGAATTTTTCTCTCACTGAACTATCTATCTAAGATGGTCTGTGTGTGTATAAGTTATTTTTAAAGATACATTAATTGCATACATTAATATTTCATGTAGCTTTAATTAAAATAAGCCCATGCATAATAATTACATAAGAATTCATTTCAAAATGTAGCACAGACATGCCATACTGCACTGACATTTCAAATCTTCTCAAAGCATTTCACATCAATGACCCATTTATCAAGATCCAGATGAGTTTTAGACATGACTAATGGTAGAACTCCAAATGCTCCAATTAACACATAGAGCTCGCGCCTATACTTCAAAGAAAGCAGTTGACTACTAAGATGTCTCCTTTTCTTTTTACATATCATTTATACCACTTTAGAAGATTGAGTTTAAGCTTCACTGACTTTTCAAGGCTTCTGTGTTGAAAATGCAGCCTTAAACTTCAGGTTCAGATCTATTTTAAAATAACATTACTCTGCCAAAAACAACTCACTGAACAGCTTTCCGTTTCATAGAGCCATATTGTGTTTGCCTCCACATGTCAGTCGCCCAAAGCTGCCATCTGCATTAGCCAATCAGAGTAAAGTTACTGTTGCCGACCACAGCGATGGGTGACATGACGATCTATTAGGACCCTGAGGCCTGGAAGGTACGGTTGGTCCTCCCTTTTTAAAAATGATATCCCCATTGCAACCTGAGGTCTGAGTGTGCCCACGTGTTCATGTATGTTGGCTTGTCTGGGAGAATTCTAACGCTGCTTTTCTTCTGAATGTCCGACCTGGTGGCAAGAGACAGGTGTTCGCTTCCGATATCTTTGATTCACGTCATGTTCAATCAAATGCAGATCGCTAGCCAGATCTAACAGTCCCGATGAAAATGATAAGCGCCTTTGGCAATGCCTGTACTGAAGCTTTAGTAGGTACATCAAAAGCAAAATGGATACAAACATGACAGGCACCGACTGCTGTAACCGACAGTCCCTAACTCGAGGCATCTTTTCATAACTGGAAGCTTGGAAGTGGGCCTGATTGAAGGCAGGGGTGACGCAGTCCATTGGCCCTCGAGCGCATGCGAAGTCCTGGCAGAATTTGTGAAAACGTTCCGCTTAAATCACTCCTCGTGTTCTTTAGGGGTTTAGTGTATTGAAGTTGCCTTGACAAGAGCCTGTGCTCAATCATCATTGCTGCACGGCATCTTGAATTGGCTGCCACTGGAATATTTCAATGCGGCTTCACAACATTGACATTTGGTGACAGGCTCAGCACATTTTCTTGACAGCCAGAAATCAGCACTATCAATGTAGCAGGCATCGCATTAACGCGGAGTGGTGATATGAAGCATAAGATGTTCCTGATTTGTTTTTCGATTGTGCTCTCATACAACGCTAGGGTCGACCGTATACTCCATCGCGAAACTGTGCTACCCTCGCCACATACTTTAGCTAGCCACAGGAGGTTAACAGCCGCTCCCTTCATTAACCATACTACATGCGAAATGGTATTCACTCAGCTTAGATCGACATACAGCAGCATTCTTCAGGCTAAGTAGCCATATCATTCTCTTTAATGAGAAATGGCAGCAAGGAATTGTGTCTGTAGAATGGCATGCTTTTAACAGCTAAGTGAAGCCAGCGTGGATGTCAGAAAACACAGGAGAGAGGGGAAAACTGTGCGTAGTTAAATCCATGTGTCAAGCAACTTCATTCAGCCCGAAACTATATATAAATCTCTCCTTGAATTCTGATGTAGAATCCATCATAAAGCACTCCACTTAATCTCAGGAGGCTGAGCTTGAGCTGAGTCTAGACCACAGGGGCCTTGGGGTTAGAGGGGCCCCCAGCAATAGTCTTCCAAGGGGGCCGTGCAGAACGATCTGAAAATTAACTGCGATAAAAATTAGGCTAATGACATTCAGAAATGTGCTAAAAGTGCTAAAAATGCATTAAGAATTTTCTTTGAAGGTTTAGACGGGGAGTAACCTAGGCCGCAAACTCTCACCTTTCACTTAGCTTCCACTAGATAAATGTACCCTGGTGGCATCATTTTAACTCACCTTATTTCTAGTGTTGGGGAAAGTTACTTTTAGGTGGTCAACTGAAATGGCTTTCGAATTCATGAGATTGTTGTCTGAGGTCAGTGTACCTTAATCGTTCGTCGGGCTTTTTGCATTCAAAAACATTCAAAATGAATGAGCAAGTAGGCTCTGCCACGGTAGTTCTGTGACTGACGGGTTTCAGTTTGCAGTCGCAACTCCAAGTTTCATGACATGCCCACCGCGGCATGTGAAAGAAAAAGTGTAAAGCCTTAAAACATATTGAACTGCACTTATGCAGTAGTCGTGAATCTGCCCATCAACACACACACATATAATTGATACAGAAAAGAACAGGTGAGAAATTCTACCGTCACAACACTAAATAAGTAACACGCTATTCTGACCCTAGTTTTGAGCCCAGCTGAAAAACGCTGCGGTTTTCATGGGCGTCTCGCACTGAACACTTGCGGAAGTAAACGCCCACTGTTGTGAGTGGATAACAGTTTTGGATTTATAATGAGTTTTCAACTCACCCGTCGGCACATGGGGGAAATTGTTTTGAAACATCTCGATATTATAAAATGGCAACCGGAGTGATTCGCTCATACATGTTTTACCCAGAGTCCGTGTGTTACACCATTCCTGTCAGATCTCGATATAGACGGCACAGATATCGTACTTTACTCTTAATCGGTCTGCAAATCCCAGTCCTTGTTTACAAACAATCCTCAGTGAACTGAGCGAACATATGGCAGCAGTGTTTTGACCTCATCAACTAGAATGTCATTAAAATAAAGTTTATCCATGCAGTCCTATTGGAACCTGAGTGAAGCCTATGCAGCGACTGTCTTCTTCCACAAACGCAGGCACTGCACAATGTTCTGTATTGCTCGGTATCTCCAATTCGGTTTGTCATCACCGAGGTAGACCCTATGTTATTTAGCTATGCGTGTAATGCACGAATCAGTTGGCGGGGCTAAACCGGCTGTGTTGAGTAGGCTGTTGATCTTCCTGCGGGGGTGGTGTTTAAAAGCTTTCATTGGACGTTTTCAGTTCTGAAACTTACAGGATATTATTTTTTTATAAGAATATTACAGGATATTCTTATAATATGATGACCTCTTAGATGTTAAAAGCTCAAGGAAAATTAGATTTCTCAGTTTATCACCCCTTTAAAAGCAATGCTTTACAATATTACGTTACTCCATATAAAGTATCTGTAGAAAGAAAGAAAGTCATAGAGCTTTGGAATGACATGAGTGTCATTATTGGAATGACATGTTATGACATTTTTTAGTGCTCTTTATTTTTAAGCTGAACCCAACTAAAAGTGAGAAGTATTGTTTCGATGGTGTTGAAAGGCGAGGACACCTAACAGCTTCTTCCAACTTCCAAAGACCACCGTGATTAAACACAACCACTGTGGCACCCAAACCCACCAGAGTAGCTCAATTTTCTTGGGCTGCTTTAGACCTTCAGGTCAGTTGGTATTTAATTGGGTGCTTAAAATATTACAGGGATACTGGCATAGATAAATGAGAATTCCTAAGCACAGTGTAAAATTTACAATAGGTCAGGTGTCATCTAATGCCATGGAATAATTTACTTATCGCGATCTTAATGTAAGGCTAATGCCAATTAATACATTACGCACATTAAAGAATCATAATGGCATTTACCAGTTACAGATTGTGAAATTATTTGGAAGGAGAACGATAAGACCCCGTGTCAAGATCTGGAAGAAGGCGCTGGGGAATGTGTTATGTGCTTACATTTGAACTGCAATTACCTTTAATGGATGGGATCCATTTAAGAAAGGGCTAGAAGATCCTATCATTTTCTTCCAGAGAACCGCATTAGCTCTTGATCCAGTTAACACGACAACATGGAGTAATATCTATCTCCACTTATCTATACACCATTGTTTCCTATCAAACCCAGGATCCTTACCCTTCCCTTTCATCACTCCTTCTAATGGCTTATTTGATGATAATTAACCCTGAGTCCTGACAGAGATGGGCCGTGGGCAGATCGATGGCCTAGCCGGGGTGAAACACCTGTTTGGCAGAGGAGCTGCACGGCACAGTGCATGCTGAATGTGACCGCAACAAGATGAAGGCGGCGATGCCACAGACAAGCACATATGTGCGCTAGGACGCTTTCGTGGACCTTGAGCACCGGAATGACACAGTTCGCGACCTTGGTCAAAAAGGTTTTGAACCTGTCTCTGGTAAATCTGTTGGTGGAGAGAATCAGATATAAATATCCATGTCACTGATGTCCTGTGTAACACTAGTCACTGGAAGGACACATAAATCCTGAGATATGTTACCAAATATAAATAACTTGAAACAGTTTTTTTGGTTACCTTTTATATATTGTACTTGCAAAAAAATATTACATATTGTGATGTTCTTTTTGCATTTTGGACACAAAGTATGGATCAAAGCATGTTTATTTAAGGCTTAATTTAATTTAATCCTTGACTGTTCATCACAAAACTACCTCTAAAGGGACATTATGATTGAAAACAATATAAGATGGCGCAGCTGTAAAAGTTCTACCACAAAAGGGAACTTAGTGTTCAATGCAAAACGTTTGTGTTCGTTCAGAAATGTTTTGCGCTCCCCTACCAAACTTTACGTTTGCTCGCAAAATGTTAGAAGAATGTGGAATTGCAGTCATCTCTATAAGCATCTATGCAATCATTCGCATGAGATTTTATGATCATTAAACTTTAAACTGGCAAATTCCATGCATTTACCAATATAAAGCTTAGTTTGGAAGTGAAAGCGGTTAACAAGTCTGTGGATAAACATCTTTCTATGCCATTCAGCCCTGGATTCCAAAAATACAACAGTCCAATTAGTTTTCTGCATCATGCCCGGTCTTTATTGAATGATTATGTACTATGTCTGATTAGCCCTGAAGAAACTAAGTACCATGTCTTAGCAGAATGGCATTCTCGCATGTGCTTTCCATTGAGCCCAGCAGCTGTTACCTGTCAGGGGTTTCTCTCTCTCTGTGTTTAGGGGATTTTTTCCCCGCTGAAAAATCCATAAAAAAGATCGGTTTGCATTAAAATTGTGTACCATATTCAGACTTGTTGTTCTAGTGAAACTATCAAATTTCTAGTTTTAACAAGATTGGACACTTTATTTCAATAGTCCACTTTAGACATTCTACTAACCATTAGTAATTTTGCAAATGCATGTCAACTAAATCTCATTAGAGTGTTAGTAGACTGTTATGTTAGGGTTAGGTTTCGGGTTGGTAGTGTAGTTGCAAAGTTACTTATCAGTGGAGTTTCTGTTTGGGGACAGACATTCTACGGTCTTATCCGCAAGGCGTCATATACTGACGCTTTTGACATTTCGTCTACATCCAACGCACATGGCACCCTTTAGTGTCAATGTGAGACACAGATATATACAGTATGGGCCAGAAGGCGCCTCCTAGTGGTCTAACCCTAACTCGAGACCTAAACCTACCCATAACCGAACAAAGCTCTGTGCATGTTATATTGACGCTATAAGGGTGCCGTGTGCGTTGGATTTAGACGAAATTTCAAAAGCGTCACTATGCAATGACTTTACATCAATAGAATTGTGGCAACATATTACAAGCAATATTATTTATTAAATGTAACAAATTAGAATTGAGTAATAATTTATCAAATTATTCCTTAAAAGTTACAAATTCAAAATGAGTAAAGTTTACACCAAAACATTTAACAAAAATATCTCACTAACAGACAGACATCAAAGATTAATTGAAAACTCTTTATTTAATATTGCCAACATTGAAGACACCTGATGTTGACGAGCATTATTACTGAAGGAGAAAACATAATTTTAAATCCAACACTGATCACAATAATGGTGACTTCAATTTATGTTTTTTTGGGTTGTTGTTGTAAGTTTTACTCATTTTAAATGGTTAACTTTTAAGGAATTAATTTGATTAATTGGATATTTGCCTTCTCAAGCTTATTGGTTGAATTTTGGATAATTTCTCACTGTAAAATGACAAAAATAGTGATTAAGACGTTTATATTTGCAGCGCACAGTCAAATAAGCCGTTGCAATTTATGCAAACACCAAAGGAAAAAAAATGAAGACAACGCTTTCGTTTAGTACATCCATTAATGAAGTGTCTTCATACATTGCTACTCTGCGGAATCTGAGGGGATGAGATGGCTTTCGTTCTGGCAGACCATATGCATCTAATGAATATGCATGAAAATCTGTCAGCTGGGTTAACAAGAAGGACATATATGCAGGACAGGAAGCCATAGGTCAGTAATTTGAGGTATGGAAATTGCTGACCTCTGTCTGTATGACGACGTATATTCTCTCAGACAGTGGACTGATTCCTAGCAGGGAACCTGTCGATATTTTTAGACTGGTTTAGCTGTAATAGACCACATATGTTTTAAATTACCATGTAAAGTCACAGAAGCCGAAGCTGATGTGTAATTTTATTTTCTTAATTAATAAAATATCCTTGACTAAGCTGCAAATGTGACATAATATGTTGAAGAGCAGACTGTTAGTCATAAATAATCAAAATTATAATCTAACATTCTTGAAATGTTTAACATCTAGCATTCATTTTTAATACCCGGAGACATTACATCTGTTCCCGGTATTATGTTCCAGAAAATGTATCAACTTCTTCCTTCCTTTTTTTATTTGAAGATCAAATTGTTCCATTCTAAAACAGCACATAAAGCTTTGCATATATATTGTATATATATATATATTATTAATGTGGTCCACCTATAACTTCACACATACTGATTTAGTCCACGGTCATAATTTAATATGAATTTATCGGATCTACAAACTGCATTTTCAAGTATGTGATGCCACTGAGCAGCACTCTCGCAGCTGTCAGAGTGCAAACAACCCTAGATTCTTAACTATTTATCACCAGCCACATCAGTCCAGCACTGCGCCCTGTGAAAACACGTGTCCCCGGGCATTCACGAGTCACTGCCAGGGCGGGCGGTCTCTCCAGTATAAATTTCCCACTTAAAGTTTCATGATCTCAACAAGCCAGGCCTCTGAATTCCATCATAGAAGAGTTTTCAAAGCTAATGACTGCAACTGCCCTGACAGTGCCATCAAAAAGCCATTTTTTCTGAACACAAACATGCAAACACTTTCACTATCGAGAACTCTGTTAATAGTACGTTGGCTTTAAGGATAATCAATTATAGTTATATCATTCCCCTTTCCCCGCTACCCTTCTTTATCTCCCTCTCTTTCACGAACATTATATGAAACACTTAATTATTCATTGGTAATGCCTGTCGTGGTGAAATATTGGCTATTGCCAATCTGAATGCATCAAACTACCTCCCATTTCCTCTTTGAGGTTAATAGAGGAGCCCATACTTTCATTAGCTTCACAAAACCTTGCACAGCCCATACGTCAAAGTTCTCCAAGTCAGAGGAAAAGCTAGTAGTAAGTCTTAGCAGCCCTGTGAAACGCATCTTTAAAGGCCAGCGTCCCGTGTTTAAAACTAATTTTGTTTCATGAGATGCTTTGAACCTGGAGCTAAATGGATACACACTTGATAATATGTGTGTGTGTGAGTGAGAAAGAGTTGAACAGTGATTGAATAGCCAAGTTAAGAGAGAGTCTGTTAAAAAATGCATGTGCTCAACGCAGCAATCAAACATTAGACTCAGGATTAAATAACGGTTGAATAATTCACCTCCATTTTCTTTGGACTGCAGACTATACAATGATTTTGGCCACGGCTTTGCAGTCTGAAACAAGCCAATTATTTAATTTGGTTTTTAAAAGTAGTATCTAGGGGATATTTATTTTGTAGTAAGTTAATACATAATATGATTTACTTGTAATACAAATCATTAATATTAATTTAAATTTACATTTATAATAATGTATTATATTTAATATGAACATTCATACTTTCCTGCCAACTTTAAGAATAATTTTAAGGGTACACATGTTTTAAAAAAGGGTTTATTTATTTATTTCTTGCTTTTTACCATTAGGGATGTCAGTATCAGTATACCATATTTTTACGGTATGATGCTGGCAACCACACTGCAGTAGTTTACCGTTTTTTTTGTTGTTGTTGTTTTTTTACAGTTCTGTACCTTTCTTTAGAAACCAATATCAAACAGAAATTCAATAAATGTTTTAAAAATATTGTTAAACTAAAATATACTGTAGTATTCCTCGTGGTCTTTATAAATGATTAAAGTATGCCGGTTTTCCCATATATATATATATATATATATATATATATATATATATATATATATATATATATATATATATATATATATATATATATATATATATATTTTTTTGTTTTTGTAAAAATTGTTTAGGGTCGGTAACGACATGAGGTGTGTAACAGTGTAAGTATATTTTTTTTGTGCACAAAATAATTGAATCTTTGATGACTAAGTGCAATTCACCTTTATTCCACAAGGCTGTGGTGAAGTGATGTTTCACTCATAGTTACTGCAGGCAGAAACAAAAAA
This sequence comes from Hybognathus amarus, assembly GCA_030378365.1. Taxonomy (NCBI): domain Eukaryota; kingdom Metazoa; phylum Chordata; class Actinopteri; order Cypriniformes; family Leuciscidae; genus Hybognathus; species Hybognathus amarus. The sequence continues at coordinate 297,712 of JAQIUQ010004721.1, forward strand.
AATAGGAAGAATCAACAGCAAAACTTGAAATGGCTTAGTGATTTACTGCATAAATCAAAATATTGATTATGAAGATGTTGAAAATGATAATTTTAAGAATATGTTTGAGATGGTGAATATGACCCAGATGCTGAATGTTCTGGGAAATGAGCTCTGATGAGGACAGTTATGATGGTATTAAAACATCTGCTCAAACTGAACCCTTCCAGGCTCCAAAAGGTAACAAAAGATGCTTTATTTCATTATTCTGTAATTGTAACTCTAATATCAGAAGAGTTTTGCATTATCACGACAGATAGAGATAAATCTGTGTTCAATTTTAATCCGGGTCGCTAAAGACCCGAATATGTAATAATGATTGGCGACACATTCATGCATTAAAATCCAGTTTGAAAACCCCTAGACTAGACATGATCTAAGTTCTGTTCATGAGAGAAAGTGAGCAACATTAAGTTAATATTGATACTATCTTGTCGTTATGGCATGTGACACAAAAAAGCTCTTTATTTAGTGTTTCCTTATAGGCTAATTGTAGTGCCAACATATTTTTTTCTTCAATTCCAGGCAGAGTATTGCTATTGAGTGCGAGCGCTTGACTGGTAACCAATTTCGAGTGTCAATGAATATGTCAGAACATGACACGACTCTATCGCTCAGTCAAATGTCGCTCAGATCAGTCTTAGCTAAGACCGTATGGTTTGAATATAAAAGGCCGTTGATGTCGTGCAGTTTTGGCTTTTTTGCAACATCTCTGTGGTCTCACTCAAGCAACAATTGTGGACAGAAAACATTAGCTGCGACAAGCATCTTTTAGCTCTGATAGGAAGATGTATTGGACGCTTTCAGTTAAAACACTGTGACAAGCAATATTTGCCTTGCTAATATGCACATTTAACAAAAATGATAGTTCTGTCCTCTTAGCAAATTGCATGTTGATTATATTTCACTGAAATTGCACTGTGAGGTTACTGGCTAACAGGGGATTTACACTCTTTCAGAATCAAAAATGAATGTCAATATTAGAAAATGCTGATTCTCATGTGAACATTTCACCAGCATTGCAACTTTTTCCCTGTGACAGTAAAGCAAATTAATTTCTCTTGATGAAAGGTCAGTGGGGTTAAACATGAGTGTTTGAACAGGGGAAATCTTAGATGAATTCTCGTCTTGAATCCAATATAGGTTAACAGTTCATTGCATTTCCATCTGGTGGTAAAAATGGTATGACCTCACATCGATAGTGTATACACAGTGACTACAGACCTTCTTTTGAGCTGCCGAACTGGAAGGATCGGTCTGGAAAAGCAAATATTATGTTCCATCGTAATAAAAAAACAGGATAACAGAAGTTCTTTTTTCTCTTAGGTAATATATTTGCCTTATATTGTTAAACATTTACTTACTCAAGGTGATTCCAGACCTGAACTGGTCTTTCTGAATGCATGCCGTGTGAACATATGCCAAAATAATATCAAGTTTCTTAATCAATACAGCTCACTGCATGTTATTGCACCAGATCTCAGTATCACTTCCATATTTTCATGCTCATTAAAAATAGGATGAAGAAAGGGAAACCCTGCCTAAAGGCCAACAAAAATTCTCTTTCTCTCATAAATCATTTGTTTGTTATTAGTTAATGATTCTTGAAGTCCAACAGCACAATCTGTAGCAACATTTTTGACCTTCACAACACAGCTGCTTTTACCCACTGTAGCGCTCATTAGTGGCCATCTAATCTCATTAGGGAATGCTGGGATACCATGGCTCAGTGACAAAGCAACAGCTTCTGAGCAGATAGGAGGAGGAGAAGCAGGTGGGATTGTGGGTACTATGGCCAACGTGTGTCTTCTCTTTGATCTTAATGGAAGGTGATTCAGAGTTTCCCTGATCTGACCTCATATCCCATCAGCAATGCATTATGGGAAATTAATGATGCTTAATATACTTAATTTTAATCGTTGAGAAATAAAGCACTTTTCAGAGATTAATGAAACATTAAGACTGTATTAAGCCCAGAAAAAAGGCATCTAGTTTAATAACGCTGTGGGATTAGCATCTTTCTAATATTCAATACATTCCCTGTAAACCTCCCCTGCTAAAAAAATCCAGCATAAACCAGCATGGATTTCAGGCTGGTTTATGCTGGTTAGTGCAGAAATAGTGCAGGTATAGTGCTGGTCTGGTAGGCCAGGATATTCATGCTGTTTAGCAAAATGAGTTGGTTCACCAGCATGATCTTGCAGGGTTGAGTGTGAGCTGGCCAGCTGTCTGTATGCAAGCAGTGTTTTGGGGACAAGCATTGTTTTTTTGCTTGCATATTGCTACATGTAACACTAATAATGTAAAGGAGAAACAAAATACGATAAAAAAATATGATTGATTGAATTATATGATTAGAACTTTGCAATTTCTTCTGCTCCCTCTGCTGAAAGTAGAGTTGACATTTTTTATTGTTTTAGATATGTTCAAGCTGTTCAAAGGGCTTTAAACGATTCCATACGATTAATAAGGGTCTTATCTAGCGAAACGATCGCTCATTTAATAAATAAATAACAAAGTTTAAGTTTTATAAGCACAAATGCTTGCCTTGTTCTGTGATGTGCGTTCGTGACTCTCCTGTTTGAACTCGTTCATCAAAATGGTTCATTTGGTTCATTCAATGAACGAAACGAATGAATTGACTCGGAAAAGATTTGTTCATTTTAATGAACGAGTTCAAACAGGAGAGTCATGAACATGCGTCACAGAACAAAGCAAGGCAAGCATTTGAGCTTATAAAATAAACTTTGTTGTAGTTTTTTTTAAATGAGCGATCGTTTCACTTGATAAGACCCTTATTCATCATCTGGAATCGTTTAAAGCCCTTTGAACAGTTTGCAGTTTGTACTGATAGTGTCTTTTGGACCTTGAACCGTTTGGTTCCAACAATAGTGCATTATATGGAGAAAAAGCCTGAAATGTTTTCATCAAAAACCTTAATTTCTTTTCGACTGAAGAAAGAAAGACATGGACATCTTGGATGACATGGGGGTGAGTAAATAATCAGCAAGTTTTTTTAAAGGTGAACTACTCCTTTAAGTAATTTATTAAAATGAATATGGAAAATTAACACACAAATTAACACAAATGCAAGTTTTGTTGTGATAAAGTTGCTGGGATCATACCAGCACCCAAAAAAACAACATACACTGGTCCACCAGCAACCAGTATTCCATGCTGAGACTAGCATGCAAAACATACCTTAAGATATGATGACCAGCAATGCTGGATTTTTCAGCAGGGTTCTCATCTATATATGTACTGTATGTTGCGGATATGCTCTAACATTAAACAGCAGGATGAAGTTGTTTCATTTCTTTCACAGAGCAAATGAATTCACCTTTGGGCGTCTCTTGGCATCATAATTTACTATTTCCTTTGTATTCAATTTCTCTGGCAGCCATATTGTAAATTAGCTTGCTTATGTAACCTCATAACTACTTTAATGGGTGCATCTCCTTAATTCTGCATTGATATTATTCATGTTCTCTCTTATTCGAATCCTGTTGTGAATCCTAATCTAGCAATTCATCTCAACTGGCTGAGCCCCATTTTCTGTGCTCATATATGCATTTACTGTCATTCCTTATTTAAATAATCACTTGCATGTCAGAACGCATTATGGTTCTCTGTCAAAGGAAGAAAAAAACCTTTGGGGTGCCTTTTGGATGGCAAATATTAAACCATAGATCAATGTTTAACAATTTAGAATATACAAAATGAGAATGTCAGCAGTTGTGTTATCATTGACCTTTGGCAAAATCATAATTATTTAACATCTCAAAATCAGGAGAAAGTCATTATCATTATTGTTTTTTGAAAAATAGGCCAAAAAACCCTCTCAGGAGAATATTGCTCTGGTAACGTACAGTATTGTAAATTGTCCTTGTCAGGCTTGTCTCCTCTAATTCAAAGGTGAAGAATGTGATTTATGTGCTTTAGTGGTAAACTGAAGTTATAAAAAATACTGACCGAAGTTGGAGTAGCACACTGACTCTTACATTTTCAGCCTAAAAAAATATAGAAAACAATAAGGAGGTAGATAGCATTGAATCTGCCCTTTTAAAAGTTTTAAATGACATTTTAGCGACTAAAGACGCTAGCAACACTATAGCTTTTGACTATAGGATTATTTATCTCGCCTGGAACTTTCTTTCAGCATCATAGATACGGTAGTAAAATGGTTCCAGTCTTTCCTGTCAAAGTTTTTCAATTAGTTTAGGTGTCCACTCATCCTCAATTGTGGTGTACCCCAGGGATCAATCTTGGCACCACTTTTATTTTCATACATGGTACCCATGGGGTCATTTTTTTATTTTTATTTTTTATAGTTTTAGTGTACTGTACCACTGTTAAGCAGACAGCACACAACTTTACATACATTTAAAACTTTTTTTCAAGATTTTATAATGATTTTTTATAATGCTGTTTTTTAATGTATGAGAAATCTAATAAGGTCTGTGGTACAGTAAACATAACTAGCTTCTGAAACGTAAGTTAAGCTTTATTTGCTCTTTAGTCGTTATTTTATGCTGAACCTGCTGATGATATGATGTGCTTGCGGACATTTCATTTGTGTGTTTTTTTACGCACAGAAAGTGGTGTAAAGAAATTTGCAAACAACAGTAATTTGAGGAGGTGAAATGTGATTATTTGGAAAAGTCCTGTCATGACTGCTGAAAGAAAAATGCCAGCAGGCATTTGCCTAAATTGCCTCCTGCATAAACTTTATTATTGTTGACATTTTGGGCACACGCGTGTTGCGCACAATTTGCGTTATGTAGGCCTATTGCTTATTGGTCTTTGTGTGTTGTTGCTAGTTTTGCGTTATATGCATATGGCATCTGGTCTTTATGTGTTGTTGCTGGTTTTGCGTTATATGTATATGGCATATTGGTCTTTATGTGTTGTTGCTGGTTTTGCGTTATATATGGCATATTGGTCTTTATGTGTTGTTGCTGGTTTTGTGTTATATATGGCATATTGGTCTTTATGTGTTGTTGCTGGTTTTGCGTTATATATGGCATATTGGTCTTTATGTGTTGTTGCTAGTTTTGCGTTATATGTATATGGCATATTGGTCTTTGTGTGTTGTTGCTGCTATACGTTGCAAATAGAGGGGCGGCACAATTGTTTTCGCGTAGAGCGGCAGAAGTGCACGTGCCGGTCCTGCTTGACGATACTTGAATCGTAGTTTTGCTCTAAATTGTGAACAGCACACACTTACACCCCAAAAGTTCTTATCGTCTGCTGTTGCTTATTAGAAACATACATTTTTAAAATAAACACAACAGTTTAAAAATTTGCTGTTTTTTTCATGTATTTGCTCAGCCCTTGTTGGATGTGCATATCAATATGCGTCAGACATGTTTTATTTACTACAACGTCAGTTAACTACCCTCAACTGGATTATATTCATTCTATCAGTAACCCATTCTGGTTCCTATTCAGCTGCAATAGACAACATCATGGATGTTAGAGACCATGGCTAATGTTTTCCCCCCAGAGCCTTCCATGAGCAGAGAGCAGAACAACAGCTTTCCTCATTGCATCCCACAAGCCTCACTCAGGCTGCAAGAGCATCTTGAGGAGGGTCCTTGGCCTCTGATATTTACCTGAGGGATCCAAACCTTATCATGTGTTGCTGAGTTAGCACTCTCTAGCCGCTGGGGAAAGCTCACAGGTGAGCCTGATTAGCTCTCAGTGGAGGAGAGGTCAAGGTAAGGCAGATCGCGTTACCTTTATGAGGGGTAGGAGATCAAGAAGAGTTTGATCAATGGCAAATGAGAGTTGCTGTCAGTTAATGAGGGCATATTAGTCAGATGCCAAGAACAGCCCCGTGTTTTGTCTTTTTTTTGGGGGAAAGAACCAATATTATACCTGCCCTTGTTCTAATTGGTCAAGGTGTTTCATGGTAATCCAGTCAACCCAACCCAGCAGTTAGTCCTAAGCTTCATTTGACTCTAAAAGATCACAATGAGGCAGTAAAGCGGGCTTCAACCCCCTCTATAATCCAATTAGAGCACACTCTCAAGACCCAAAACAGAGGTTCACCCTTTCTTAAGACAAAAGTTAGTTTGTGAACACATTGGCTTAAGGAAAGGCTTTCGTGATAAGCGTGGTAAAAAAAATGCTTAAAAAAAGTGCTGACCCACGTCTTCGTGTTGGTTTTATAACAGAAATACAAGGTATTTTTATATAATAGGACCAGATTATTTTGAAATCCACATATCCAAGGGTTACGGAAGAAGGCCAAGCTATAATATAAAACCATCTCAAGATTAAAGTCATTATAATGCAAAATTATACTTACATTTTGAGAAAGAAAGTCAAAATACAATCTTGATAATAAACTTGTTAAATATCGAAGAATAAAGTTGTCGTGTTTCGAGAAATGTTTTTTTACATTTCGTGGAAAAAATTCGAAATACAATCGTCAGAATAAACTCATTAAATATCGAGAATAAAGTCATTGTGTTTTGAGAAAAAAAACCCTTGAAACTAGGGCTGCACGATATTGGTAAAAAATGGCATTGCGATATTTTATATTTCCGCAATATATATTGCGAATATTAGAACAATTTCCCCAGATGATTTGAATAGCTCTATTTGGAGAATGAATCATTGAACGACTGGGGTGGTTTTGTTATGGAGTATATCCGCATAGAAACTAATATTAATTAATTGAAGGTTGTTTACTAATGTCATTAACAGGTTATGTTAACAGGATGCTGCACATTAGTGGTGGTTGAGGAGATTCCCCTTCCCCCTATATAAAGCACTTTGAGTGCAGAGAAAAGCACTATATAAATGTAATGAATTATTATTATTATTATTAATGTAGTTAACTAGACTTTAATAAATGGAACCTTATTGAAAATGTATGTCTCTAGTTCAGTGTTGAATAGATCAGTTGTTTTAACCATTCATTAAAGTGAATCGGCTCAAATGAGTCATTAGTTCGCGAATCGGACGTTTCATTAACGGACCACGCCATACCCACTGTGTGATTATCCAGGCAGGTTAGGACATCGCACAAGATTTGTGTCAACACAGAAAACATTTCATCACTGGATCGCTTTTTTTAATTTTTTTATTGAAAATGTGGTTTATGTAATGTCATCTGAATGTGTGGAACAGCAATTCACAACCAGTGGTAGTTCAGAAAAAGGTCTTCCGACCTTTTACCGTCATGTATTCTCAAAGATATTCAGTCAACTCAATTCATTGATCATGCTCGAGCACAGGAGAGCAAGAGAGTTTGAAGACGGTGAGTGCACGCGCGACTGGGACTTTCTCTCTCAGTTAAACGAGCGCAGAAGTCACTCATCGTCATCTACATCATTCACCGGTCAGGCTTTGGCGGGACAAAAATGCGCTTTACTGAAGGCTGACAGAAAACAGAGCGCAAGTTCCAGTCTTCTTGCGCTTGATGTTTAAACTGACAGGACTTGCAAATTGATAAACTCTCACTATGATGGTTAAACTTTGCATTTAATCCGCGAATCACAAGCGTTACGGGCCGGGGAGCTGCTGGCACGTAGCCTACTGATCACGAATCACGGATTAACTACGATCCCTAGTGACATCGCAACATTCTTGCGATGTGACTATCGTGGATGCGCACATCGCGATATCGATGTTAAAGTGATGCATCGTGCAGCCCTACTTGAAACCCCTACTATCTTGAGAATAAACTCATTAATTTTCGAGAATAAAGTCATGTTGCGAGAAAAAAACTTGTTAAATTTTGAGAAAAAAAGTTGAAATAATCATGAGAATAAACTCATTGAATTTAGAGAATAAAGTCGTTGTTGTCACGGATACACCAGCGTCAGCACCAGAACTCTTCACTCCGCCCACTCGTTCATCATCTCCGGAATTCTAATCACCGTCACCTGTCTTCCTCACCTGATGCCACTCTTCATTCACTCACCTTCACCTTTAAAACGGATCCAGTTCCCACAGCACACCGTCTGGTCTCGTCGATGCTGGACGTCCTGACTCCCGCATTATCATTCAAGATACCTACCTGACCAATACTCACCTCTTCTGTGAAGATACCAACCAGTCATCTGATTCATCTGCTTTCTTCTTCTGATCTGTTGTCATCGTGGATCTGCTGACCTGGTTCACCATCAGCCCGCCTGCAACAGATTAGAGACATTATCCAATCCATAACTAGTTGAACTCTTCAAACTGCTATCATTTATTACTCACCTGCTAAATTACTTACCACGTTCAATAAATATTCTCTTGCTTCATTTCAGTAACAAAGAAATACTATCAACTTTAGCAGTAATGTATTGCATTAAAAGTGTCATTGATTTTGTCAGTGCAGAACTTTACTGATAAAAGACGTTTGAGCCGTCACTTGAACAACGAACAGCACTGGTCCGAATGCACTTTGGCATATGGACAGCTATGATCAATTTAAACTGTACATTGCCATTAATGGCTGTATGGTCACAGTCGTTACATTCAGTGGATGGAGGCATACACAACCACGATCCTAAAGTAATAGCCAGTTAGCTACTTCATAAAAACAGTAACTGGCATTGGAGGATGTCCCGAGAGCTCCGCGTGGACATGGGAACCGAAAATGGTAGTGTGGCAGCGATGCAAAGTAACCATGGCGACAGTTTCTCGAAACTGGACTTTATTCTCAAAATTTAAAGATTTTTTTTCTCAAAACACGACTTTATCCACCTTATTCCTGATGACCTCACTGTGTTTTGAATTATGGGTGGCACTTCTGGTTTGGGGAACTTCCATTCAAAAAGACTGAAACGAATCATTTCAAATCATAAGGTTGCACTAAAAATAAAGTTGATCCGTCAGTTTGACTGGATGAGCTGTCAATTTTTCTTCATGATTTATTTTCCGACATCATGACAATAACGTTATACTGCTGTTTTCTTTTCCCTCCGCTGTAAAAGTATGAAAAAGGACAACACATACGGCACATTTGTGGTTTGAACAAACTCTGTTTTGGCTATCTATGGAAATATTTTCACTGTTTGAGAAAAATAGGCAAAGTAATGGAAGTATTTTAAATTACTTTTACATTTAAGTTTATTTGTTCTAGAAGAGCACATGACAATAACTACACTGTTAAAATCTGTTCATGATTTGTAATCACAACATTTTTTTCTTTTGTCAAATCAACTTCAGATAACATATTTTGTGTTTCTGATGATTAAATCAATCTCCTTCATTGTTTTAACTCAGTTTTTTCCAGTTCAATGAACTTAAAATTGTAAATGCTCAGGATGGATTCTGATTGGCTTTCAATGCGTTCATTGTTCATCAGCAGGGAAATATCATTTTGAAAGTGATCCCAACTCTATCATTCCTCTGTTATAATTTTAGTTGTGGACTACAAATCCAAATTGCTATTCTTTTATATTTCAAAAGATCTTATTGTTATAGTCATCATCCTTGGTGTGATTATATACACAATAAATTATAATAGAACATTAAAAAAAAGCATTTTTAGATTTATGATCAAAGGTCAGTTTGTATGGAGGCAGAGGCCTAGGACTCAATTCAACTCATTCACCCTCATTGCACGAGAAGGTGATCAAACAATGAAATTTAATCAGATCAGCTCTGCAGCCAAGCGCACATAAAAGCATTTCACCAATATTTCAGTAAAAGTTCAGTCCTATGAATATTAAAACAGCATATTATAATTTTAATATTTAATATGAATCCACCTTAATAATGCAGAATGAATATTACACTTTTTTGTGCATTATGGATCCTTTCTTTTTGTGTTCTGCACTGCTCTGAAATACATGTAAGCATAAGACGAGGCATCATTCTCTAAAGGGTTTTATTTTTGACAGCGCTCCTTAAGGCTGCAAACTGTGATTATTTCATAGCATGTGAAGCAGGCAATACTTTCTTCTTTCTTTCTTTCTTTTGGCTGTTCTGTATTGTAATCGCACAGTATCAATATATCAGCCGTTGTCATTAATGAGAGCTTTTAATGTTGAATGTTGCAATTTTCACAAAACAAAGGTTGTAATTATCTTTGTTTCATCTCTTCAAAGATTCATATTTTGCTTTTCCACTGTCACTGACATTAGGCCAATTTAATCTGGTGTTTTGTAATTATTTTTCTTTTGCAAATTCTTGTTAAGATGGATCGTCTGTTTTCAAGATAATGCACCGTGGGCCTGTTAGAACAGAGGAAACGGTCGTAAGAACAGTTAAAGTCATTTTAAGAAAACGGTTCAGTTGCACAAACTTCCACAGATTCAAATTAACACCTTGCAGATGAGCAATGATGTCATTGGAGGGGAAATAATAAGGTCATTTTCATGTTCCTCAGAGCTGTTCCCGCTGAGTGCCAAATGTCAACTTATTACACGTCGGAAGAAAATGGGATACTTTGACACACCAAAACATGTGCGGATGATAAAAGTGTGTCTTTCATTTTCAGGGGTTGCCTGCAAGGGGTAAGAGATTCGAAGCACTCTTTTTGATGTAGACTGTCCATAAAATGTTGTTTTTCATATAGTTGCTCTGGTCCGACAGCACTGGTATGAAACTTGTGATGCTGGCATTACAATATTAGCTTAATATGCACACAGTATTTTATACCCAGATTTAATTCATTTCAGGCCTAATTACAGTGTGATATACACCTGGCACTTCCACAGGCACTACCACATTCCAGTTTTTTTTAATGCTTTGGCTCAAACATCAAAGCTGCTGGTTTTGATGGTATTTGGCATCAGGAAATTTTGGCCGCTGCATAAATAAGATTAGAATGTGGCACATTAAAAAGTACTGCTCTTGATCTCAGTACAACAGGATATTCAGGGTTTTTTCCTTTGTCAAAGAAGCATAAAACATGAGGGGTTTCAGTGTGCACCTGCCCCCTTTTTCCTCAAATAATTTATTAAAAACACTAGTTCTCCTTTAAACGTACAGAAATGTGTGAATAATGAGAAAATCACACTGTTCGGTCTGAATGAGTGTTTTCGAATCCAAGTCTGTGAAGGATCAATAGTATTACGAGCTTAAAGTAACTGTGATGTGCCACGATAACAGTTATGCTAACACTTTTCACGCCAACTTGAGAAAAGTCCAACACGAGGTTCAGGTTCAGCAAGTGCTGCCAAAAGACCAGATGCAAAGCGCAATGAAAGTCTTTCATTACGTGTGATTGGTGAAATAAAGCAGACAAGTGAATGAGAGATCAGCCAACAAAAACTCCAATTGATCCATATGTTCATTGTTCTAGTTCATGTGTTTCTTCATTATAAAGGAATATTTATTAAAACTGCTTTTCATTGCAATGTTTTAAATTTGGTAATATAAGTTAGGCTGTAATATAGTTTTTAGGAATAGTAGTCTATTTATGGTTCATTTACCTGTTCAAGTTTAATGTGTTCATTCAGTTGTTCATTCAAAACCAACACATTCTCATCCCAAGACGTCATCTGACTGACGCCTTTGACCATACGTCAACATACAACGTTTTCAGGGTACCCTTTAACGTCAGTTAGATGACGATCCTAGGGCGTCATCCAACTGACGCTTTACCTTTAGCGTCGGTTAGCTGACGCGGGTAGGTTTAGGTCTGGGGTAGGGTTAGGGTTAGATACAGTAGCATCCTCTAACACAACATCTACGATGTTGACGTATGGTCAAAAGCGTCAGTTATATGACGTCTTGGGAAAGTTTGCGCAATGAGAGACCAATAGCAGAGAGAAAAACTTTGAGATTGTTACCATCTAATCATGGAACAGTCTTAAAGTTTGACATGTACTGGCAAGACATGCATTTGCCCAACTCTTCAGATCTCCTTAAATTCAGTTCAGCCTATGGATTTACTCTCACACTATGGGGTATCCCTTGTTTGATACAGTGGTTTTACGAGAGGCATAAAGCTGCCAATGGAATAAATGGCTTAAGTTTCTGCATGGTGAAGAAGTCTAAACAGAATCCAGCTTCACTCATGACATGTGTTTGAATGTGCTGACAGATTGCTAGTGAAAGATCATCTGAATTCCAACCAAACCACATCACTGGATAAATGACTAAACTCTAGTTAGCCCGCATTGCATGACAAACTTGCTGCACAAGTCCTAGCTGGATCCACTGACATCTGTCAGGTTTTGGTGTGGACATCAAGGATCAAATTACACTGGCTGGCATGAGACATGCTGATAACTTGAATGTCAGTAAAGATCCAAACCAAATTGTTCCCTTTTAAAATGGCCCTGTTGATTAGTTCTGCAATCAAATCCATTTCCTGGCCCTATGCCTATTTCAAGATGTTTATTTCCCAAGTGGTATCTGGCTGTTCAAGACTCGATTCTGGACTCCATTTAAGGACACCGCTTGCATCCTTTTCAAGACAACTGATTTCAAAAGGTGTTTATTGGTTCTTTTCTCGTCGTTAGCAAACACGACTGCGCTACAATAAATTTAACTGCAGTGGCTGTGATGGCAGACCCAGAGTAAGTCATATTTAATAAGGCTTGCATTGAAGTTAATTGATCTTAATTGAGATAGAATGCGATTAATATATTAACTATATAGTATATACATTTGTAAAATAAATAATACAAAACACTCACCTAAAGGATTATTAGGAACACCATACTAATACTGTGTTTGAACCCCTTTCACCTTCCGAACTGCCATAATTCTACGTGGCATTGATTCAAGAAGTTGGTGACAGCATTCCTTAGAAATGTTGGTCCATATTGATAGGAAAGCATCTTGCAGTTGATGGAGATTTGTGGGTTGCACATCCAGGGCACGAAGCTCCAGTTCCACCACATCCCAAAGATGTCTCTATTGGGTTGAGATCTGGTGACTGTGGGAGCCAGTTTAGTACAGTGAACTCATTGTCATGTTCAAGAAACCAATTTGAAATGATTCAAGCTTTGTGACATGGTGCTTTATCCTGCTGGTAGTAGCCATCAGAGGATGGGTACATGGTGGCCATAAAGGGATGGACATGGTCAGAAACAATGCTCAGGTAGGCCATGGCATTTAAACAATGCCCAATTGGCACTAAGGTCCCAAAAGTGTTCAAAGAAAACATCCCCCACACCATTACACCACCACCACCAGCCTGCACAGTGGTAACAAGGCATGATTGATCCATTTTCTCATTCTGTTTACGCCAAATTCTGACTCTACCATCTGAATGTGTCAACAGAAATCGAGACTCATCAGACCAGGCAACATTTTTCCAGTTTTCAACTGTCCAATTTTGGTGAGCTCTTGCAAATTGTAGCTTCTTTTTCCTATTTGTAGTGGAGATGAGTGGTACCCGGTGGGGTCTTCTGCTGTTGTAGCCCATCCGCCTCAAGGTTGTGTGTGTTGTGGCTTCACAAATGCTTTGCTGCATTCCTCTGTTGTAATGAGTGGTTATTTCAGTCAAAGTTGCTCTTCCATCAGCTCGAATCAGTCGGCCCAATTCTGCTCTGACCTCTAGCATCCACAAGGCATTTTTGCCCACAGGACTTTTCACACCATTCTTTGTAAACCCTAGAGATGGTTGTGCATGAAAATCCCAGTAACTGAGCAGATCGTGAAATAGGCCGGCCCACCTAGCACCAACAACCATGCCACCCTCAAAATTGCTTAAATCAGCTTTCTTTCCCATTCTGACATTCAGTTTGGAGTTCAAGAGATTGTCTTGACCAGGACCACACCCCTTAATGCATTGAAGCAACTACCATGCAATTGGTTGATTAGATAATTGCATTAATGGGAAATTGAACAGGTGTTCCTAATAATCCTTTAGGTGATTGTGTATATATAAATAGAAAGCAGTTATTTACAATATTGCTGTTTTATTGTATTTTAATAAATAAACCCAGCCTTGGAGGGAATACGAGGTTTCTTAGTATTCCTTGAAAACAGTATATATTCAGATACCAGGTCTTGTTGAGCACACTATCAGCGTTTAAAGAGGCATTCATGTGTTTGGATTCCATACAGCCTCAGTAAAGTATGCCAGATCATGCTAGTCTGCTGCATCCTCTTTTACCAAACCTAGCACTCAGAGCCAAGCAACAAGATTGATAATTGGACCTTGCAAATTATGTTCAGCACAATGCATTTGGGCAATTTGCATTGTGGTCAATTCCTTTAGTGGATTTGGTGCAAATAAATGGCACTATCAGTCGTTGCAATCCATTCTTAGTGAATTATCCATCGTCTTCAGACTTTGTGTTCGTCCATTTGTTTGTTGCTGCCATCAGCGAAACCTGATCCATTGAATCCATCAGTAGGTGACACTTAGACACTCGCAAACAGATCAAGGTGTGTAAGCGGAGCCTGCAGGACAGCTAACATTAATTGCCTGTTGTAAAGATGAAGTTGTTAAAGACAACACAACCCTTTTTGTGCATTTCTGAACAAAATTAGCTGATTTATTTTATTGATAGTTCTAAGGGATCAATAAACCAAAGCCAGGGTTTATTTTAGGCTCCAATAAGATTGACTGAATAATTACCTCTGTTTGGAAGGTTCCACAGAAGAAAAGTCAAATATTATTTAGCGCCGGAAACCTCCATAGGCACAGACACATGTGGACATGTGAACTCTGATGTGGTTTTACCCATTTTAGACAGTAGAAAAAACTGATCTCAAAGTCAATTGACCACTTCTGAAGAGTTGTAACGCAGACCATCAAGAGTAAAGCTTTGCTGTTTTTTTTTTTACCTTTTTCATCTGGTTTCCTTTCCCCCAGTAAAGCCATAACTTTCTTGTATAATGGTAATTTCTCTAGACAGCAGAATTTTGCACACTAGTCCAGGTGGTTGAATATAAAGTTCCAGCTTCTAAAGACAAAGGTAAAACATATACATACCTGAAATTAAATGCCATTGATTGGTATGTGAGAATTCCAGATTATTTTAATGTAATGTTCACAACAAACAGTCACATTGACAAAAAAGGTAAAATAAACGAAAAACAGCAGATTGGGGAAAATAGTTCATTTAACATTTTAAGACCAAAAATAAAATAGGCACTGCTAAAATCTTGTCGTTTTTGCAGATCTGGTTGTAATAATTTTGTAAAAAAAAAAAATACAGTAAAAATTAGCCTAAATTCACAGAGCAACTTTAAAAATGTAAAAATCAAAACAAAAACAACAACAGTAATTTTCTGCTAGCAAGGCCATGCTGCTAAAATCTGTTATAATCCATTATAATGAAACTGCTGAAAAAGAGGGATGAACTAACACAGTCTCATCCCAATTCGTCATATAACTGACGTCTTGGGACGTCTTTTGACCATTCGCTCAATATATGCCTTTTTAGGGCCCCCTTAAACGTCGGTAGATGACGATCCTGCCGTGCCGTCATACAACTGACGCTTTACCTTTAACGTCAGTTGGTCAAAAGACGTCCCAAGACGTCAGTTATATGACAAATTGGGATGAGACTGCGCTGGATGAACATGATGAATAACAATTGTAGACACTCTAATTCTTAATAGTTTTTCTAAATATATTTATTTCAATATTATTTGGGGGAAAATAAGTTTGAACAGTTTATTTTGAATGGAGAAAAATGCATTTTGCTCCTTTTTCTTCCCTCAAACCGGCCCTGAGCCGATTCTGATTGCCTCTGCTACATAACTACTGTACTAACAAATACCCCTAACCTTAATGTTAGGGGTATTTGTCAACAAATCAACAAATACCCTTAACCTTGATGTTATTTGAAATTTATTTGAAGGATAGCCCCTTGAGATCTATCATCTCGTTTTCGAGGGGATCCTAGGAACAAACATGAATAAAGACAACAGGTTATACTGTATAACACACAATCCTTCACATTCATACCAACATTGAGCTATCTCTTCACATACAGGCCCTCTAAGTACAATGATACAATAAGTATATATTTATCACACATAACATAATATGTGGGTTCAGTACCATAGAACATAATGAAATCCACACGATAACTGGAGATGGGTGTACTGAAAGCAACAGCATATATTCTGCAAATGATCATGTAGTAATGGCCTAAAGAAATTAACATTGGTATTATCATTGGTAGCAAATCCTAATATTTCTGTTTGTCACGATTGAATCCATCCATTTGTTTTTTTTTGTTTTTTTTTGGCAACTTGTTTTCAGGGGGAAACTACACTCTTAACATGCAAAAGTACAGAAAATTACTTTACAAAATTGGAAATCATGCTCGGAAATCTTCTATTTTCTGTAAACGAAGCAAGCGGCTGTTGCATGATGGTTGCAGGTATTGTGGTGAAATGTTCCACCAATCTGTCTGTTGATTCTGTGTTCCATCAGGTGAGATTTCATTCTACCTTCAAGTTGCACATAGTTATTACATCAAAGTGCCTGCATGGAGTGTTGCAATAATCCACGCGGAGGCAAGCCAAGCGTCAGGTATTGAGGAGACGAGGGCTGTGGAAGAGGGGTCAAGACCTTCCACTGCCGCCTGAATCATGAAAGAAAGGTTTGTGCCCAGAATAAAAGACAGGGAATTTCTGGTTCCCACATCAGAACAGCTTGAAACAAAGGGGGAAATGCAATTCTGTGATGTTATCAGATAGATTTATTTGAATGCACACAGGATTTCCTGTCATGCTACATAAAAAATCGATATACATAAAACATGGTTAAACTTTAAGTTTATTGCATGTTCTCTTGAATCTTTTTTTCTCCTTGGAAATTGGAGGATTTTTTGAAAAGATCCAATTGGATGTTACCCTAGTTTTCCATCTTCCCTGAGGGTTTTGGAACCACTTCTATTTACAACAGCTCTCCCGCAAAACTGTGCCATCTATCATTCCTGTAATCCCAGGCTTTCCTATTAATTAGTGAAGCTATAGGAAATATGCAGAATGAGGTACAGGCGGGCCATGCTGTCAGCACTGTATCTGTGAGCTAACAAAACTACACAGTGGATGTAGAGTAGAAGGGAAGCGAAAAGGCTGTCAAAAGCAATATCAGGCGGTTATTGTGCTGAATACAAGATGCTTTACATTGAGTCATTTACATGAGTACCAGAATGTAGAAAATCAGGGCTTGACATCAACACCCACCAAATTCGGGTGTATTTCAGCAATGGTGTGTAACCCAGTCATCTCTACTTGCCAGTTTGGCAGGATGTATTTTATACATACATTTTTCAATTGTAGTCTTTTAATAAGGCATCTGAAATAATACACCAGTGCAGAGTCTCCAACAGCGAGTTGACACACAAGTCCACCTCCCCACACTAACTCCTTTCATTTGCTCTGGATGAATATTGTTGTTGTTAAGCCAAGTTCACACTACAGGATTTTAAGCCCGATTTATGCCCGATTTGCAAATCGTGAGCTCGCCGACAGGTCAGGGTGTAATCGCGTGCAAATCGCGGGCGATTAGCGGACGATGAACGCTCGCCAATCTGTTAGTATGAAAGAGCCAACAACACAGCAAAAACGCCTGCAGACGCCTCGCAGACGTGTCGCAGAGCCCAGAAATATAGCTAGCCTGCTAGATATCCAGTGCTGTCGCGCTGACTCAACCTCAGTGATGTCATGAGTACAGCCAATCATAGCAACGCATGGGTTGAGGACACCAGGTAAGTCTTAGTTTTTATTTATTTTTTTGCATTTTTTCCTTAGAGCAGAAGATCGTCACGCAAACAGTGTGCAGCACTAGTTTCTGTCTGACGTCCATTATTCACGTGTTGTGTTTTCTTCTTCGCTGCGTGTATAGGCGCACGTGCTGTTTCGCGTCATTTCTGGTTCGTTTTATTGCGTGTTTTTTTCGTGACAAAACGTGGTTTGTAGACAAGATAGAATTGTTGGGTGACAGAGTTGTTGTCAACTCATTATTTATTTGATTATTTTCAGGATTTAGACTGTACCATAGTACTGAAACAGCTTGCTCTTATCATCCGATCGTGGGTGTATCTCCATGTAGTGCGTTGCCAGCTCGTGTAGTGAGTTACCTCCTGTTGTGGATCAATCACGTTGTGTTGTGTGGTGTGAACAGCTAAACAACTTGAACACTCTGGTTTCACTGAGACCAAGTCATGTAGTGTGAAACGCACAGTTGAGACCAACGTTTTAAAATCATGTAGTGTGAACAAGGCATTACAGGGCTTAAATTTCAGCGTCAGATTGCACATAATTTTACTCAGATTTCGTGCTCACAAGTGCGCGCACATAAAGCCACCTCTCAGTATCAAATTTAGCTTTTTCGCTGCTTTCTTGCTTGCCATACTATTTGAAACATTCTGCATACTTAAAGGGTTACGTCTTCTTGCATAGATGGACGAACGTGAAATATGCTTGATGCTAGCTCTCCGACATATGCAAGTTTCGCCAAACATCACCATGATTTTGAGGCGAAGAAAGTGCCATTATTGCAGCCTGCTTCAGTTTTTTTGTGTGTGTGAGATTTTGCTTTTTCTTGCCATTTCACTCAGATGTTCATCACAATAGACCTTATTCAGAGCAGCGCCATGACAGGTATGAAAGTGAGGCTGCGAGTGATAGTTTTACCGTGTTCCAATGGCATGCGCTGTAAAAAGCTGAATAAAGCTCCTAGATAACTTACAATTTTCCACAACTTACATTGTCGGGAGTTTTTTGTCAACTGACATTTCTTGAAAATATATTTTTCCAGTGTTTCATGAGCAGAATAATCTGAAAACACATTAAATAACAGTATAGCCCATTGAAGAGATGCATATCTATCCCTCACAGCCTCGCTTTCATTCTCATTAAAAATGATGGCGCTGCCGTGAATAAGGCATATAGGGAAGAAAAGGCTATCACAACTTCTATTTCATGCTGATTTTTAATAGCTGATTTTTATTGTGAGTGTACATTTAAAAATAGCCTATTATTCATAATTTATGTGCAAAGCATTTAAAGCACATAGGTAAATATTACTGAGCACACGTTTAGAAAACGAAAGGACTTCTTTAAGGGAGTTCAGCATTCAGTGAGACCACCCATATGATGAAATACTGTGAGGGAAAAAGAAATTGGGGCTGTAGATCACCTGAAAGGGGGATGGATAGACTACCTGTTGTTGCCTTCCTTTGACTGTGTTGCATTTGCGGTCAGGCTAACAGCAATACCTCTGATGACCTCCAGCTTGAATGTATTGATCTGTAAGTAAAGTCTCAGTTGAAGTGATTGCACCTCCAATGCCAAGCTGCCTTTTCTGTTCCTTGTGCTGTTGCCGAAACCAAAACATCCATCTCACTCAAGCTAGCTTGTTCTGATTGCCTCTATCAGCACAAATAGTCATACAGCATTCACCCATTCATTCGAACTAGCCATTTTAAAGTTTTATTTAAAAGTTAAATAACTTTGTTTTGAGCTATCTTGATGAGTTGGTGACATGTACTTACCAAAACGTGTCGCCAAAAAGCATCTTGGCTCCCGACTCCATTTTCAATGCAATATTTCTATATTCTATAATATTTCTTAAGGAACACAGAATTGTTTTATAAGATCAAAATAAGTGTTTTTTGAAAAAAAAGAAAAAAAAAGAAAACGAATTGCTCTTCACATTGATCATATGGATCTAAACTTTTATGCCTTTATTAAAGTTGAAATTAATCCTCTCTAACTGTAACAAAATGTTACATTTAAGTACAACTAACTAGGT
Organism: Hybognathus amarus; assembly: GCA_030378365.1. Taxonomy (NCBI): domain Eukaryota; kingdom Metazoa; phylum Chordata; class Actinopteri; order Cypriniformes; family Leuciscidae; genus Hybognathus; species Hybognathus amarus. The sequence continues at coordinate 317,387 of JAQIUQ010004721.1, forward strand.
TGCCTAGCTTTTAAACCTTTGACTAAATCATAAACTTAAATCAGATCTGCGTTTGCACTGTCGCTGACCAAGAGAAACCAGTAAATGTAAAGGTACGAAACAGCTTCAAAGTCTTTTCAACCACACAGTATCATTATTTCTGTGTAGCTCGGATATAAACTGAAGTCTAGAAGCAATGAAAGTAAATTTGGGCTTCAAATAACTATCTTTACAAGTTACTGTTAAAATGTATTTGTCATTGAACCATTCATTCAAAAGACTAGTTAAAAAATACTGATTCATCCTGTCATGAAACAAGTCAATGAGTCATTGAATCATTCATTTAAACATTTTATTTATTTATTCATTAAAAAAAAAAAATATATATATATATATATATATACTGCTGCAGTTAATATTTTGTCAGAACCTGTAAGTTATTTTGTTAAATTGTCTATTCAGAATCGCAGAAAAAAACGTGATTTCACTTTGAAAAAAACAAAAAAAAACAAAACGTGATTTTCAAGTTATCTAGTATCTTGCCGCTCTACTTCCAGTAATATTAATAAAAAATGTATTTAAAGTTATCTGGTCTTAATAACGTTCTCAAAACTTTATCACACATACGTTATTTATACATTGTTGGTTCTTTTACACGACAACAGCGTTTTGGGTGCCTGAAAACGCAAACTTTTGAAAGTGAAAGTTTTTGAAAATGGTCTCCGTGTCTTGTCTTAACAACAAAAATTATGTTTTATATGAAAAAAAGGCTTTATGATCAGTAGAATGTTGATGTGATTCAAATCAGTCTGAAGCTGATCCAGATGAACTTTTTTGGAACTTTTATAAACAATAATGAGTGGAATGTTCAAAGCGGCATGTTTTGTTTAAAAGTTTTGTACCAAAGTTCATTTGTAAGTTGCTTTGGATAAAAGCATCTGCTAAATGATTAAATGTAAATGTAAGGTAAACATGCTTTCCCCGTACAAATCCTGTCTCTTGATTCCAGTAATTGCCTAGCAACAGACGCTCATTTGAGGAGTGCATGACCGAGTTCCTTGTTGTGATGCTCCATGCCGGGTGACACCATGCATGAGTAAATCAAATTATGTTTCCCAGTAAGCGTTCTCGCAACCAAAACCAAATGATATCATCTGCATATTTCAGCTATGCCTCATGCCACATCCATAATGTTATGACTAAACTTTTGATGTCATCCCAGTGGAATTAGCTGCAGGAAATGCCAAAAAAGTGACTCTTTCATCAGATTTCTGAAGACATACCCCTCACTTGTTTCCCTTAAACTCAGTAGGTTTGCCAGCGCTTGTTACGGAAAATCATGAACTCCTGCGGTTTTAAAACTGATGAAAGCTATGCCTCTCGCAGAGCTGATTTACAAAAACATTGAGAGAATAAATTGATGTCTGCATTTTTACACATTCTTTGCATGCTCAAGGTACATTCCAATTGTCCGATATATAGCCAAAATATTTGTATATTTGATGAATAAAAATGTACTGTTGTATGTAGTATAAGGTACTACAAAACTGTAGCCCTCTAGCGTTTAAAAAACAAAAGTGCATGCATTTTGCTGAAGGACGTTGTTTTGCTTTGCGTGTCTGCGAATGAATTTGACCCTTCACTATACATAATGCTTTACAATGAACTCTGTTAGATAGCAATATGGCAGTTTATATGTTCAAAAAAATACCTTACTCATCTGCTGAGTAGCCTAGGCCTACTAAAAACGTCATATCCGCGTTACCTTTACAACATTTTAAATCCCCCAACTCTGCGTTTTGTTTAGAGATTTAACGTTTATGTCAAACTTTCTCGCTCGTTGTTCTTGCTATGCCAGTCACGTAAATGCGTCTCTATAACACGCATTGTGTATTGTCATGCAATTTATACGCGAAAATTAGTTTTCGCGTGCATTTGATATGCAGTTCATTTGCATGTACAGTAATACACACGCACACCACTGAATTCTACCCAAATGTATAATACACACGCACCCTACACCACTACTGAACTTATCCTAGACAACCCAAGCATATTCTATGCATGTAAAAACTCACTTTAGCATATAAATTGCATGATAAACACTAGGGTTGGGTATCGTTTGAATTTGAACGATTCTGATTCCGGTTTCGATTCCGGTTCCTAACGATTCTCGATTCCGATTCTTTTAAGAGGCAGGGTCAAAGAAGTTTAGCTAACCTTGCTAACCAACGGTATTTCTGAAGGAATACTCCTTTTGTCACAAATTGTGCTTTTTGCCGAGATATTGTTATTTTTAGAAAAGTGAAGCCACACTTTGGACCGCCTACGTAAGCTACTCATGTTTGACTCGCGCGGTTATGCCAACACTTCGGGTAGACGCTTCTTCGTTGGTTCGTTGGTTTCTTCTTCCGGTCGGCAAACTGTGAATATCGAAACTAGGAATCGAAATTTTTACTTTTGAACGATTCTGGGAAAAACGAAAAGTTAGTCTCAGTTCCAATCGAATACTCGATTATCGATACCCAACCCTAATAAACACACTGCGTAGCCTATAAAGACGCATTTAGTGTGATCGGGTTGCCAGTCCCACATAAACGCATCAAAGAAGATCGGAGCAACTTTTCTTTATTTACGGATATGACGAGACATGCACGGGTGAGTGATGTATGTAGCTATGCAATTTTTAGAAAAAAACATTTTCCTACATCTAAATATAAACGGCTATGGCTTGCATAAAGTATATCAGGATAAAACAAAAAACACATTTTGGAAGGATTATTATTGAATAAAAAAAAACATAATTTTAATTGGCTACTTTAATTATATATATATTTTAAGTTAACAGAAAACACTGCGTCGGGACCCTCTGAATCAGATTTAGTCTCCAGTAATTTATGCAAGACATGGACCACAAATAATTTCTCCCTGTAGACTATAATGCAAAAAAATGTGCTGCATGGTGGGGTTTATGGGTTCTGAAAATGTTTTCATTTTCGGCAATTTCCAATTGATATTCGTACATCAATTGGAAATTGGTGAAAAATGAAAACATTTTCAGTGTATGTAGCAGGCGTATGTCACTAGACAATATCATGGCTCAGATATTCCCATAAGATTCCGCCGTAGGATCCAAAATGCATTAGGTTTTCATTATAAGCAGAGCAGTGTGGCCCATGCTGAAGGTGCACTCTCTCTGCACCCCATTCATTCAGAATGAAGGGATGGCGGCTTCAGTTCATTGACCTCTTATCTGATGGTGTGCCTCTGTCATTGAAGCCGCCAGAGTGGAAGGATTAGGACCAGCTTATATCGATATTTTGAAGAACACACATACGCATTTCAGAAGCAAGCGAGAGAAATAAAAGACGGTAACAGAAACCCACTATGAATTTGATGGGGAGATCTGGGGTTATAACAGTGTGTTTGTGAGATATGTTTTCATCACGCCAACAGACAAAGAAAAGAGGAAATGTCAATATGGTGAGAGATGATTATAGCTTTAGCTGTTAGCATGTCTCATTAACAGTTTAGCATTCATGTTAGCTTAGCTACAGGTAAACAGTGCACTGTCTCTCACACAAATATTATGTCAGTTTAAACATAATGGGTTAGGGTTAGGGTTAGTACCTTGGAATGCATTCTCAGTACCTTGGTTAATATTATTTAAATCCTGGAAGACCAAATAGTTATCACTTTAGCATTATCTGGAATCAGCGCAAACAAGTATACAAAAAATACATTGTTTTCTCATTGAGATGTGTTAGAGTCTTTACAGTTTTATCTTTTCTAGTCTTTTCTGACTCATGGGACATGTATGAATGCATTCATGTATGTAAGTTTTATGATAAAGGCTTGTTTCTCCTGATATGTTTGTTATTGTGCTCTGGTGTCAGTAGTTTGGAAGAGCCTTTTAAATGTTTTAGTAACTTTGGTATTTCATGCTGTTAAGGCCACATATAGAAGATAATTAATCCTCTATCCATGTAAACCTTTCTTTTTTGAAACGCATTACCATAGATTTATGCATAATGCATTGCTATGTCTACACATATCTACCTCAATGTCAAAAGAATTACTAGACTGCATAGGTTACATCAGCACTGATTATAAGACCTATCTGTTTCCCAATGTTTTCCACAAGGGACCCTTGTTTTAAATCAGATACACATCCAAATGCAACACACATAAATTCAAGGAGAAAAACTGTGCAAACAAATCCCAGAATAATTTAATTTAAATCACTTTAATTTAATATATTGAAGGTATCCATCCATCCCTCCATCCATACTGTACATCCATACATATACATACATACATGCATACTGTACATGCATTCATCAGTCCATCCATACATACATAAATTATTAACATGTATACATCAGTCCATCCATACATGCATACATACATACAATCTTAGTACATATATAACATTTAGCTCCAGTCTTTGAATCTGATTGTACAAGCGTCATTGACTAATCGTACAGCACTGGGACATTTCACTCTTTCCCTAACTCTGTCTCAGACTGCCAGCCTTTTCATTACTGATGGGGGGGGGGGTTTCAGTGGCTCTTTTTGCAGGTTACGCCAGTAGGTGGCGATATGTGACTGCCTGTATAAGAGAGCTATTTGAACCGTTCACTCAACAATTTGTTCAAAAACACTTCATTCAGGAACAAAACATCTACAGTAGGCCAAGTATGTGTTGCTCAAAGAAGTTGGCATTGTGTTTTTTCTAGTTTTTGTCTTATTTAAACAGGAAGTGATGAAGATCTTACAAAACCAAAAAAGTGAACATACTTGAATCTGTTGAGAGCTAATATTTTACAGTGATTTTTTTCCCATGGTACTGCACAATATGAAACCCTTTTTTTCTTAAATACGGTAAAAATACTTAACCCAATCAGACTAAATGCGTTTTTATAGCATGCATGTGTATTGTTGTGTAATTTATATGCTAAAGTGAGTTTTTACGTGCATAGGATACGCATAGGTTGGTTAGGGTAGGTTTAGAAGTGGTGTGGGGTGCGTGTGTATTATACATTTGGGTAGAATTTGTGGTATGGTATGCATGTCTATTACACAAATTAACTGCATATCAAATGTACGCGAAAACTGCGTCTCATAAGCACGTAAAAACTAATTTTCACGTATTACCAGCCCGTTCTCATCCCAAGGCGTCATATACTGACGATATACTCTCATTCCCAAGGCGTCATATACATTCAACACACATGGCACCCTTTCAGCGTCAATATGAGACACAGATATATATATGGGCCAGAAGGCGCCTCCTAGTGGTCTAACCCTAAACCTACCCCAGACCTAAACCTACCCATAACCGAACAGAGCTCTAGACACAGATATATATATGGGCCAGAAGGCGCCTCCTAGAGGTCTAACCCTAACCCTGACCCTACCCCAGACCTAAACCTACCCATAACCGTACAAAGCTCTGTGCGTGTTATATTGACTCTAAAGGGTGCCATGTGCGTTGGATTAAGACGGAATTTCAAAAGCATCACTATATGACGCCCTAAGCTGAGAATGTGTTAAAAATTGAATGTATTAACAACAATACACAATGCATGTTATAGAGACGCATTTATGTGAGAACAGGCTGGTAACACATAGCTTCTTGTGACTGCAGTGGCAGTAGCAATATGATAAAACCAAGGCATTCTCATCCCCAAGGCGTCATATACGACACTTTTGCCAAAGCGTAGACATCCAACGCTCATGGCACACTTTTGCGTCAAATGAGACGCTTCGGTTATGGTAGGTTTAGGTATGGTGTAGGGTTAGACCACTAGGAGGCACCTTCTGCCCCATATATATCTGCGTCTCATTTGACGCTAAAGGGTGCCATGTGCGTTGGATGTCTACGCTTTGGCAAAAGCGTCGTATATGATGCCTCGGGATAATAACGGGCTCGATAAAACACACTAACATTTACACCGCACTCAGCGAACACATGCCTGCATATGAAGAGTTCAAGTTGCAAAAGCCTCTAAATGCCATTTGAAATTTTCTTCTAAAATGACCATTTTTATCAAGCTTGTATATTAAAGTTCAGTAATTTCACTTAAATGACAATTAATAAGTAATCTTCATTGCCATTTAAGTGGAATTACTGAACTTAAATATACAAGCTTGATAAAAATGGTCATTTAGAAGAGAAATTTCAAATGGCACTTAGAGGCTTTTGCATCTGAACTCTTCATATATAGTCAAATGTTGTGTAATATACCCATGATGCACTCTGCCTAACAGTTTTTCATATGCTAATGAGCTGTGGGGCCGAGTGCTCTAAATTAGTCTGTGTGATTGAGACTGGCCTATTTGGAGAAGGCCTGGCTGGTTTTGGGGAATGGAGAGATTGGAGAGGCCCTCCACCTCTTTTGTGTGGGCTGGTATAGGCACAGATGTTCCCCTCGCCCCACACAGGGCCCCACACTCCCTAATCGCCACCTCGTATGTGTGTGGATTGCACCTGCCTGCCTGCAATCTATCCCCTTGTTTTCTCGTGCTTTCCCGTTCCCCTCTTTCTTTCATTCGCTCTTTCACTCTCTATGAGAGCCGCACTAGTCGAATGACCTCCAAATCTTTTCTAGCGTCCAGGATGGACGATTACTTAAACCTTGAATAGCGTGTGGAGTGGAAGGCAGGGAGTGGTGTGGGATATTTTAATGTTATTTAGGGGGAACCAAGGGAGGTAGATGAGTTGGTTTCCCCTCTCCAGCTGGATAGAATTTGGAACTTAATACCCAAAGCGAAAAGACAGAAACTAAACAACCGGCTGCACAGATTTGCCTCTGCATAATACTGTAGGTGAGGGGAGGAAACAGGACCGTGATGCTTTATTTATGCATCTCCCACAGTGAAGTGAGATTTTCTTCAATCAAGTGATTATGCTGTCAAACTGTGTAAGAAAATGAAGTTTGCTCTTGTAACTCCGGGGTGTTGTCTGGTAGCAGAAAAGGCCACTGATGTGTTGTTGACAGGTCATCGTAAACATGCATGCTTTATTCCTAGGGGACTGAATATGAACAAGGCATACTTAAACATACAGTACCTCGTGTGTTACAATCGTATTACAATCTTACCATAATTTTCAATGTGTCTTTTTCAATATATCTATAAACACTGTTGTAATATCTGTTGATTTATGCAGATTTAATCAAATCACATTTAATATAAAAATAATTGCATTACAGTAAATTGAATCTTATGAGAAGAACCATTAAGAATAATGGGAGTTAAATAAATAAATATATATAAAACATGCATTATAATTAGTCTTTATTAATCCTATATAAAAAAGAACATAAATTCTTAAGAATAATGTTCAATAACATTAAATAATACAAACCTAAATTTTATCCTAATGTAAATAAAAGACTTAAATAAAAATAAAAATTAAATAAAAATTTAAACATCTTGCTTATATTTGTTTGTACTGCTAGTGCCAATTTATGTAGATTCAATTAAATATCAATCAAATATAAACAAAAATGTATTACAATTAATTGAATCTAATGAGAATCACCATTAAGAATAATTGGAATTAAATAAAAAATAAATAAATAAAATGACACATTACAGTTTAGGGAATTTGATTATGGGAAACATCCATAATTATGTAAAATGTCACAATGAAAAAAACTTTTTGTTCATGCAACTATAAAAGACTGTGTGCATGTTTGCAAAATCAAAATGTTTACAACAGCCAGGTTAAAAAGGACTTCAAATTGAACCAATAAACTTGACTTGAGGGAATATCAAAAACAAATATGTATGCTAAAATGCAACACGTTCACGTGATCTTCATTGTGTGGCTGAAACTTTAGTGGAAAGTAGTGTGAAAACACAAGTGGTAGGAAATGCATCATCGCTTTTAAGAAATAATGTATGTAAATAATTAAACAATTCATGAACTTATTGTTCTGTCAGGAACGTGTGTGTGACAGACTGCACTGAACTCAGCATGGAGTGCATTGTGCCCCTCAGTCATGGAGCGCATTTGCATTTACTAGAATGATAAAACTACAAAAAAGAGGCTAAGTTAATTGAATGAGCAACAATTAATCTTTCAGTTACTGAATTATTAACCGCCGAGCAAAGCCAATGAGGCGAGGAGATTAGTTGCATGACAGGCAGGTGTTTGATAGTTACACTCCTGAAGGGCAGATCCTTACCATCTAAATTTAATGGCTCGACTGTATGCTTGCGTTCAAGAGTCGGTCGCTCCTCGATTGCTTTTCTCTGTCTATCTGGCTGTTGCAAAATGATGCTGGGGGTGAAGTGATTATCCAAGTCCCTGATGTACCGCAGTCAAAGCAGTCATGGTTACCCGTTTCTCTTCCCACAAAAGGCAAGTGTTGGTCTGACATGCATTCAGATGAGGCTGTCGGTGATTATCTTCATAAACACCATCTGTTGCTGCTCCTCTACTCACCTGCCCAAATACATCACAAAAACATCAAACAAATGGTTAATCCGCCGAGCATGGAATGGGATTCTGGAATATATACACGGGATTTCATTTATCCTAAAATAAATCCATAAACAAGAAAATCGTGAATCTTAAAAAAAAAAAAGATCTTCATTTACTCAATATGTCGTTTCAAACGTTTCTGTGATTATTCGAACGCATTTCTCCATCCTTCACATAACATTTCTTTGTAAATACTTAGCGTCAGTATAACACGCACTGTTATGGGTAGGTTTAGGTCTGGGGGAGGTTCTGCTTGTTATATTGACGCTAAAGGGTGCCATGTACGTAGTATTTCGAACAATATGGCGTCACCTATATGACACCAAAGGATGAGAACGGGCTGGATTATTTGTGTCATTTTAAAGAGAAACATTGTTTTGGTTGTGCTTTGGCTTTGCTGGACTGTGCGGATAAATATGGTTATCCTACTTTCATAAAGCATTCACTACTGGAGTCATATATAACCAGTTTATATGGAAAGGATCTCAAGCTGGAGCCGAAACTCATGTAAATGCGTCTCTATAGCACTCATTTTACTGTATTTATTGTTAAATATAAATATGCGAAAAATTGTTTTTACATGCTTATTTGCAGTTTTCGCTGCATATGATGCGCACATTATGTTCGTGTAATATCTCACATACCTCACACCACTGAATCCTACCTGATAGTGCGTATCATATGAACTGTAAAAACTGATTTCGCGTATTATTACACGATAATCACAATGCGCTCTGTGAGAGCCTGATGGCTTAAGGCGCTTATTTTAGCTTTACCCAAATTCTCCTTAAGTGAAATTATCCTTCAAAATAGGTAATGCTTTTATTGAGGGCTGTCAAGCGATTAATCGCGATTAATCGCATCCAAAATAAAAGTTTGTATTTACATTATATATGTAGGTGCACTGTGTATAATTATTTTGTATATATAAATACACATACATGCATGTATATTTAAAAATATTATTTATATATGAAATATTTATATTTATATATAATATAAATTATAATATACATATACAAGTATATACATGAAAATATTTCTTAAATATATACAAGCATGTGTGTGTGTCTATTTATATATATATATATAATTATACACAGTGCACCCACATATAATATGTAAACACAAACTTGTATTTTGCAATGCGTTATCGCGATTAATCATTTGACAGCCTACTTCTTATAGCATAAATAAATAAACAAAAATTAATTCTCCACATCGCTTTTACAACATTAAACCCCCTCAGTTCTTCGCCACCTCCGAACTGCCAAGCCAATGTTGATTTCCATTTTATTACGTTCTCTTTTAGTAACGATGCTGAAAATTCAGCTTTGCCATCACAGGTATAATGACATTTTAAAAGAAATTAAAACAGAAAACTATTCTTTTGAAAAGTAATAGCACTTCACAATATTACTGTTTTTTTTATCAGCCTAGAAACTTGTTACAAAACCATTAAAATAATCTTACTGACCCCAAACTTTTGAATAGTGTTAGTGTTGAATAGTGTTATCATAATGAGCTATGACTAAATGGCAGCTGGTCCTGATTTTTACTTCCAGCCTTTTTAGAAAGTAAATATCTCAGGATCTTCCCTCATCTTCTTTAATCCAACGGACGTCTGTGTAGAGCTGCTAAATTGCATCATATTGACTCAGTCTGTCTTGCATTTGCTGTTATGCTAAATAAAAACTGAGTGCTCCATCTCGTCCTCCAATTAATAGATGTTAGTAATTATCCAACCAATACCTTTCTATCAGCTTGTCCCATATCCATCACTAAGTTAAAAATAAATTGAAATCAATATCCCAGCAGTGGCTTGGGACAGCGTCATTGCTTTCAATGGTGGAACTTCTGGACTCGAATAATCCATTATTGATCTCCTCTAGGAATATTCTCTTTTTTATCTCATCTACCCCACAAGATAAGTATTCCTCTCATCTCCTCCAATGGAAACCGTCTCAGGTGGCAGACAAACTGCTCTGTGTTTGTTCTTATCGGCTCTGCTTCTGATAATAAATGCAGAGATTGGCAGAGTGATGGAGCGGGAAAGGACAAAAGTGGAGTTGCGCTGATAACACCAAACAAAGTTGAGATTTATGCTTCCCAAACACACACAAACAAAAACCTTTTTCTTCAACCAACCACAAACTGCTTTAAAAAAAAAGAGATCAAAGTGTTCAAAGAAAGAAAGTGTGTGTGGGGCTCAGAGGTGAGTCGACAAACATCAGCTATCTTCCGAAACCTCGTGAGCTGCCTGCCTAGACAGTATTTTAAGACACTTTACACAGCTCAAAATTCAGTGTAAGGATGCAATGCTGCATAAAAGCCACTGAATTATGACTGATCTGATCCCTCTTATCCCCTAATATCAAAGTATACAGTTACAATTGTGGAAATGAATTTATGCCACCTCTGAGCAGCATTAAACACGCATATGTCACTTCAGAAGCGCTTCTCTCCCACCTTTGCAATGTAAATGTGACAATTAGACTTGTAGTCAAGACCGCCTAAACTGAGACCAAGACACTACCAAGACAAGAGGGTATCGAGACCAAGACCAAGACGGACCAAGTTGAGACCAAACAGACTAGTGTTGTTGAAGCTTAGAGAATGTCTAATTGAAGAGAACTGGCACTGACTGGTTACTTCCGGGTTCTGGACTGGCTGCAGTAACACGTCTCTGTCCATGTGCGGGCGCTCGCAGTCGAGTGCAGAATGAATGGAGTCAATGGGGTTTCACCCTCAGAAATCCACTTTCTCAGGATGTAATTTTTGGTCAAGTAATTTCAAAGTTGCAATCAAAAGGGCTAAGATAATACAATCAGCTGAGAATTGCATTTTTAAGTTCACTTATCTGTTCTAAAAATCCGTTCAAAAATGTGATGACATAAGTACTCGTTCATTCGACTTTTGGCCTATAATCTACATTTAACTTGCGGAATCAACAATAAAATCTTTGTTAATTTAACGACAAGCAGGTGAAAGAGACACATTTAGCCGTTTAGCCCCATAGACTCCCATTCATTCTGCGCTCGCCCGCGATCACCTCCAGTGGAATTCTAATGGAACTGCAACCAAGATGATATACAATGGGGCTAATAGGAAGTGCCAAGGCTCTCCGTTAGACGGGCCTCGGAAGTCTCCACATGAATCCATTCTGCAACTTTTAAATACATAAATATTTTTAAAAACGAAATTATAAGCTTAAGTGCAGGAACCGAAAGTTGGTTGTTTTGTCGCTATGGTTACAAACACACACACACCGTTGGCTGTGCGCTCAAAGTCATCTCTCCATTCTGCAGTTACCAAAAAATCTCCTGAATAAAGTTTAAACCTATGTCACTGATATGTGTTTTACTAAATATGAATACATCAATAACCGTACATGATATGTGCTTTTTAAATCAAGTGATGCACATCCGTGTCTTCACTCGGACGCGCGCTCAATCCCCCGACAACTATGTCGGTCTCAGACAGCGAAGACCTAGACAAGACAGAGAGGTCCGAGACCAAGACAAGACCAAAGACCGTCAAAGACCGTGACAAGACCGAGACCACATAAAAGTGGTCTCAATACCGGTCTCGAGACATACATCACTAGTGACAATACACTCCAGATTTGAAAGCTGTTTCAACACAATGCTGCCTTCTATTGTCATATTAGTCAAATCCTAGTGCATATTTCTATTTTCCAGTATTTTTGTGTACAGTGTATTTGTAGGGATAGTGATAACGCAGTGGATAAGACACATGCCCTTGGTGTGAGAGACCCGGGTTCAAATCCACTTTGAGACACCAATGTGTCCCTGAGCAGGACACTTAACCCCTAGTTGCTCCAGAGGCGTGCAACCTCTGACATATATAGCAATTGTAAGTCGCTTTGGATAAAAGCATCAGCTAAATTAATATATGTAAATGTTATGCCTGTTTGTATACTGTAAGGCAGGCTAAGGCAAAGGAGTGAAAGAGAACACAGTGTGAAATACAATCACACATGCTCGCATGGCAGGCCCACAATGCTTTGTTTGTGTTCAGAGCGGCCTCAACTCTATACAGTATCACGGTGAGTCCAGCGCAGCAGCGGAGGACATTTTGGCCTTCTGTTTTCACGGGCAACAAATCCATCAACGCCCACTCTGGGCATGCGAGACAAAGCGTAGCGCAAACTTTGTGACCTGCCTTTGGAAATGAAGCCCCGTTTGCCGTAATGACTCTAATGGCAATTTGCTTATCCTCATCGGAGGCCCTGCCATCAGTCCCTGGAGAGCTGGAACATCTGGTGGGGGTTTTGCCAGCGCCACAGTACCCCGCACTGAGGGGCACTCACAGCTGGGAGGGAGGGATAGATGGTGTCATGTTCAAGAACGACCATGGCTTTAGTGCTTCACTTCCAGCCACTGGTGTAAAAAGCCCACAGATGGAGATCAATGTCAATGAAGCAAACTTCTGACAAACCTATAATTGTCAGCTCTCCCTTTTCTCCCTTTTCTGAATGTCCCATCTGCAGTGTTTATTTACTTTGCCTGAGGATGCACTCTTATTAGAAGACTCTTACTTAGTTATCCTTCATGTACTTCTTATTTGTCCCTATACTTCAGTCATCCTTTTGCTAGCATAGATAAAATCAAATTTTTTAATTGAATCTAAAATGTTCTATAATGTTATATATATATATATATATATATATATATATATATATATATATATATATATATATATATATATATCATCAAGTGTATGTAGAAGTCAAGTGTACATTTGTTTCAAAATTGATTCATTATATAAATATATATATATGTATATATATATATATATATATATATATATATATATATATATATATATATATATATATATATAATGGATATATTATTTATAATATATATTATTCTATCAATATAAGAAGTCTCTTATATTCAATTATATTTCTTAAGAAAAAAAAAAAAAAAATATATATATATATATATATATATATATATATATATATAATTGATTCAATATATATTTATATTATGTCTCTTACTGTATATTCAATTATATTTCTTCATGAATAATTTACTTTCCTTGATGTTAGAAAGTTTGGACGTAGTATATGGACGTAAAATTTGGAAGTAGTTTATTTATTATTTAGTCTTGTATTTTATTAATCTGAGGATGATGAATAATAATAATATAATAACCCCCCCAAAAAACTGAAGACAAAATGAAATGTTAATTTGAATGTATGGAATAGGAAAAAACATTTATATATTTATATTTTTTTTATGTCACATACAAGTGTTTGTCCTAAGCACATGCAGTTAAACCTCTGAGCCAACAGATGTCAGTGTTCCTGAGTCTTAAGGTGTTGAGATTGAGAACCTTGATGTCTGCAATGGAGGAAGACTTTGCCACCCACTCTTTGAGGCCTGTTGTTGTTCATCTCATTTTGGATTCTTACAGAGATTATAGAACAACTGAGAACATCAGCCTATCGGGATTTCCTAAATCAGCATAACACAAGAAACACAAGGCAAGTGTTATAAGATCATTATTTTTGCTGGATGTGCTGAATTCATCTTTTAACTGCAGTGTTGTGGATGTTTGGCCTTAAAGCAGGGGTTTATTTACTACACTTCCTCTCAGGGATTTTGGGGGAAGTCAGAGTGTATCTGGTGGCATGGCTTGAAACAAACATCAAATCCAAGGCTATCAATCTCAGCAAGGGTTGTTTTTCACAGCATATGCATCCATAAGCCAATGTTTGGTGGTTTATTAAGCTAATCAGTTGAGAAATCACTTTCTTTCCCCATGTGGTAGACTTGCCCAAACTAATTTGAAAATATTTTGACCTTTTTCAAAGATACAGCAGCTTACAAGACAAGGGTTGGACTCCTTAGACATGTTCAAAAGTAAACACTGGCACACAAGTGAAAACTTAAGAAGAGGAATCTGTATGATCGTAATTTTTTATTTAGTTTAGAATTAGACTGTAGAAATAGTGACGTTAGATTGGAAAATAAATACCGCCGTGAAAGAAATGTAGGCCTTAATCAAAAATAATCAAATAAACTATATGTAACTAGAGCTCTATATACTCTAAACTAGAGTGTATAGAGTTTATATATGAAGAGTTCAGATGCAAAAGCCTCTAAGTGCCGTTTGAAATTTTCTTCTAAAATGATCATTTTATCAAGCTTGTATATTAAAGTTCAGTAATTTCACTTAAATGGCAATGAAGGTTACCTATTAATTGTCATTTAAGTGAAATTACTGAACTTAAATATACAAGCTCAGATAAAAATGGTCATTTTAGAAGAAAATTTCAAATGGCATTTAGAGGCTTTTGCATCTGAACTCTTCATATATATATATATATATATATAAAAATAAGAATAGAAGAATTCTCTTATTTCTCTGCAAGAATGATCAAAAATACAGTAAAATGGTTATATTGTGAAATATTACTGCAATTCAAACTGTTTTCTTTTTCAAATCTATTTTTTTCTTATTACATTTCAAGAAACATTTCTTATTAGTGTTGAAAACAGTTGTGCTGCTTAATATGTTTATGGAAATTGTGATTTTTCAGGATTCTTAGGACGTTCAAAAGAACAGTATTTATATAAACTTGCCAGCTTCTGTAACCCACTCTATCAAAAATCTTACTCACCCCAATCATTTGAATGGTTATGTATGTGTACAGTATATTTATGTCAAAAACCGATCCCGTCTCATTTTCCAGATAAGCTGTATGGATATCAAAAATGTATTATCAGTGATTCCTGAGGTGTTTGCACGTACATTTCGCCCGCACTCAGAGTAATGTCGCACATAAGTACTTCATGTACATGAGAGCGGAGGCTTTCAGTGTCTCGAGCTCGTAAGACATTTAAAAGGCAGGCAGAAGGTGGGGACCTCTTCAGATCCAGGCTGCTATTAGAAGGCTTGTGATCTCCTCGTGTTTACCCACACTTACAAGACCCACATTGGCGTACGCGGTAGCGCACTCAGCCAGGGCCTCTTTGAAGTGATGTTGATCCTTTAGAGCAGCCTTAGTAAATTGCGCTCTCTCTGTGTCTGTGTGCCTTGGAGATAGAGGGACGCATATGTAGAGCTTACACTGTGATCTATAGACTCTCCACATCTTCTCTGATCTGAAACAAATAATGAACGAAAGGCAAGAGCTGGATCGGCTCCTGCCAGAGCAATTTCGCCTGCATTCAGTGCCTATTTGTGCCTTCAGAATGAGCAAAAAAGGAGAGGAACTCATTATAAAACCCCACAGTGAATGCGTGCACTTGGTGTACAAGAGGCTTTCAAACTACTCCAAACTAAGCACCCTATGTTCCCTGAGCATTTTGTTCATTACGTCAGAGAAATGACATTCGTTTCTCTGATCCAGGAGTAGTGCTCTTTACCCAAGTTGGCTTAAATAATGATATGTTTTCAGCTTTGTGCACCAGCACCTTCACATTAGCATAATTGAATGGTTGAAATGCTACAAAACAGCAGGCTGAGCAGTAAACTGGGTCGTATGCAGCTGAATCGGCTGTAATGACACTAGATGTGTTTTTATGTTGCGGAGAGGTATTAAGGCATGTCGTCGCATATGTTACAGACATTAAGTTGGTATAATTGAAGTGCCATTTTAAATTTAGGAATACAAACACTAATCTCATTCTGTCTATCATTTCTCCATTGAGTTGAGGATCTCTGAGAAACAAACTCAATGTCATCTGTGAAAAATAAATAAAAAGACTGGTCTATCTTTTTCTCTTTCTACAACGGCTTAGAAGTAAGAAGAAGTGGGTGGAAAAAAGAATTATGATTATTATTAATAAAAGCTGTACAGCTGTTTTATTATAAATAATGATAATAATGATTTTACCCAAGAAAGATTACTCTTGTAATATTTTTAGTGAAAAACTGACATCAGTAAAACTACAATGCTAATATTTATCTAAATTTCTTCATTTCCAAACATTAAACCTAGCTTTTCTTTGTCAGAAAACTACATTAATTAATTCATTAAACTATTTAATTAAATCACAGCCTTTGCCGCTTGATAATTGCACTAAGCCGTGCTGCAATTTCGATTGGATTGGTTAATCGGCTGATGGATTAATCGTGCAGCCTTACCTAGAAGTTAGATTCCCAAATGGACTTTGGTGCAGAAGTTACATGTATTGGGATATGGCTGCAGATTTCATTTCTCTTTCTATCCAGTCATATGGGCGCTGGTCTGAATCCAAGCAAATGACAGTACAAGAGAGTTTGTCTGTGAGGTCTAGTCCATATTAGGTGATTTGATACAAATGCTCTGGCACTGAAACAGAGACACCCGGGAGAGAGGCTGTAGGGTTCAGGCTTAGAGGAGAGCAGGTGAATGGAAGTAAAGGTTTGGCTCTGTCAGTTTATTTGGTCATGGTTTTCATCCACCTCACACAGACCGTCAGAGAACTGACAGACCATGCAGATGTGGGCCGCAAAATCAAGCATCAGTGGATCCAGAAATACAAAATATAGCGCAAGTTGCTTTTTGAAAACAATGCTTTAGTATAAATTATAAAGTCATCATCATAATTATTTGCGGCATCATTGTATCATTGTAAATGTTTCTCATAAGGAATTATTGGAAATTATGGGCCTCTGAATATACAGATTGAATGTGAAGTGTGTATTTTTTTGATAATATAATTAGGCCTGGGAATTGTACAATCTTAGGGGGATTATATCATTTTCTGATGGGAGAACCACAGACCTAGCTTTATTATTTTGTATTTGGCAAATTTCATATTTCCACTGTCTACTTTGGTGCACCGTGGCAGATATCTCGATTGATTGAGTTTTTCTTTAACCGGTCTTTTTCAAACTCTTTCAACTTTTATCAAGTGGGGCTTCCTTGAGAGCCGCATATACTCCTTTGCTGGTTAGAGAAAATCCACTTTAAGTTTGGGAGGAATTCCCACTCCTTTCTGTTAAAGCTCTTAGTGTCAACACAAGCTTAAAAGCAGCTCAAACTGATTTTGTGTTCAGAGCCTGTAGTAGGTCATCGGAAACTTTATCAACTTCAAGGATGTTAGCATTAGCTATGCTAGTTAATGTTGATGATTTCAAACATGAACTGCTAACAGTAGCGTAAAAACTAGCTCTTTCATTGTGCATCCACCACTTTTGTCAGTGGCCCATTTATTATGTCCATAACTACTTTAAGGATGAGTATTCAGAATTCTGATTTGATTACATGCTTGATTTATCAGACAAGATTGAATAGACAAATTACTAAAATGCTGCTCCTTAATTGGTACTTTTATGTATGTAATCTACCTTAGAACCTCAATGCATATTTTTAGTTTGCACTTTATTAGTTAGTTTACACTTTTTTTTCAATTTTCCAGTGTCATCACTGCTTTGTAGACTCTTGTTCCAATACAGATATTTTGGATTTGTTTTAATGTATACATATGAAAAGTAAAAAAAAAAAATATTGTGAGGTTTTCAAACTGGCTCTATATTATCTGCAATTATTTGTAGTTATTTTGTTTAAAAAAAGGCTGTTGTGGTGAACTGGGCTCACTAGCTCGCTTATATGTACACAAAACAACAGCAAGAGTGGGAATCAGAGTTGGAGGCATCAAGGTTTCCCTTAATTGCAATTCTGCAGAGCAAATCATCTCTCGATTGATTGAGTGTTTCTTTGATGGGTCTTTTTTTAAACTCTTTAAACTTTTATCAAGTGGGCCTTCCTTGAGAACCGCATATACTCCTTTGCTGGCATTGCATTTGAAAGCCTGTATCTTAAAACCTGAAAACTTTTTATGCCTTTTGGCCATTCATTCTACATGACAATGGTGTTTTGGAGGCCTGAAAATGCTAGTTTTTATCATCTCTACGAAGCCCCCCTAGTCCGACTTTGGCAAAAAAAAAGATAGTAATAATTATAACTATCTAACTCGGTGGCCTCAAGATAGTCATACTCGTGGCCTCAAGATCAGTAACTCGTGGCCTCAAGATAGTAACTCGTGGCCTCATGATAGTAACTCGTGGCCTCAAGATAGTAACTCGTGGCCTCAAGATAATAACTCGTGGCCTTAAGATACTAACTCGTGGCCTCAAGATACTAACTCGTGGCCTAAGAGATTCTAACTCGTAGCCTGAGACACTAACACATGGCCACATGGTGGTAACTCGTGGCCTCGAGGTCTCACCAAGATTAGCATATCTTGAGTCCACGTTTTACTATCTTGAGGCCACGAGTTACTATCTTGAGGCCATGAGTTAATATCTTGAGGCCACGAGTTGCTATCTTGAGGCCACAGATGCAGGAACTCGTGGTCAGAATATGAATCTGAGACTGCTCTGTATGGCTTTGATTATGAGGCGTGTCTTAACCGAACCAGGAAAAAAAAAACCTCTGCACTCAATTGGATAGTCGGACAGACCTAAAACCAATCAGAGCAACGCAGTAAGTCAAATACTTTGCATAGCATAGTTGTCAACAACAGAACTTACTTATTTTAGAAGTAAAATAACGAGTGTTGCTTCTTTCACTTGGTCCTTCATGAGTGCGACCAAAGGAGAAACCACAACGACCACAGGCTTTTCATTACATCCCATCTTCTTAACTTAGCGACCGTCAGAGCCAGCTGATAAGTTACACTTTTGCCGAATATCTTTCTGATCGACAAATGCCTTGATTGCAGTTTTCTGTTTGTCTATTAAAATTAATGCGCTGTCGATTCATTTTAAAAACAGACGCGACAGTGGAATCTGTACATCTCAATTCTCCAGCTGCAGTCATTCTCTGAGGGAAACCAGTTACGCGCTCTTTGATTATGCGATGATTACATCCCTGCAGATCACCTGTCCATCATCGTATAAAGCCCGCCCTGACAATCTGATTGGCCCGATCATTTTTTGCCTGATCATAATTACTCCTCAATGGATTCGAGTCCAGAACTGAACTTCCCAACCAAAAAATGTTGTGGGCGGAGTTCGGGCTGGCATCCCAGGCTAATTATTTATAGTTTGAAAAATGGAATTGCGAAGAACAAGACTTAAGATACTGAGCTTATTAATGCTTCTCCAGCAAAGTGTAGATTTGCTGCACCACTACTACAACCAGCAGAGATGTACTATTTACCTTTATCTTTATTATTTGTATTCACCGTCTGTGAGTGCGAATGTGCACAGGCACATTCATAATAGTGTTTTTAGCATTTTTTCATAGATCCGTGCTGAATAGGGATTGTTTCAACAACTTTGTTGTCCCTATGCAAAACTTTTAAAAAATGCAATGGAAAACGTTTCTGTTTTTAGTACATTATTAAATTTACTCTACATCGGGTAGCCCATACCTCAATTAAAGCTCATGCAAGTGAAAGTAGGTTGGTCTGTGGCGATTTGATCTGCTTTCATGTTGCCTGCTTGGTTGGCCAGATACTGTATGAAGTGGAGAGGTACGGAAGGTCAGGCCAGCTGTGTTCACTGCTCTTTGTTGTGGAGCCACACACTCAGTGAACCAAACCACTGGCCATGGAGGTCAACCTCAGCATTGAACTCCTGCCACCTGCCTGTCAATGTGTCAGAGTGCATGCGAGCGTGTGTTTTAGAGGGAAAAGACCAAAGTTGAAAGGGGCCTGTTGTTTTGAAGATTTGGAATTGCCCTCCAGAGACTCAGGCCTGCATAAATTTTGTTGCGGAAAATGACAAAAACAAAGAGAAGCAAGACAATAGTAGATGGTCCAGTGGAAGCGTTTCCTTTGGAATATTGCCATGTGACCTCTTTCTCTCTATAGATAAAGCTTTTCTCTATTCAGTAGGTGAAATCATAATTGTTTATAAATCAATGAACCTTTGATTTAAATATGCAAAAGAAAAAGAAACTTTGGATTCTCCAAAAATGAATGTTGTTCTTTAGTGTTGTAGAGCAACACCCCATGTTTTAGCAGCCGGTTTGCTATTCTGGTAGATGATGACCTCTGATGTGAGCCAGATGTGCTTGTGTGCTCTTTAAATCACATGCAAGTTGAGTTTAATAAGGATTATTGCCAGATTTTAGGGCGTCAAAGCAATTAGACACCTACATCATCATAAGATTTTGGAGATGCTAATGTGCTGTTTAGTCTACAGCTTTGGCTACATGTATCAAGCTTACTCACTGTAAGTGAGGCAGCTGGGTTATTCATGCTATTCATGGCTTAAATGGACTCACAAAACTACTATTAGTAAAAATACTAATTTATTGTATTTAAAAGTCACATCATTTGTCTGAATGCAGTTTTACTGCTACCGTCTGCATGACTCTGTTTGCACTTTGTTTCTTACTTTGAATTTTACTGTTGTTAGCAGTCAATATAAAATACAAGAACAGTATAAAAGTTTATATTTGGAATTGGGATGTAAACACTGGTGTCTACAGTAGCGATAAACACTCATAAACAGTTGCTTCAATGCATCTTAAGGTGTGGCCCTGGTCAGGACAATCTCCTGAACACCAAACTGAATGTCAGAATGGGAAAGAAAGGTGATTTAAGCAATTTTGAGTGTGGTATGGTTGTTGGTGCCAGACGGGCCGGTCTGAGTATTTCACGATTTGCTCAGTTACTGGGTTTTTCACGCACAACCAGTTTACACTGTGCAGGCTGGTGGTGGTGTAATGGTGTGGGGGATGTTTTCTTGGCACACTTTAGGCCCCTTAGTGCCAATTGGGCATCATTTAATTTAATAATAATTGGTTTCTTGAACATGACAATGAGTTTACTGTACTAAAACGGGAGCTTCGTGCCCTGGATGTGCATCCCACAAATCTCCATCAACTGTAAGATGCTATCCTATCAATATGGGCCAACATTTCTAAAGAATGCTTTCAGCATCTTGTTGAATCAATGCCATAATTAAGACCGTTCTGAAGGCAAAAAATGGCGTTCCTAATAATCCTTTAGATGAGTGTATATTAAATATATCACCTTTTGAAAGTAACTGGACACTTCAAATAAAGGTTGCACCAATTACATTGTTACACCAGTAGGTGGTGACAGGTGAAAGTTAAAATAGAAAAAAATGTATTCGTCATTGAATCATTGATTAAAGTTAAATGCAGATCCATAATGAACCGAGTGAAGTCTTTGAGTGAGTCATTGAATCATTCATTGAACTTTTTCCCCACTGTGGTTTTTGGACGACAAGTTGCCAGCCAGCACCAACATTTTTGCTCATTTTCACAAAGGGTTCATGGCTCCCAGAATATTTTGTTGTATGGATATCTTAACATGTAATATATCAAAAGAAAGAACAGACCCTCTGAGAAAAAAAGGTTTCATTCTAGCCTCATGCATTCATTTTTTCATTAAACACTTAAAAACTGTTTAAAAAATCTGAGAAAACACATTTTGTCAAAGACTACATGTTGATCCGATTCACAACGATGATCAAAACATAAATGGAGTAGATTGAGTCCATCAACAAATGGTAAAAACATCAGCAAAGCTTCACAGTCATAGTTATAGCTCGCCCTGGGTCGACATTTAATTCGGTAACGTTTTGATTAAAATTCTGTGTAATGTTGATGATCGCATTATTTTACATGAATCTGCTTACAAATGCTATCGCTTGTTTCTGCTTCCTTTTGCTGTGTTTTGATCAGGCGATTCTGTACTCTTTTTGAAGATGCATAATAACCGTATAACAATGAAAACATGGAAAGCTGGAAAATTCTGTCAATGACAGGGAAGCGTTGTCTCATAAATGATGGAAAATTCCATCAAATGCCGGGGAAAGTTGATATAGCAGGCAGTATTTACAGTATACACTGTACAGCATCCAGCACAAAGCTATTCAGTTTCAAACAAAGCCTCCAATTAATTCAAATCAATTTATTTTAGAGAGTTTGTTTTAACTAGTTCAACATTTTGAATCATTATGCATACCCAATTGATTACTATACATTGAAATACATTGACAGTTTTCACTTTGTGAACCATTTCAAAGGAATTGTTTGGAACTGAAAGGGAAAAAAAAGATTGGTTTGTAAATTCAACATCACTAAAATTGAGAAATGAGTTGAAATGCACATTAACTCTTCTGATATAGGAAAAAGGTGATTGTACATCCGCCCCTAAAAAGCATGAACCACACTAATCAGAATAACCTCTTTTCCATGCCATCATTTGTCTTAATAAAACTATTGACTTTATAATAGCTTATTCTTGCCCTGTGCCATTAGCTTGGATAGCCAGGACTTTAAATATTAAGCAGGCTTTACAAGATTTGATGATCTGTTTAGCAAACAGCGCACAGCCTACATTTTTCTCGATCTCCTGCTGTGAATGAAAAATAGCCTATCTTTCAATTGGGGGAAAAATGCTGCTTCAAGCAATATTGCAAATCTTGCCTTGGACTCCAGTTTAAACGATTTAACATGGCATATAGATTTAATCTGTTTCAAGATCATTCTCTGTATGCATGCATGGTGTCCGTGTGTTTTTTTTTTTTTTTTTTTTTTTGCGTTTTGCTGATATTGATTATCATAAATGATGCGTGATCCAAAGAAGTGATTTATGATCTGTATATGTTGTGAGCATGTCAATGGCCTGCACACTGCAGTAATACTCATGTTATTAGTGTGTTTTAGAGCACACCAGACGCTTGCACATACTCCCTTGTGTGTGAAGACTTGTCCAGCTGTTAAAAATTTTAAACATTTTCTTCTCCAGGGGCTTAAAGGGTCAAAAGGACCCCAATAATCCTCTCTCATGCATCTTTTTTCCCCTTCTTTTTTTGAGTTTGTAACAAACCTCACCTTTGTTGGACGGGGCCTCTGTGGATGGCTGCAGGGACAGCAGCCAGTTCTGACTTTCAAGGCCCTGTCAGACTTTAATAGCTTCTGCTTTATTTCACCCTTTGACCCTTGGCTCTCAGACACAGCCATGCAGGAAAAACACAAGAGATATGTGATACATCAAGGCTCTGGTGAAACTCCAGAGCTGTGAGAGGGAGGCCCGAAATGCAGAGTTTGCAGGAATGAAGGAGGGTTTTGTTTGGGGCCAAACACCATTGCTTGTGATGAAGAAGCTTGTCCAGAATGAACTTGTTCTGGTCATGTTTCTCAGTCTTTGGTTGTGATGGCACTGCACTGAAAGCCCCCCAGGTCCTTATTTCTTTGTTTTAGGACACAATATAACGCTGTGAAGTGTCTTTTGGTTGAATAATTAAGAATCCAATGTATTTATCCATAATAATGAATGAGGACATGTTAAACAAAATGTCGCCAACACCAGACTGATCTCATGAAGTAGCGTGTGTGTATGACACGCCAATTCGTATTTCCATTTTTGGCGTGCGATCAACACGTATAATCGCTCTTCAGCGTGTTTATGAACGCCATTGACTTAACTTATTACTGTATATAAATATATAAACTACCTCAACCCCGTCCCTAAACCTACCCATCACTGGGGTTAATGGCATTTATGAGTGTTCCCCTACCATCCTAGGAAAAAAAAAGATCGCTCCACAGATGTAGATCTACATTTTGCTTCATTTTCGCTCGGACATTTGACAGCATGTACAGACATGTGGAATCACTTCGGACATTAATGGCGTACAGACACGTGGATACATGCGGATAGCTGAAAATGCGTAGCGATAACATGCCACTTGACTCGAAAGTGGCATGTATGTTACGAAAAAGTCATGATGTCATGTAGCCAATACTGTGAAAATAGTTATGTGTGGCATAATTCTAGATCGTAAGATCGTGAAAGGGTTAGTTCACCCCAAAATGAAAATTCTGTCAGTATTTACTTGCCCTCATGTTGTTCCAACTCCTTAAGACTTTCGTTCATCTTCGAAACACAAATTAAGATATTTTTGATTAAATCTGAGAGCTGGATCACTCCTCTATAGGCTTCTTAAGGGATCGCAACTGAGACGCCAAAAGTTGTGAAAGACATCGTTAAAATAGTCTTTAAATTAAAATAACTTTATTCAACTATTCATTTCCTTCTCTGTTGGCCTCGAGATTTCATGTAGCGAAACAGTGCAAAGCTTCTCTAGGTTGTGCGTCACATGCATCACACACATGGCCAGCATTGGCCAATAGTGAGACTACGTTTAATGGGCAGCACTGCGCAATATTGCTACGTGAAATCTCACGGCCCACAGAGAAGGAAATGAAAATGCAATCATGCATTCAATGACTTGAATATACCTCTTCGATTAGCATGTTTTAAATTTCTGAATTAAAATGTATTTTATATTTTGGCATAATGTCAAGGTGATACTGTAACCGTCCTGGTGTAACAACCATTTGCCTTCGCCAAGTCATGTGGTGCGACCAACAAAATGAGTAAGTCTTCTTTTTCAGATATCTGTAATTTAACAAGGCAAGGTTATCCAATGCCATGTGGTGTGACTCCCCAAAAATGAAATGATATTTATAATGGTTACACCACATGATGTTTTCTTTAATGTAGGCCTAAACAAAACTGTATGAAACATGAATACATTTTTTTAAATGTTTAATTTTTCCTGTTATTGTGAACATCCCGTTTTGTTGGCCAGTTTTGCAGTTTTTTATAACTTTACATTTTACCATTTGTGCTTGAATCTTTTAGAAAATGTGCATGTTTTTCTCTGCTTTGTTTTTAAAGTAGATTAAAGAGTGAAAAAGCAGTGGGGCCCCAAGTGTGAGTGACATAGATTTTCATGGTTTTTCCTGAGTGAAGCTCATTGATTTACTTGAAGATGCACCGCATAACCAATCAGTGCATGGGGCCTTGCTGAACACGTGTCCATGGAGAGCAATGATGAGCGGGGGCCCCTCCGCATTATTTGGGGTCCAGGTCATTCAGTACTTGACCTTGAAGACTTGGTCCCTGCATATAGCCTGAGCCGAGAAAGCCTGAAACAAGGGTTCGAATGCTCAATATTAAAGTTTGAGGCTTTTAGGTTAGGGGGTTCATGAGGTCAGCACTAATGCACGGTTGTATTAATGATTGACCTTCAGAAAATGGGGCAAAAGAAAAGGCTTGCGGGCGGAGAGTGTGAAGGAGCAGGAGAAAGGAAGAGAATGAAGTCCGGGACCTGTTTGGAGAGAGATAACAGAGATGGCCATGAAAATGCATCCATCACCCGGCAGCTACAGCCCATCCACTCTTTGTGCATGCAGCGTGGCTGCGTTGACTGAGAGTAGCTGGGAAGGCAATCTGTTGGGGGTGGGGAGCGGAGGACAACCTGGATGAGGGTTGCCCTGGGCAGGCCAGAAGGACACCGCATTGCTTATTCAACAGGGGGAAGATCTTTCAGAAGATAGAGGCCCAGCAATCTTACTCAATGAGGCTCAGGCGAGCAGCAGGACTTGCTCAGGAGATATCTAATTTAGTGAGCAGTGCAGGCGGTTACAGGGCTGGATGACAGACGGCTTTGGGGAGCCATGTGTGAGGAGGGAGGGATGTATTTGAAGGGGGAAGTGCTGCACTTATACATGATAGAAGGGCGAGGGCCGCCGTGTATGATGCAGGTTTGCTGGATCAAAATGAAGGGAGAGAGATGACTGTGGTGTGAAGTTATCTGTGTTATTTATGTTTGCTTTTTTTAAGGTCATAAAAGAAGGCATCAGCATATTACCTTACAGGTAATATATACTGTGGCTTTTATGAAATTTAGGTTGCACATTGTCACTGGGTCATTTGTATTACATAAGCAATTTCTGGATTCCCCCCTTAGTTTGCTTGTTTTTCTCCAAAGGTACATTATTCATTAGCATAGCACTGGATCCTGCAGTTACATACTGTAGTCTGTCACATCATTTTAAAGGGCCAGCGCAGGTGAATTGAAAATGTAAATTCTGTTCTTTACTTAACCTTTAGAGTAAGTTATTTTTTTTCTGTGGAACACAAATAATTTTTATTCTTTTATAGTTTTGGGGGTAGTCATGAGCTGCAGACTATCAAACTCCAAATGTGATTGAAAAGGGATGCACTAATATTAAAATGTGGGTTATTCGAATATGCCAAATTATTTTTCGTGTTCATTTTTACGTGTTCATCCATTTCAAAAATAGATATTCTTTTGATGATACATTTAGAAGTGTTAATTAAATGATTAGCCTTTTTTAAAGACAAAGGTAAATATTATATTTGTATTTTTATATTTCTAAAAATATATGTATTTTTTTATTGGGTTTTATAGTTTAGTTTAAATGTATAGTTTTTTTGTTTGTTTTTTTTTGTTGTTTTTTTGCATATTTGAGTTTGAAAGCCTGTGGTCATTCTGTGGACCCACTGAGCTTGTTATGGAATTAGATTTATGTGAAAAGTTTGTTTTTTTTTTCTTTTTTTTAACATGAGGGTAAAGCCACTTCCTATATTTATGCATCTCTTCCACACTGGAGTGTTGTTCACCTCCTCCACAAACAGAAACTTTTAAACATAAATGACTTTGGCAGATTGTGATTGGCTCTCAATGATCATATATAGAATCCCAGTTCCTCAATAGCCCATCACCATGATGTCTTCAACATAGAAACACAACAAATCAGATCCAAAATATTAGAAATTTGCATTAATTGATATTGATTTGCATCAATATTGCCTAAACTGTTTAAAATCTTGTTCACATTGTTTGTATAATCTCACTCCTGCATAGTTGCGTGTAAGAAACAGATTTTGCCTACTTGCCTACTACATAGTAGGTGAAAAGTGTGAAATAATAGGATTCGTAGAATTCATAAAACAGTAGGTGACTAATTTTTTGCAAGAAGTGTGCATCTGATGGACACTTTACTCACTTTATCCCATGAGGCCATGAAAGAAATGTGAATGACAGTGAAGAGACGCAACACATGCTGTAGGTCACATGACAAAACCAACATGGCTGATGTACTCCCAGATTACATTCAAACCACAAACATTCATATTATTCCAGAGTATGAATGGTTAAAAAAAGTTATAGCCAATGTAAACCAGTGATTTGTTTTTTATCCATTTTTGAATATGTTTATTGTGAATTCTTTGAAGGAAAACATGAGTATTTTTCAACTAAAAACATTCGTATTGCCATGGTCAGGATAAAATAGTGGACCATTCCTTTAATAGTAAATCAGTTCATTTTGTGAACATTTGGCCAGACAGAATCCTTTGGAAGTATTTTCCTGTGCCTTGGGAAACTCTATATGCTCTGCTGTGGCTTCACACTTCAGTGCATTCGTTTTGCCCGTAAACGAACATCTTTGGTGTGGATTGACTTGGCTTGAGGGGGGGTGGGTGGACATCTTTTCCATCTTTCCACTTATATTGGAACCGACGCTGGTGACACAATCGACCGTAATGTGGAGCCTTTAACTTTTCTCCTCCCCCTCAGGCTTTTAATTTCACCAGTCCATCACTGCGACTCCTGTCCGTTCTTAAGACACATGCGGCATGTATGCTTTAAAGTGGGGTAATGAATACATTATTCATATCCTGCCACAAAAGGTGCTCATTAAACTTTACACAGCTCGAACAGAAGACAGGGCGTTATTAAATGTGTTTCTTCACCAAGAAATGTCAGGTTTCACAGACAGACATGGTGCCGTACAACTTTTGAGTGGCTTTGATTAGCTGGAGAGGAGTGGGATGCTTTCAGGTAACATTTCCCTTGTTGACACTTGCGAACAAAAGCCATATGTGACGGGTTGGGCCTTGGCCATTCTGATACATACATTACATGCATGAAATGTTTAAGAAATGCTAAGAATGAATTGCCTTGGTGTAAATGCCAAAGAGGATATCATTTGTCAAAAAGGACAAGCGGAGTTGAGGCCTATGATAGAAATGAAGTGATATAAAAGTGTTGACACTGCAAACTTGTTAAATAATGCACTGTGATGTCTCTGGTGAATGGTTGCAGCTACACTGTAATATTTGTGAGAAAGCTAACATTGTAACTCTCAGTGTTAATGTAAAATGATAAAATGCAAAAGTGCTTGAAGTGCAATGAAAACATTCATATGAAAATCATAACATACCATTGACTTTATGATGATATTTTTGTGTGGACCTATTCAATAATGCATAAATGCAATTCATACATACAAAATTAATAATGCTACATGTTATATCTTATTGGAGAAAAAAATTCTTAGAAAAAATATTTTATCTACAGTCAGCTTCAATTCTTTTTAAATTTTGAGAAAAAAAAACGTTTGTATACGAAATCAAACTTATGTAATCAGATTACTTTTTTCAAGTAACTAGTAATGTGACCCATTACTTTTAAATCTACAACAAAAAATCTGAGTTACTTCTCAAATAAGTGACACAAGTTACTTTTTGACCTCTCTCCTGTCCACATGTATCTGAACCAGGGGCGTAATTTGCTGGTGGGACAGGTGGGACATGTCACCACCACTTTTTGCCAGGGTCGATTTTGTCCCCACCACTTTTTAAAAGCTCTCGCGGCACGGATGGCTAACAGTAGAAATAAATAAAACATCTCCCACTGGCAGACCTATTCATTTTGTTCGTTTGTAAAATAAAAGAAGCGATTCTAGCCCTGAAATACGTTGTTTATTCAATTTAATGCAATAATGCAATTTATTCGTTTAATTTTACAGGACTTTCTGTAGGCCTAGGCTATTCCACTGGACATGTTGTAAAGTTAGGATCTATTTCACGTGTCGTGATTCATTAATTTATACACATGTCCTACCCACTTTTAAAACAGAAGTTACGCCACTGATCTGAACATTATCATTATTGCAGTTCTAGAATAAATGTGAGCATGCATCTACTGTATCTCACTAGCACAAAACCTGATTCAGTATTCCTCAAAACTCAGAATATTACACAAGCCAGCAATAATTAATGTTAATACAAATATACTTTATTTAATCTCACTTTATTAACCATTGTCTTTGCTGCTGACCTTCGGCCATCCAGTTCAACCATATATTGTATATTGTATGGCGAAATACCACAGCAAGTGCTTGGGAGCACTTCGAACTCAGCGCAGTAATATCATATCGAGTCCTATTGAAGCACTTGCTGTGGTATTCCGCCATACAATATAGTTATCCACTTTACACGCGTAGAAAAACGCAACGTTTTATTTTGTGTCGCCATCCTAGGTTGAGTTACACTGCTCGTGTTACTGTATTTAAATAGGGAAAACGTGGAGGTGTTTGGTCGCTTCTCTGCTTGGCCCATATTGAATGAACTGGGCTAGTTAAGTGCTATCAAAGTGTCTCGCGTCCCAGAGCGATTGAGTACACACACTGAGACGAGAGAGGTATGCATCAACTCCTCTTAGTTAAGGGAATAACATAATTTAATATGAAAAAACAACACATGCTCATCCTTTGGTGTCATATAGGTGATACCATATGACATTTCGATCGAAATACTACGCACATGACACCCTTTTATGTCAATATAACACACTGTTCCTCAAGAGCACCTCAGTCATTTCCTGCCCGTATCTGAGAATCGAACCCACAACCTCCGGGTTACAGTACCAGTTGGCCTCTCTAACCATTAGGCCATGACTGCCCCATTCACGTGTCAAATGTGTCAAGAATACAATTTTTGTTTTTACTTTTTTAATCTAAAACGTGAACTTTAACCAAAGCTCACGTTTTGATACATTTTATACTTTCAGAAAGTTTTGGTTTGGTCTCACACTGCAAGTATGCAAGCTTCATCCTCTATGGGGGCTGCATCTTGACATTGATTGGTTTAGTAAATGGACGTACATCTGCGTGTTGTCAATTCGGCGGGTAACTTTGACAACATGAATGGACCGATGCATATTGTTGCAACTATATTGTTGTTTTTATGGCATAATTACCTGCAGCACCAACTATTCACAAGGCTACAGCCTGCATCCTGTGTATGGTTTGCGGGAAACTTACACCCATCAGATTGTTTTATTCGTCAAAGACTCGACATATCAATCAGAACAAAACGGTCTATAAATCCCAGTACAAAATGTCCCTGTATTGAAGACTGTGTAGTCCTTTGAAACACAGACCAGCCGTTTGAGAACTGCCCTGTGGGTAAATCATACATGTTTTCTTTTCTGAAGAGTGATTCGTATATTAATAATGCAACATTTAACCCCCCTTCACAAGTATATGAAAGGTTTGGCTGGCAGGTAAAGGAGAGAAGAAACAACAGAGGCTGAGAGGACTTGGAAATGCACACACACACACAAACACACACTAGTGGAAGTAATCTGTCATTACTGAGAGGTTTGTGCTTGGCCCCCTCTACCCAGATCCCTTCCGAGTCATAAATACATCATTACAACTGTACAGATGAGTTCAGTTTTCTTCAGTTGTCAGAAATGACCTGGATTCTGCATCACTGTTTGACCCAAATCTCAGCCGTCACATATGCTAAGCAGGGCTTACATAATCACCGTCTTCATAGCTAGCATGCCATGATGCTGAAAATAGTATCAAGCTACCAATAATGAAAGATGACAAGTATAAAATCCTGTCTGCATCCAGATATTAACTTTCTTCTTGAGACTCCATAGTCTTTATTTGGGATGTTTTACATAGACCAACAGTTGTAACAGACGTGAACTCGGTCTGTCTTTTCAAGGGCCTGATTTCTTCAATTTTTTCTACTACTTTTTTACAATATGTAATTCATCACAAGAATGAGTTTAATTTTATATATAAACACCTTAGAAACCAGGAACAACCTAGCAACCACCCACAACACCTTAGCAACAACATTTAAACACCATAAAAACCCTTTATAAACAACTTAGCAACCACCCGGGACACCCTGCAACCACCAGGATACTATAGCAAACACCAGGAACAATATTTTCTAAATGGTGAAAAAAAAATCCATTAACCAATGTTTGCAACTAAAATATAGTTGTTTTTTTCCCCTCTCATGACAAGTCATCGCAACTGAGGTTAGTAGGTTTATGTATCGCAGCCACCGGACAATATATGAAGAGTTCAGATGCAAGTGCCCACCCCAACAGAAGACAGCATTCTGTTTATTATGAGATTCTAACTCTATCGTTCCATGATGTTATAATTATACAGTAGTTGTGATGTGGACTTGCCTATATTTTCATAGAAATAGAACAATTATTAAAACTTTATAGGAATATTTCTGAAAAATGCAATGGAAAGGTCCATTAACAGGTCACATGGTCAGTCGTCTCCTTCCATTAAAAATAATATGAAGAGTTCAGATGCAAAAGCCTCTAAATGCCATTTGAAATTTTCTTCTAAAATGACCATTTTTATCAAGCTTGTATATTTATGTTCAGTAATTTCACTTAAATGGCAATGAAGATTACCTATTAATTGTCATTTAAGTGAAATTACTGAACTTAAATATACAAGCTTGATAAAAATGGTCATTTTAGAAGAAAATTTCATATGGCATTTATAGGCTTTTGCATCTGAACTCTTCATATTATTTTTAATGGAAGGAGACGACTGGCCAGGCGACCTGTTAATGGACCTTTCCATTGCATTTTTCAGAAATATTCCTATAAAGTTTTAATAATTGTTCTATTTTCTATGAAAATATAGGCAAGTCCACACCACAAATACTGTATAATTATAACATCACAGAAAGATAGAGTCAGAAACTCATAATAAACAGACTGCTGTTTTCTGTTGGGGTGGCACTATATAGCCTAGTTATGTTTATAGTTATTGTTCTTGGTGTGAACAGGGCTTAACACTTATAGAATGCTTTAACATTCAAATTTGACTGTGAGCGACGATGTGATTATACGATTTGCATAGTGAAGTTCACTTGGTCTTTTTTTAGTTTGTATACCAAATTGTTTTTATTTTTTCTTTACTCTATTTATATTGCATATAACTTTCTCCCTTTTTTGTCTATATGGGTTTAAAGCATCAAAGAAATCTTTAGTATCATTTGTACAAAAAAATTGCAAGCACTGATTTTCCTCTCAGTCAATGCAAGTCTATTTTTTTTTCAAAAGTATCTGTTGCAGCATTGCTGCCCATGATTATTAAACAAATTTACAGTACAAATATTTTAGTTTAGATCTGATTAATATTACTTATATAAATAGTTATGGTAAAAAGATTGTGGATGTTTTTACAACATGCCGTTTGGCCCAAGCGGACAGATGCAACCGCAAGGACTGACTGTCTGAAGCAGATTACATGTATGTCTGTCTGACTGCGGTTAGCCATACTGTCCACAATAATCAGCAAATGTCTTGGCTAGTTAATGTGCATAATTCATAATCTGTTCCCTTTATGGGCTCTGTGAATAGATGATTGTTGCTGTATTACCCTACCTGAGAAATACATTTTCCTACATGCATGCAGGAACAAAATTGGATGAGTAGTTATATGACCACTGATGGCAAAAGAAAACAGTGGGCGGATTTGCTGGAGAACTGCCGGAAAGGGTGGAATCATAATCAGACAACAATTTGTAATTCTTAAAAACACTTGTTAAGATTTTAATGTGACTCAATTGATTTTAGTAAAAACATGCACTATATTGCTCAAGTTTTTTTTCTCTTTATTCAGGAATAAATTACATTTTAAAATTTATTCAAATAGAAAAGCTTTAAAATTTTAATATTTCACATTACGTTTTTATTTATTTATTTATTTTACTTTGACTTTCATCAAATAAATGCAACCTTGCTGAGCATAAGAGTCTTCTTTCAAAAACATGAGTGAAATAATTCCAACCCCAGACTTTAGTACTGTACACAAATATTATGGTGTTGGTTGCTTGTTAAAGGGATAGTTCACTTTGAAATTAATTTTTGATATGTTTTAGCTTACTTCAAGGGCATCCAAGATGTAGGTGTCTTTGTTTCCACATTATTTTGATACTTTTAGGTCAAACCGTTCTTGTCTGTCAGTCATATAATGGAAATTTATGGGGTCCACCTCAAAGAGCATGCACAGAGAAGTCCAAATTAAACATTATTACATGACTCGTAAATGTATGTACACATTGATGGCCTAAGACACGAAACGAGCGGTTTGTGTGAGAAAACGAACAGTATTTATATTGTTTTTACCTCTTTTAATCACAGTCACTTCCAAGTGATCCGGAAGTGATCTCTTGCTCGGTTGCGGAAAAAAAATTAACGTTGTCTGTTGATATATGAAATCGACTTCCATAGCAATTTCCTGTATATCTAAATATGTTTAGATCTTCACAATGAAGGGTAACACGTCTCGACTCGAGTCATTAAATCCTGTTTAATTTGGACTTCTCTGTGCATGCTCTTTGAGGAGGACCCCATAGACCTCCATTATATGACTCACAGACAAGAACGGTTTGACCTAAAAATATCAAAATTGAAAATACTGTGGAAACAAAGACACCTACATCTTGGATGCCCTTGAGGTAAGCTAAAACATATCAAAAATGATTTTCAAAGTGAACTATCCCTTTAAATGTATAAAACGGAACTAGAATTAGATAATTACATTGGAGTTAATCTCATATGATGTTGTTGTTGCATATGATGTTGCTCATATGAGGTGATGCTAAACTCGCATTATATAAGCTAAATATATATATTTTTTTGCCATTTTATTGACTTAATTCACTAAAAACGTATTATTTGTGCATTATTGTGTATTATCCACATTCATTAAATCGGTTATCTGCCAAATATCGACTTCATTGGCTGTGTATAACTAGTTAGACACACTCTTTTTTTGTCCTTATTTCCAACATTGGCTATAATCGGTTCTATGTTGTTTTCAGTATTTAATTCCTCTATGTGCAATTATTAAAATGAACCGCCATAGCTTATGTGCTGATCACATGGTTCAAACTTGTATGACTTGCAATACAGTGTGTTACAGCGGCAAAATGCTGACCGGGGATGGAAAGTGCTGAAGGATGAAAAAATAACTGAGAATTGTGCTCTGGACCGAGGATGTGTTAGATAGCATTATCTAATTAGCTGAAACTAATTATAACAAATATAAGCCAGACGCAATCCCTAGGCAAAGTACCCTTAAGCGTGCACTCGCTCTCTTGTGCGATCGGTTCCTCTCGCCTCATAATGTTGGATTCTTCTCTCCCCTCCTCCTCCTCTTCTGGTCTCAGTGCATAAACAGTGCCTGCAGTCAGAATATTCTCTGATCAAAGGGACAAATCTATCCAGGAGCAATCAGGTTGCTGAGCTAGCCGGGGCTGCTGACAACTCTCTAGCTCTTTGATCAGAAATATATCATCTTCAGTGGGTTGGCTGGCTTTGTCTGGGGCCAGGAAATAGGGGAAGTGATAGCTCCCACTTGGTTCTCTCCCTTTCTTACTGCTCCTCTTGTCAGGCAAGATGAAAGCTACCCCAATTACAAGTGAAAATACCCCTTCCCACCCCCTGTAAAAGCTGCTTTTGTAGCTTCTCGGGAGGCAGATATATTGCTACGTTATCACTGATATCACCATAAAGTGGCAATATAAAATGCAGAGTAATGAAAATCGGCCTGTGTTTTTGCCTTCTCTCACCAAAATTGCCAACGGAATACAGGCGATACAGAATGCACATTGTTTGTCAAAGCAATTGCAGGCAAGATAAACCCAGAGTTACACATTTCGGAAGGAGAGGAGAATCTCTTCCCAAAATATTTCCTTTAATCAGCAGTGCTTAGACCGTGGCGTGTGTGTTTAAACGCTTGTTTCACTGAATGTCGCTGTTTCTGATCTGTCACTCAAAGCACACATCTGGGAATGCACGCCATGACCTGAATCCCAAATCGCACACCTGATGAGACTGAAAATGCTCAGTTGCGCTTTGCACACAGCGAGAGCTCTGAATTCACTGAGCTTGTTCACCTGGTGTGACCTCAAAGGGATATCTCTCATTTTTTTTGGCATGTAACGGCATCAATGCCTAAGCAAAAGCCTTGAAGAGTTTGAAAGGCTTACATCTAGTTTTCTAAGATATCAGGTTGTTTTTCTTATGCATCAGGATTTTGGATCTGTGCAGAATATGTAAACATTTATTGATATTTTTAATATATTTTTACATTAAGTTTTCAGTGTCACATGATCCTTCATGATTCAACCATTAATATGATGATTTGGTGTTTTAGCAATGTTGAAAATATTTGCGCTGCTTAACACACACACAATTCTTTTTTCAGAATTCTTTAATGAATGAAAGGATGAGAAGAACATTATTAAATGAAAATACAGGTATATTTTGTAACATTATAAACAAATTGTCACTAATGCATCCTTACAGAATACAATAAATAATTTATTTTAAAAATATCTTAATATTCCCACACTTTTGAATGGCAATATATGAAATATATTGTAATTTTTATAGTCCATTCACACCAAGAACGATAACTATAAAGATAAGTTCTAAAAAGTTTTTTTTCATTGGCTGTCAAAACATTGACAGCCAATCAGAATCCATCCTGTATTAAAGAGCTTGAGCATCCACTAGTGTGGATGCTAATATAGTTATCGTTATAACTGTCTTTATAGTTATCATACAAAGAGTAGTTATCAAACTATTGTAGTTAAGTCTGTGTTAACTCTTTTTAAAGATAATATAAATGACCCCAAACCTCTTTCTAAAAGGCTTATAGGAGCCATAGACCTTATTCAGAGCAGCGCCATGACAGGTATGAAAGTGAGGCTGTGAGGGATAGACTTACCGTGTTTCCAATGGCATCCGCTGTAAAAGCTGAATGAAGATCCTAGATTACTTACAATTTTCCACAGCTTACATTGTCGAGAGTTTTTTGTCAACTGACATTTCTTAGAAAGATATTTTTCCAGTGTTTCATGAACAGAACAATCTGAAAACACAATAAATAACAGTACAGCCCATTGAACAGATGCAAGTCTATCCCTCACAGCCTCGCTTTCATTCTCATTAAAAATCAAAGATGGCGCTGCAGTGAATAAGGCATATGGGATGGTGGATCCACATTTACATTTACATTTAGTTATTTATCAGACGCTTTTATCCAAAACGACTCACAACTGAGGACATCGTGAATAGGCCAAAACAATGCAAGAGCTGCTCAAAATACAAAGTTCAGACATTGCATGGGGTAGCATAAGCTAGATAAGCAAGGATTTAAAAGAAATGTTTATTTATTTATTAATACATTTTTTTGTTAAGGGCTCTTGGAAGAGATTCACATTTTCTTGATATGTTGAGCTTTGGTGCACATTCAGGTAATGCAACTTTGAGCTCTACCTGCAACTAGACTTTTGTTCCTGTGACTCTCATGCACCGTGTCAAATAAAGCAAAAACACTAGAGAATAAACTTTTCCAGAATGTAGCTAGATGGACGTGATTGGATTTATCAATCTGTATTTCAAAAGGGAAATAAATGTCCAACAAAAAAAGAGAGCCATGCAGTGTCACTAAAGTATTGCCTTTGGTATCTCAAGCATATTTTATTGCCTCTTGTGAAGTAGTCCACCTTGTCAGTCAGCACACAACTGCAGCAATTACATTCTCGTCAAAGTGTCACCTGCCTGTACCCCTGTGGGCAGAGTTCTGTGGCAGCAGTCATCCATTTAGATGCTCCAAATGGTTGTTTAGCGCGTAGAGATCTTACAGCATGGAAGAGTGAGCAAGAAAAGACTTTAAGTGTGACTGGAAGCTCTGGTAGTTTCAGTGTGTGTGCGTGCATAAGAGGTGGGATTTTATTTATTTCAAATTCAGATTGGCAGTCTGGTATTTCTACCCAAACAGAAAATAGTATTAACCAGAGAGAGAATCAAAAGTGCTGTGAATTTGTTAAGACGTGTATTTGTTAAATGGAAATGTTTGTCTTCTTGCTCTGGATGTCTGCTATGGCGTTTCAAAATGGTTGCTGGGGGTGTACTTGGTGGTTGCTCACTGGAGCAATTTAAAACAAGCCAAGTCTCTGAAGGAGGGACCTGAGCCATATCTAGGGATCAGAATGTCAGTGTAATTCATGGGGGTTTTCATACACTTTACTGTCTGCCAAGTGAAAAGACTGATCACTTTGCAAAATTTAATAGGATTAGGTTGTTGAAATTCCTAATCAATTAAACTGTGAGCAATAGTAATAGTAATGCTTGGCTGAGCAAGCAGCACTAATAAGACAGTTTTGGTAATGTAATTTAGCGCAGGTAAAATCTGGCATTGAATCTGAATAATGAAGCCTACATGGAAGTGCGAAAAACTGTAATACATCGAAAATCCACTATAGGGGCAGGGCCCAAAAGGGAGCAAGTATCCCAGCCCATTCTCATCCCCAAGGCGTCATCAAGGCTACGTTCACACTGCAGGGCTTAATGCTCAATTACGATTTTTTTTTTAATTAGATTTTTTTTTGCAAGGCCGTTCACATTTCCAATTAAATGCGACCTTTTGTGATCTCCGTGTGAACGTGAACGTGAAATGACCCAGAAGTGACCCGCATGTGCAGAAGAGTACTCAACGGTCATTGACGTCACTTGTTGTTTGCGGAAGTAGCTAAATGGATGTCGACAGTGGAGCTCGTTTAGCAAGATTAAAGTTAGTTTCACAACAGAGCCAGCACACTTACAATCTTCTCGTTTTAAGAAGAAAATTAAACAGAGAAACGTATGGGTGTGTGAGTCGCAGCCAGGAGTGGTGGGATACTGAGTGGCTTCACTGATACAGAATTCATCAGTGACTTCCGAATGACAGGCTCCACCTTCGATTATGTTTGTGAGCGCCTTCGATCAACTCTGTCACGGGAAGAGACACGTCTGCAGTGGCACATTACAGTGCAGAAACGCATTGGAGTGTATTGGGTAGCTACAGGTGCGTGCAATGACGTGCGTGTCGGATATATGTGACCTGGCCGTTCAGATTGAAGTCGCATTTCAAAAGATCGGATACATATTGGATTTTGACCACATACCCAAGTGGCCTGGGTCGCATTTGAACAGATTGGATCTGTGTCGTTCAGACTGTCATGAAAAGATCAGATACAGGTCGCATAGGGGCAAAAAATTAGGTTGTTTCAGCCTGCAGTGTGAACGTAGCCTAACTGACGCTTTTGACCATGCATCAACATCCAACGCTTTAGGCACCCTTTAGTGTCAGTTAGATGATGCTATCCTAGTGGTCTACCCCTAACCCTACCCCAGACCTAAACCCTACCCCAGACCCTTTGATTGACAGCTTGTCTAATAACAATCTGCGCCAAGTGGAATTCCTGAAATTTGACGTCTCAGTCATGATCTGACACAACACATCATAGCACCTCTGTATCTTTACTGAACATTTCTATTGAAATATCGTACATTAAAAGGGTTGCTCTGCTATAAACTGCACTTACCGACACTAGGAGTACTTCGCTCCATTTTTTCCGGTAAGTGACATTTCATACTAATGCATGTAGTTAGCACTGTTTAGCATCAATGTTTGTGGCCAGTGGCACTGCAACAGTTAGCATTAAATCGCCTCAGATAAGTTAGCATCTGAGGTAGGGACAGTTGGCATTTTGGGGGGCTAATACAATGCTAAATCACAAATTAGTGCAATAACATACCAATGTACAATAACATACCAATGTTGAAGAAACATAGATCTGACAATGACATGGATGCACTTTAATGGTCCAGTGGAAGAACTTTTGCCAAGTGTGTCAGAGGTTCAGGTTTCTAATCCGCACTTGTTTAGTTTTTTTTTCTCTTTCATTTAAAACCGATTATTTTTCATTGGTTGTATATCAAGCAGGGACACGTTTGTTTGCATTTTACTTTGTGATTTCACCGTAACGATAGAGAGTCTCCA
Source organism: Hybognathus amarus (assembly GCA_030378365.1). Taxonomy (NCBI): domain Eukaryota; kingdom Metazoa; phylum Chordata; class Actinopteri; order Cypriniformes; family Leuciscidae; genus Hybognathus; species Hybognathus amarus. Next base: position 356,599 of record JAQIUQ010004721.1, read on the forward strand.
CAACGGATTAAAGCGCGTCTGTGTTCAAAAATGGACAAATTACGCCTATGCTTATGGCAGTGTTGTGCCTGAAGAGTTGTTGTTCATGAACTCGTTCATATTTTAGGCGAACGTGAACTGAACATACTGTATCACTGGCTGATAAACGTTACTGTGGACGCTTTTATTCTGGTGTCTGTGAATGCACGCTCTCTCAGTTTAACTTTGTTCAATAGGGTGCCATCAGACTGTAAAAAGTAGCCTAGTCTGCCAGTCGCTTTTGTAACGTTACAAATAGCTGAGGCTGCTTGGCCGAAGACAGGCATCCACCGGCTGGCTCAGTCTCACACAAAGCACACCCTTTACCCATATATGGGTTGGCCAGAAAGATTTTCAAAAAATGGCGCCGCCCATACTCCTCATAAACGGCCTCAAAACTGTTCTTAGAAAGTCTATGGGTGACGTCTGTGACACTTTGTCCATTTTCTTTACAGTCTGTGGTTACTACACAAACACATACGTGTGTGGCCCTTATACTTACGTTTGCATGTTGACTTTAACAACCCTATAAATATATTGTTCCTTATTTCTTTTTTTAAGGTCCAGTAGCATGAAAACCCCTGCTGATATGAATATACTGGAATATGTGAGGTAAAAATACACAGCCTTGGTAGTGTGTCATGTGTCTGCGACAGTTTGATATTTCGAAAGTATTACTCAAGAGACTGAATGCGAAATTTCCATTTGATTCTACCACAGAGCAGTTTACGTTTGAAGAAACATGTAGCGAACTTCCCCAGAAACATTGTCCTACTAAAGCATTCCCAGTGATGCTTTTTGATGAAATTCGCCATCTGGATTCTGTGAAACCAATTGTTACTTCTGGTCAGTGCGGTCCTTGTAATGCTCAGGGAAGGTTAAATATTGCATCACAGGTGTTGCTCGGTGTTAAAAGCATCGGAGTAAAGATTGAATCTGGGTCACTTTCCACCACTTGCACAACACTACACTTCTCTGGAACGCACAGAAACGTTGTAAAGTATTAATGAAGGGAACGTCCCTGCAGGGTTGGTGTTTGTCAGACGAAATTACATACATTCAGATGGAACGATTGGATTTAATCTTTACAGATACCTTCTGGACATATAGGTAGAAACATAGGAGCAGTACTGAATGCATCTTCGTGATGGAAAGTTGAACTAGTTGAGCTGTGAAATTTCATCTACTGTACAGTTTATGCATGTCGCTGCAGCAGTAGACTGGTGTTCTTTGATTAGTTAGTGAAAAATAAAAAAGTTTAAAATGGCATGCGTGAAAACACGTAGGGGCTTTTTAGAAAAGCATCATGATTTATTCCATTGTCTGGATCATAGAGTCACCAGAGAAACTGCTTTTCAATGACCTGATAACACATTCTGTTGTGCTGTTGTCACCAGATGCATTTATATGTGTGAAAAGCTGCACTGCAACCAAACATTCAGCAATGCCATGTGTGAAAGCCTTTGCGGTCCTCTAAGACTTTGCTTTATTAAAGTAACTCGACGTCTCGTTTGGCCTTTGTCTTTAAAATGCATCGTCTTGCATATTTTTGTGTATGTTAATGCCTTTGAATTTCTTGGGCTGCAGCTTTTTGTCCCTTTGCTGAGGTTTTGTTTAAATATGGTAAAATGATTCTCAGTCAATTAAAAGCCATTGACAATACACATGCGCTGCGTGTGCCAGGGCACAGTGTGTACCAGCTGATCAGAGGGAGGGATTTGTGCTACCATGGGAAAACACTTGGAAGCTGGGATCTGTTTTTTTCCCCGTCTTGTGTCTTACCTGAGGTTTAAATAAGCCTGCAGATTACTTAAGGGCCTTTAAATGCAAATTCAGGCTATGCAAAGCCAAGCCTGAAAACCTTATCATTTGCCCCGCAGATTATAGACGGTCTAAAACGTAATTTTGGCTATAGGCCCCCCAATAAGCTTCAGGGCCAGGGGGTTTCTACAGCATGAGCCCTGTATGGAGAGATTCATCCACTGTGTCTGTGCCAGGACCAGTTGAGCTGTGATAACAATAAGCAGCGGGTCTCTGGGGGGAAATATGCGCATGCCCAGCGCGTTCATGTGCATTTGCCAGCACACGCAGTGTTTAAGAGATTGTTGTATTAAGTTCCATTCATGTTTGGTTTCATTTGTACATTTTCTATAAGTCTCAAGGTGTTTCAATTTACAAAGAAATGGCATGTGGTGTAACCAAGTAAAAAGTCATTTCCTTACACTTTGAACATAGAACACCATGACTGTTTTCAAGAACTTTACTTATAATGTGTATAATTATTGCATGCATGTGTGTGTATAGATTTAAGAAAAATGTGTATATGAAGAGTTCAGATGCAAAAGCCTCTGAAGTGGCATTTGAAATTTTCTTCTAAAATGATCATTTTTATCAAGCTTGTATATTAAAGTTCAGTAATTTCACTTAAATGGCAATAAGGATTACCTATTAATTCTCATTTAAGTGAAATTACTGAACTTAAATATACAAGCTTGATAAAATGGTCATTTTAGAAGAAAATTTAAATTGACATTTAGAGGCTTTTGCATCTGAACTCTTCATATATATATATATATATATATATATATATATATATATATATATATATATATATATATATATATATATATATATATATATATATATATATATAATATTTGTGTGTAATATAAATTATATACAAGCAAACATTGCTTAAATGTATATAAAATATTTCTATAATATATTTCTTAAATATATACATGCATGTGTGTGTATTTTTATACATGCATGTGTGTGTATTTAGTACACACACATATATTATGTAAACACAAACTTTTATATTTAGATGCAGACTAGATCGTAATTGTTTCACAGCCCTATTATATTATATAGTATTATATGAAATTACATTAATATTAATCATATTATATTCTTAAATATAATTAATATAATGAAATAATAGTCCCTAAATATACATTTTTCTGAAACATGACATTTTAGAACACGCCTTTTACAATAATTGTCTTGTCAATTGTTATAATAATTGTTATAATAATTTTCCTTGACACTTATGAGGGTCATGTATCCTCTCTATGATAATATCCTGTTTTTTTGTTTTTTTTTTTCAGCATTTTAGTTATACCACATGATTTTTCAAAGAAATGTAATAATATAAGATTGGCAAGATATTTATATAATTTGTTTAGTGATTTATTTTTTGATTATCGTCTTACCATTTTGTTTTACTTTGTTGTCCAAAAAAGGTCAAAATGATTTTTTCAAAATGAATTTTTTTTCAGAAGTTAAAAGCATGCTCATCATAGAAGAGGTGTATTCAAATGAATAAAAACATCATGTCATTGACCCAAATATGGATCTCAACTGCGATAAGAAGGGATGAATATTATTTCCAGAAAACATAATTTTGATCGTGTTACTGCAAGCTGCTTTATTAGATCCTCTTTCCACCAACAGATGTGTGTTTGAGCTTTGAAATTTCAGCTCTGATGAGTGTCCAAGCTCTTCAAACGCTCTACGTATGGTTTCTACATGAAAAAGAGTCTTGGCTTTTGGAGGTGATTCTGTTTGACTGACACTACCTCATGACTAAATGATTACAAAAGGCTGTTATGAACATATTCCTGAGCCAGGGGAGGCCACAACCCTGCTGACTCAAAGAGCTAAACAGAGCCCGGGCTGATGTCTTAAAGAATTGCTCAGCATGTGCGCACCTGGCACCAGTTACGCAGAGCTAGAACGCAACAGCAGTGCATTGGTGTTTCTTTCCCTGTAGAATTATAATTGTTTCACTGTGCCGCTTCAGACTATCAGATGGGTGCTGGACGGTGAATCGAGTGTTTCATGCACAGGTCAGAGACCTCTGGCTGGAAGCTAGAGGAAGAAGGATCTTGGCAGTGTTGTCATTTGCCCCGAGCAGCTGTACATGGGGTGTCAAGTTCGCTGTCACCCTCACATCTCCTGCTGCCTGATGTGCTGGGACTGTGAGACACCCGGAGATGTCACATGGCTCTAAGGCCACGCTCAGGGAGTTCACCGTATGCCGTGACGGGTAGCATGTGCTCTCTGTCACATTTGTTCCTCTCGAAAGGAGAGACAGACAAGATAAATGTTTGCTATGAATATCAAGAAGTTCTTTTGTTCATCTGACAATGCTTTGTTGCCTTTGTAAAATGCTTTGGTTCATCTCTGTGTGGAAAAAAGAAAGTTTTGTTTTTTTAATCCAGTGATATTAATCTAGAATTTACATGGTAGAAAAGTAAACAAAAATGCCCTAAAACCAACAGAGATGTATTCATATTGACATTGATAAATAGAAAACTGCACATGGATCCAACAGACAATAACAAAATATTATGTTATATTGATAATGCTTATTAGAAATTTCATTTTTATTTAATTATTCATTTAATTTCGATCCTACTGTCCGAAACAGGAAAACATATCTTAAAAAAACCTTTTTGTTGTGATCCAATAGTTCAAGCCTAAAGAAAGCACATTATCAATATCTTACAGTATTATGATCCAATTGATCCAATATCTTACAATGTTGTTAATCCAATAGTTTAAGCCTAAAGAAAGCACATTATTAATATCTTACAGATATTAGAAGTGTTTCTTTGGTATCTCAAGGCATAGGCAATGAGATTTGTTCTTAAATGCTGTATAATTGGATTAATTCAGTTTTGAATCTTATTTAATTAGATCAATTCAGTGTAGAAGCCATATCACTGTTCTGATGAAGTGAATGAAGCAACACTTGAGCATCTTGAATACCAACACGATGACTGCCTTTTAATGGAGCCAGAGCATACAAAATATCAAATAATTTATCTATTTGGTTTTGATTTTTTTGGCACTTTGTACTTGGCACTAGACTTAAGGTTGGCCAGGGAATGCATTAAAGGTTAGATGTTCTGAAACTGCAATTGTTATACCTAATGTAGCATTATGTGGCCTGTTAGAATGGATATTGGTGGTAGATTGGACAGGAGAAGATAAATGCGAGAGTATGAGTACAGCAATATCTTTGAGTTTTTAACTCACATTAGAATGCATTGGAAATAATTCATATTATTTTAGTCCTAAAGTGTTTGGGATCATTACTTGAGCGTTATTTTACTGTTCTGAAACAAACACAATCACTGTTGCATAACTCAGTGAAGAAAAAGCCTTAAGTCGAAAGGACTGTTAAAGGGCGATAACCGTAACCATAAAGATGTAGTTCTAAAAATCCTTCTAAATTTAAAAGAATAGCAGAGTCTACACCACAACTGTAACGATATGACACAGTGAAACGAAATCATTGGAATCTCTTTCATAACATTTTTCCCCGTTGATGAATGATAAAAACATTGACAGCCAGTCAGAATCTGTTCTGCCAGTGCTCAAGCATATAAAGCGGCCAACGACAAAACTGCAGCACAACTGCTGAAGCTTAGAATAAAACAAAACACTATCGTACATTGGTGTTAATAGCTATCTTTATAATTATCGCTCTTGGTGTGAATTGGCCTTAGGTGTGGCTTGGGCTTCAGGTTAATTGTTTTGCTAATGTACTGTTTCAGCTCTTGTATAATATGCAGGCAACTGCATCTGTCTTTTGGCAGACAAAGAAAAAAATTCTAAATGACTTAATGATTATACTATGGGTAGGAATCATTAGACATCTCAGTTCAACCCAATTCTGGGAGTAAGGATCTGATTAAATTTTTTACCTTAATTAATTGGTTTACTGGCATTAAAACTTAAATTTGTTTGTACTTTTTAAATTAATTACTTGTAATTATATGTACTTACAAGAAGCATATTATAAGCAATAAACAAAGAGTGTGTTCAGTTTCTAGAAAGAACAGCAAAGACAAACGCACAACTTTTGAGGTGAAAGATAAAGGAAAAAAACATAATGCAAAGAGAATGTAAATGACAGTGCACACTCACTTGTAGTGTTTGTCAAGGTCTAATTCCTTACAACATGGAGAACAGCATAAAGAAAATCATGCACACACTGTAAAAAAATATTTTTGGTTTAACTTAAATTAAGTAACTTGGTTGCCGTAATTTTAAGTTCATTGAACTGGAAAAATTTAGTTAATACAATGTAGGAGACTGATTTAAGCATCAGTAACTCAAAATATTATGTTATCTGAACGACATAAATTATTTAAGATGATTTGAAAAAAGAGAAAATGTTGTGATTACAAATCATGAAACATTTTTTTACTGTGAAGGTGAAAACAGTGACATCCGAATCATGATCTAATAATTAGCTAATTAAAAATAACACACTCTAACATGAAAAATATCAATCGAATACAGTTTAGATTAGGTTAAATACCATTCACAGAAGAATTCAGAGTAAAAAAGTCCACATTTAGACCACTGTAAAAAATATTTATGGTTTAACTTAAAAAAGTAAATAACCTGGTTGCCTTAATTTTAAGTTCATTGAACTGGAAAAAGTGAGTTAATACAATGAAGGAGAATGATTTAACCATCAGAAACTCAAAATGATATGTTATCTGAACTAAATAAATTATTTAAGTTGATTTGACAAAAGAAAAAAAAATTGATTACTACACTGTAAAAAATATTATTGGTTTAACTTAAAGTAAGTAACCTGGTTGCCTTAATTTTAAGTTGATTGAACTGGAAAAAGTGAGTTAATACAATGAAGGAGATTAATTTAATCATCAGAAACCCAAAATAATAAGTTATCTCAACTAAATAAATTATTATAAATTTTATTTGACAAAAGAAAATATGTTGTGATAACAAATCTTGAAATTATTTTTTTACAGTGCATGTGGTACCAAAGTTTTTCATTTCACGTATCCAAAAGGCCTTCGTTTCAGTAAAATTTGATCCAAATCACCACCTCTTCATGGTGAAAGTTTTCTCTTGGTTCCTATATAATGCAATGAAGTAACTGGATGGATAAACTCGGTGAAAGGCACCACAAGAAGGATAATTCACATTTCATCTTATTGTATTCAATATTATCCAATGGTGAGAATGTTTTTAAGTTCTCTAATAGTTTTTCCTACGTATGATTTACCACAGGGACATGTTGAACACACACAGTGCCATTGTGCATCTGTGGATAACATTTGAATTTCTCTAAATTGATTCAGATCCATTGAAGAGAGAGGATTGCGACGAAAAAAAAATCATATGAAACAGTCATGAATACAAACATCAATTTCTGAGGATGAGGATATGCTATCACATGTGCAGAGAAATGGAAAAATGTCTCATCTAGTTTGGTCACGACTGGTATCAGCAACGTTCGTATTACATAATCCTTCAAAGCAACTCAACACTTGATTGCCCTAAACAAGTATTTGGTTAGTTTAGCACAAAGCTTTTGCATCCATTACATTAAGAAGAATTAATTGCCCTGGAACTGCTGGAATTGCACTGTAAAATCTACTGTTTGTCAGACAAAACTTGAAGCTATTCTCAACAGAGCAAAGCAGACTGGGTGTAATTGTGTCTAGGATCAGTCATTATCTGAAGAATCAATTTTATGTGGAAGTTTGACCAATTTTCTGCTGTGCTATTAAAACATTGGCCACTCTGTGTATCTCGAGGCGATTCTCTTGGTGGTACAATCCATCCTGCGTTATCGATGTTTATCATGTCTCCCCCTTGTAAAAGTCAGCTGACTGCCGGACGGCCCGCTCCTCTGGATTTGGTTATGTTAAGAACGAGGCGTAATCTCTCCCTAAATGTCGAGGACGCATCCAGTTAGTGCCGCGGGGGCCTTGTAAAAGTGCCTAGCAGGACTTCAAAAATAATGACTGTTGCTCGCGAAAACAGTCGAAGCCCACTCCAAATCACTTCCTTATGCGTTCGCCGGATCACTAATGAAATCTTCAGAGAGAAGTGGAAGTTGTCTTCTCGGATAATCTAATGTGAGAGGGCATTGTGAGACACAATGCATCAAGCTACAGGAGCCCAATATGAATCTGCGTCCATTTTTTCCTATACCATTATCAGTGGGCAGAAAGGAGCAGGAGTGAATTAATGAGTGGAAGATTTATTTGTTTGCTGTATGGACTGTAAAACCGTAAGAGCAGTGTTGGCCTGTGCAGGCCTCCTGCCCCTAGGGTACAATCAAACCCTGGCAGTAAATCAATAGAGCTGGAAGAGGTTTTTATAACCAGAGTTTAACACCATGCTCTAAGTGCTCCAGGTGACAGGTCATTTGTTCATTAGCAGGACTTATCGCAATAAACAGTGGCAAGTCCAGTTGTGCAACAAAGAGAGACAAAGAAGACGAAAATGGGAAAAAAAAAACAATAAAAAGATTACATGGATCGGGTCTGGGTTTAATAAACCAAGTGAAATTGGTGTGGTGTCCAGGAGCTTGAAATTAAATACTGCAATTATTTTGTGGCTTAAACTCAGGATGCCAGTAAGTTGCCTTTTCGAGGACCGGATGTGTTTACAGAACATTCCGATGCACTGATGGCCAGACAACTTCTAATAAAGATCATCTGCTCAGTGGCTCAGGCACTGTTGGGAAATGTTCTCCGATTTCAATTAATGTAAATTGTTGGGAACTTGATCGTAAAGAAGCTCTGGTGAAACTTTTGTTCGGCGTAATATAATCACAGCAAATCCAAAGAAACATTGTTTTTTGTGCTGAAGGATTTTGGACCAATGAGTCTCACTATAGGCGTGTCTGGCTAAATGTCACTCAAGGTCAAGGATGATTTACTCCAATTATCATGTAAGAGATGCTTTAACACCTGTTGCTTCAGCATGGACATGGTGTAATGCAACTACAGTGTTTGACCCAGTGTTTGTTCCATGTAATAAAGATGGGTACTTGTTAGCAAAATATTTTGTCTAATTTTAGGGGCAAAAAAAGAGCTCTTGCAAATTGTTGCCTCTTTTCCCTGTTTGTAGTGGAGATGAGTGGCACCCGGTGGGGTCTTCTGCTGTTGTAGCCCATTCCGCCTCAAGGTTGTGCGTGTTGTGGCTTCTCAAATGCTTTGTTGCATACCTCGGTTGTAACGAGTGGTTACTTCAGTCAAAGTTGCTCTTCCGTCAGCTTGAATTAACACAGTCTCATCCCAAGAAGTCATATAACTTGACGTCTTGGGATGTCTTTTGACCATACGTCAATATCCGCCTTTTTTATGGTACTCTTAAACGATCGGTTGTATGGCGAATCCTGCGACGTCACACAACTGACGCTTTACCTTCAACGTCAGTTGAGGTGACGGGGTAGGTTTAGGGGTAGGTTTAGGTCTGGGGTAGAGTTAGGATCCGAGAACGTCATCTAACCGGATATTGACGTATGGTCAAAAGACGGTCCCAAGGCGTCAGTTATATGACGTTCTTGGGATGAGACTGCGCTGCTTGAATCAGTTCGACCAATTCTCCTCTGACCTCTAGCATCAACAAGGCATTTTCGCTCTAGGACTTTTCACACCATTCTTTGTAAACTCTAGAAATGGTTATGCATGAAAATCCCAGTAACTGAGCAGATTGTGAAATACTCAAGACCGGCCCGTCTGGCACACAACAACCAACGGTCAAAATTGCTTAAATCACTTTTCTTCAGTTTGGGTCAGAGAGATTGTCTTGACCAGGACCTCACTCCTAAATGCGCCGAGCCAGTACCATGCTGTCTGGGTGGTGGGTTGCCACTTGATGTCCAATACAAATTTTAGGTTTTTATACCATATTAACAAAGACAAAATATGTGAAACAGAGAGCCTAGTTCTAACAAGTACAGGTCAGGGTCAAAACATCCTTTTAGGTCTTGCAGCAAGACTTGGCAAAGTCACAGTCCCCATCAGGAAGGAAACGTTGAATCACAAATGTAAGTAATGTACAGCTTTAACTTTATTTTTGATGGACAAAATGTTTAATTTCCAAACTGAGTCATCCCAGTTCTTCTGTGTCTGTATTTCACAAAAGGGTGCGATAAAAGGCTTGACTCAATTATTTCACTCAAGCTAGGATTCGGCGATGGTCTGCGGACCATCACTGAGTTTTATAAGGATGATAAAAGTCTGCCACTTGGCGAAACCAGGTTTTTACAAAGGTCACTCTTAATGGATGTGTTTCCACAGATTTGAGAGAGCACATTTTCAACATTTATGAGATCTCTCTTTGATGCAGGCCCCATGTTTCGGGTACATAAAGAACCTTGAGAATGAAAAGATTCCTCTGCTCCACATCACCGTTTGTGACACATCACCGACTCAAAAGACATGATTTCAGCTCTCATTTGCAGCCACCATCATCATCCTCAATCTTCTTCTCGTGACGAATTCCTCAGAGCCACGAAGAAGGAGGAAAATATATTGCAGTTTATGAGTCTCTCTAATGTACTCCAACTTTAGGAGAAATTCTCATTGTCTCTCCAGAGCACTGTAATTTGTCACAACTGTCAAGACAATAACACGGCAGAAGAGCATAGATTTCTGTTTAAGTTCTTCCTTCAATAATGCAATAGATTTCCAAGACGTAATCCTTTTTCATTTTTTTTCCGGTTTCCCACTTCTCTTCCAAGAGGAAGAACAAACAGTTACCATGTGGAGTAACATATGTAGAGGCTTACATCATGCAGTGGAATTCATCATTTTTATCCTTACAAGTAGGATGTCCTTATCGCCTGATTTACTTAAATTTATCCGGTTTTCTTTATTAATACAGTTTCTGGTCTTATTGTATATGATATGTACAGTGCGCATTATTCTACAAACAATTTTATTAATGGATATTTCACTTACTTATTTGGTAAATATACTATTTTTAGTGGTAGCAATAAAGAAGCATTAGGTATTTAAGCAGTGCCACCATTATACATAAATTACCACTGTTATTTAAGCATGTATAAAAATGTATAGCTATGCTCATTATCTAATCAAGTATTAAACTTGATCTTCATAATTAAAATATAAAGATGTTAACATGGGATTACCACACCACATATTGTACTGTAAAAATTATTAGTTGTTTAAACCCATGTTTGGTTCAGAATATGGACAAACCTACAGTTGGGCTTAAAACAAACCAGCAGTTTTTGTAACGTAATGAACCCTTCTACTACAAATCCAACTATGCCTTTAACAAAACCTAACAGAGCGTAACATGTAATTCTCATAAATACAAACAGTTGCGTGTAGTGATATATTTACACGTGAAAACAATTGTTTTCAATTACACGTTTCATAATTGTGCCTTGCACTCATAAGAGTGGCATTAAGCAGGCATTCAGAATTGGCCTTAAATTAATGAACACATAAATGTGGAGGTGAATAATTAAATGAAAGGGAGATTAGCATTCACAATTGTTTACGCCTTCAGATTCCAACGGTTAGCCACTCATCATCGCTGTGATTAAGAAACCAGTCATGTGCAACGGAAATACCTATTGCCTTTCTAAGCCTGTATATATTTATATATCCCTTTTAAAGATGCATAAATCCTAAATGAATAATGCATATCCAGCCATGATGAATTAATGAAACCCCTTTCATTAAGCAATGAATTATGTATGATAAACAGTTACCTCTTAATGAAAACAAACAACAAGTGGGCAGGTTAAGTGGCGACATTGGCCACCGGTTAGTGTGTTCCGAGCGACGGCTGAGCAGGAACCCCGCTTAAATGCACATTACTCTTTACAGACAGGTGGGAATACATTTTCCATGCATGAATTGCCCCTGATTAAAGTCTGAACAGCATGAGCGAGATGCTGCTGCTTTGTTTTAATAGCTTATAATGTGCCAGTATTCATTTGGACCCGTTATGTTTTGTTCGGTTATGTTTGGGTTTGGGTTACGTTTAGGTTATGTTACATTAATTTACATATACACAGAATGAAAACAAATTTATGCGTTTGTTTTCCACTTTTATTTTTACTCATTTTCAAATGTTCTTTTGTAAACTATTTAGTGTTACATGATTTGCTGCTAGCACTTGACGCCAACATGAAATGCCACACATGCATTAACACATTTTATTTCCATAAAGTAGGGGAGACGCGGGCACAACCTAACGCGGGGTCAAATGTAACACGGACCATTTACATAGTTCGTCAGTATCAAGCAGGTTGTCTTTCCGCTATTTTTCTCTTGCTGCCAGAGGACGGTCTCCGTGAATTACGGAAAGTTTTGATTATGTTTTTTGAAGATACTGGACAAAGAGTGTTTTGGCTAACACAGTCTCATCCCAATTCGTCATATAACTGACGTTTTTGAATGTCTGTTGACCATTCGTACAATATACACATTTCAGGGCCCCTTAAACGCCGAGTAGATTCCATAACCGCGACAGCCCTACTCTTAAACATCGGTTATATGACGATCCTGGACGTCATACAACTGACGCTTTACCTTTAACGTCAGTTAGGTGACGAGGTTGGGTTTAGGGGTAGGTTTAGGTCTGGGGTAGAAGTTAGGATTCCCATAACGTCATCTACCGACGTTTAAGGGGGCCCTAGAAAGTCGTATATTGACGAATGGTCGAAAGAGCATCACAAAACGTTAGTTATATGACGAATTGAGATGAGACTGCGCTGTTTAGACACCATGAAAGTAATTTTTTTCATAATAGGTTTTTTTTTTCGGTTTCTGAGTTGGGTATATACGTTTCCAAATCTAACTTTATATTGCCTTAATCACTGTCTTGTTGGCTCAAACATAGCACCGATTTTTGAAACATATCAGCAATTCCTGGCGACTGTTAGCTTGGCTTAAAATATGAAATATACAGCGGGGTTGGTTCGAACAGAGTGCTACAATGATAATCAAATGACAACAGAGCCACACAACTTTTCAGGTTTGAGTATTTATTTATACATTTAACTTTGTTAGACTTTCACAAACAATGTTGAAATTTAAAATGATTAAAATTTAGTGTACTATGAATGATAACTTGTTTATTTATTAAAAATATGGCCTGTTATTAATGCAATAAACCCTTTACATTTTTATTTTAAGCTCATTTGTATTATTATTACTGTTATTATTATTATTAATAATATTTGTACATGCAGCTGCCACACACAAATCTAATTTAATTGCAATTGCAATATTTATAATTGTATTTATTATTATTTTTTGCAAAACTATGCAGCCATTTTCTGTCTCTATCCATGATTTTGATCCACAATAGAAGGATGATTGGATGAGGGATGGATGTATGGATATCTGTCTATACAGATGCACAAACAATATCAAACTATACAAATAAAATAGTACTGTACACAAGTGTTACAACTAACCCCTCCGCCTGTTACAACTGTACGAAAATGGTAGGTCCTAGAAAAAAAACTTTAAGTGTTCATTTGTAGCAGAGATGTGTATGTTGCTTGTGTAAAAAAGTAATAATCAAACCTAATTATTTTTTAATTAATTGAGCCAAAACCAAAAAGCGTTAGGTTGTGCCCCGCTCTCCCCTAATATAGAATTGTATCCACATGTACTTGATTGTATTCATCGGGAATTGGTAGGATTGTGTATAGTCTATATATTACAGGTGGTTTGGGGGGAGTGGTTAAAAAATATGAGTTTGTGATTATTTTAATTTTAAGTTTGGGTTTCATGTTGACTTTTAGGTGTATTAGTGTGAAAGCATCTCGTTATCAGCAGCTTCAGAACATATTTCACCTCCCGTTTTTTTTCAGGCCCGACATTAAAACACTAATGGAAATGTGTCTGATTTCAACTGAAAGAGGTGGTGTTCTCATTACCTATTCATCTCTATTTCAAATTAAATGCAGCGGGGGAAAAAAATCACATGAATTTCGGTGGTCTGCGTCTGGGAGTGAAATGAACTGTGCTTGAGATTGTGAATGCGTGTCATGTTGATTCACGCGCACATCACTCAGGCTGGCTCTGGCAGTGGCCTGTCTTGCTCTTATTTGTTGTGTGAGTGCCCCTGTGCCGCCTTCTCCGAGTCTAATGAGCGTTTGATTGACAGCTGCTGTCTCTGAGCTCAGTGGGGCTCCTCCACTCACAACATTCTGTTGGCGGCTCGGCTTCTTCTCTCCGATCCACCTTCCCCCTTAGGAGCCGCCTTACCGATCAACCTAAACCGCGCATTAAGCATGAGTTGTGCTTTCTGACTTGTTTCGGGTGCCCCTTCCTGTCAGTGTGGTGAATAGTAAAACTAACGTCTTATAACCTTCCTCTTCCAGTCTGAAAAATAATGAGGTGACGGATCTGTCCCTCTCTATCTCCTTTCCTTACCTTCCTGTTTTCTGTGCATCAGCAACTCTGCACTCCCCTATAAAGAGTATATATGAGGCTGAAGTCCTTTAAAGGTTATTTTATAATGGATAGGGCTTGATAATTCAACCTTCTTTATCTTCTAGACTTGTTGGTGTCTGTGAAACAACATCTGATATCTATAGTCAAGCTTGGTCACTTTTGGTTGTATGGTAACAAATATCCCTTTGTCAGTCCCGCATAAATCATACAATATGTTTACTCTGGTTCTGACTGACGATTGGCATTTTGTTTCCCGAGCATCCCTCTTAAACTTGGTTGCATCATGACAACTGACTGTTTATAAGCAGGTGACCCAAAATGAAAATTGACATGTTGTTGTATGAAGGAATAGAAACTTTTCCATGGGAGAGAGATGTTCAGAATTGCAACGTCAGAATTTGATGTGGCTCAATAGATTGGGAGATTTGTATTTTGATCAATTTTAATATATTCCGAAGGAAGGTCCAGAGGCCTGATGGGAAATAAACAATGGTTTAATTTGGACAGCAGAACCTGCCTGCTACAGGCAAGGGAAGTGCAACATTTACAGTAAAATATCATCCTGAGAGATTTACTGACTTCTGCAGTGATGTTCACACTTTAGAGTTCAAATAAATATTTAATGCTTTGTAACTGCGTCCAGATTTACTTTAGGTGAATTTGACAGGGCACACAGTGATTTCATCACTTTTGCAACTTTTCAGTGAAGCAATAGATACTTCAGGTACATTGGAATACTCTCTGTTTACTTGCCTCTGGCCTCAGTGTTATGAGATGAGAAAACCCCCAAGTAAAATGTAATGAAAAGTAGGTTAAAGTTATAAAGTGGTTTAAAGAAATCCATTCAAAAGTGAAAACTGCTCTCATATATCTTTTGAAACTCATGCTCTTTCTTCTTTCTTTCTTTCTTCTTCTTTCTTTCTTCTTTCTTCTTCTTTCTCTTTCTCTTCTTTCTCTTCTTCTTTCTTTCTTTCTTTCTTTCTTCTCTCTTCTTTCTTTCTTTCTTCTCTTTCTTTCTTTCTTTCTTCTTTCTTTCTTTCTTTCTTTCTTTCTTTCTTTCTTTCTTTCTTTCTTTCTTCTTTCTTTCTTTCTTTCTTTCTTTCTTTCTTTCTTCTTCTTTCTTTCTTCTTCTCTTTCAAAAGGAGATACATTCATGAATGGTGATCAACATTTCAAGAGCATTATGCATCGAGCTATCATAGGCCCCTTTTAGGCCCCTATAAAATCCGTTTTATTTTTTCCCAAATTCCATTTTATTTTTTCCCAAATTCCGTTTTTCCGTTTTAATTTTTGCAAATTCCGTTTTTTCTGTTTTAATTTTTGGGAATTCATTTTTTTTTTACCCTTTACTGTTATTTTAGTTGTAAAAGGAGTATGCTTTTTATTCAGTGATTGCAGAAATTATAGGGCCCTAGGTTTTCACGACGCGTCATCAATCCGGAAGTCGGCCATTTTGGAGGCACTGAACATAAACAATGCTATTGAACTCAACGGTCTCACAAATTGTGCTGAAAAATGGTTGAGTTTTGGTCTGTATCAGTCGCATCAGGAAAATACCTTTTGAGTTCTATAGACTGCCAAAAGTTAAAGAGAAGAGTGCAAAAAAAAAAAAAAACTATGGCGTTTGTGGTTGTGAGAGGCACAGCATCAGCTCATCAGCCACATGTGTAACGTAAATGAAGTTTTGACTATGGCTAAAATGTTAATTTATTAACTATGGCTACATTCACACTGTCAGTCCAAATCCGATTGTCTTTGTATCCGATTGGAATCTGATCTAAAAGGATTTCCACATTGTTTATCGCAACTGTTCAGATCCGATTTGTGAGTCCATGCAGCTCTCGGGCAATACGGCACTCACATTGACACTGATGGAGGGGTTTGCATTTGCAATAGAGATGTTTTTTTAATTTTTACAACATGGATATGTGTAGCCACCTCCATGCTGGACTATATTGCGTATTGAGCTGCAGAACTGTACGAGGCTGTTTTGTAACCTTAGAGCTTTTTTTCTGCGCTCTTGTCTGCGCCGGTTTCAAAACATGTTTTAGAAATAATATTTTTCTGCTTGTCCGGCACTTTGCAACAAACAAACACTGACGTTTACATTGTATGTGGCGTGAGAGTCAAATACCACCTGAAATCTGATCGTTCAGACTGGGGACGATGTCCTGATATGTGAAAAGGATTTCAATCCACATATGGATGTTGCTTGAAACGGATTTCATGTGCTTTTTTTGGGCTGACAATCTGAACGTAGCCTATGTTGGAATAAGAAATAGAAGGAAGAATTGCAGTACGGGCTAGAGAAGCTTGTTCGCATTTACCACATATTAACTTTAGTTTGTCAAAATATTGCATTCTCTCCTGCTTGATAAGTCCTTCTCTATATGATTTCGCACCTACCAGGTGTTTTTTTCTGAGGGGGGTTTTAGTGTAACAATGTGTTCAGTAGTACATAAACAGTGTAGTCCATGCTGTTGTTTACATTCGAGTGCCTCCATAATGGCCACTCATCCGGGGTTACCGCCCAGAATGTGACGTCGGTGAAAACCCTCTATAGTTTTAGAAAAATTGTCATTAATTACTCACCGTAATTCAAACCTATAAGACTTTCGTTCATCTTCAATTCACAAATACTTACATTTACAAGTCTTAGTAGGTTGGAATAGCACATGAGTGAATTAATGGATGAACTATCCTTTTATCCTTTGCAGTTTTTTTATATATAAAATAAATTGCCTCTCTATTTTACTACACTGTTTTGCTCTAAAACCTGAGATACGCTTACATGGTAAGAAGCATGTGAACAGCCCCCAATTCACTTTTTTTTTTTTACAATGACTACACAATGCGCCTCCAATGATGTTCCAACAGTTTGCAGAGCCTTTTCTATTTTAGCATGACGGTGTCTCCCTGTGCATAAAGCAGGGTCCATAAAGAAATGATTTCCTGAGTTTAATGTGGAACAACTTAGTTAAGTTGTCCTGTACAAAAGCCAAAGCAGAACCCCATTGTACTTGTACTGTAGGATGATTTGGACCACAGAGTGTGAGCCAGACCCGTCACCCAATATCACCTGACCTCACTGATTCTCTTACATACAAATTGGAGCAAATCCAAGATCTAGTGGAAAACCTTCCAGAAGGGTTGAAGCGAATGAAGTATAAATTGAAATAAAATGTTCAAAAAGCACATCTGACTGAGATGTTTGAGTGTCCACAAACGTTGACTTGCTTTCAGTAGTTTGGCATGATGCTAAGCTATCAACACTATACTCCGATAAATAAAAAAACAACTCATATTGGACAATCGGTATAATCCAGGGGTTTTCAAACCTGCTCATTTTGTGTGTCTCCCTCTTCAAACAGTACAAAATCTACAGTGCTGGGGGTCCTCAAGTACAGGTTTAAAAACCCCTGCTATAATTTATTAATGCTTTTCATTGCAGTACATTCTGATATTGCCTTCTTAAGGATAAACCACAGTTGATAACATTTGTAGATTTAATAAATAACCCATCTTAATTGTACTGCCTTCTTTTTGCATCAGGAGTGGTCCTATGATGCCTCAAAATGCTGTCTAGTGCATATACAGTATAAGTTTATAGGTTTTGAAACACAGAGCCCATGTTTCAACTGACATCATTCTGCACATCTTGATCTATGTTCACTGAGCATTTATATCTCTTGGCTGATATAAATGTGGCCCACATATTGTATCTGCGCAACCATATGTAGACCTGTGAATCATTTGCACATGATGCAAGCAAACTATTAGTCTTGCAAGCATGTTTGACTCTGTAAGGGCATTTAACATACCGTACATATTGATTATTCTATTGCATAATCCAGCATATCGAGGGAGCGTTTAGCATAGGAACACTTTTTGCTGTATTAGTTTTGTAATTCAAATACATTTTTGCAAAAGTTCAAAAACATGTACTGTACATACAATTCACTGCAGTTTCAAGCTCAAGTGAACACTAGTGGCAGTGAAACACTATCAACTTATATTCCTTTTCACACAGATTATCGATAGTAAATATTTATTTTTGTGCAATTCCTTTCACAATATGACTTTAAAACACTTTTACAATAGTGCATGATTTGTAAACTAATACATGTTGACATTTACATCACATGAACTTCATGTACATATATGGCTTGTCTGACATAGTAAACTTGCTCTGTAGCTCACCTGGTACATTATTGTGATGTGGAACGCTTGAGTAGGAGTCCCGTGAAACATGCTAAAAGACATCAAAGACTTGTTGGAAGCAAGCTAAAATGTCATGGTTGCCTTAGCAAATGTGTTTTTATCTCTCGTTTGCTTTAGTTAACACTATCAAAAAGGTTTAGGGGGAAGTTGTATAGTGTAGGGTAGGTGGTATGCTGTTTGAAAATGCGATTTCAGTTATCAACAGCCAATGAAATAAAACATTACCAGATTCACTTTCATCTGTTCACTTTGAAAGTGTTACAAAATGCGCAAGAAGCAATATATTATCGTACTCCAGAAATATCACCACGGCTAAGTTTTTCCAATGGGCCTGGGTTGAAAAATTGTGCTCTAAAAGGTTGTTCCAAAAGATTATTAAATTGCCTCCTAAGATACCTATTTTCACTAGTTTTATCACAATGCTAAGGAAACTTTGCATGTATTTTTTGCAAATAAAGCATTGCTAGATAGGCATTCCCACCAAGTTCGTCCAGCTATCTTGTGGTAATCTTTAATGACCAGCGGATCTCCAAAGACCACATTGCTACTACAGTACTGTTCCTTGCTGGTGGAATAATCTTTCTAACCCTAACTGGACAGCCAAATCCCTGACAAAATTCAGGAAACAGCTGAAAACTTAACTTAATAATAATAATAATAATAAATAAAATCACCATTCCTTCACATATGCTCTCACTTTTCTTTAACTGCACTTTGTATTAATAACACTTCTCGTGGCTTTGGATAAGCGCCTTGTAAATGAATAAATGTATGTAAAAAGAAATGTGATTAGCTAAGTGAAAAAAAAAAAAAATTCTATAATGCCTTTGACATTCAGTCACAAAGTTCCATTGATTCTATCTGAGAAAAGACAACACACTCTCATGGCAATTCATAACTATTTAACACAGTGGGGTTAGGGTATTTTCTTGAGTCATATGTAACATTTAATTGCCTTCCCATAACAAGGTGAGCTTTCACACAATTAAAAACAGAGTTCAGATGTTCCAAATGTCTTCACGTCGCTTCAATATATCTGAATTGTGAAATGATCCTGTTTTTAAGGATTCCGTGTTGTTTTTCTTGAACATTCCTGAGATTTTACAGCAACAAACCACCTTTTGTCTTGTTGGTGTACTGCAAAGCCAATCTTTGAACATAAGCCCATCCAGTTTGACAGGAATGGCAAAGGTCAGAGTGCAACACTGCAAGCTTCAAAATTAGGCTTGAGATCTTGACCTCAAAGGTCCTGTCTGGGTTGATCAGGTTCCATATGTTGTGTAACTGCTCTCTTCTGCAAAGTACTTTTACCTCTGTTGACCTTCGTCTGAGTTATTATGTATTTGTATGAGTTTTCACCAAAAAAAAAAAAAAAAACCTTTACCTGGGTGTTGACCGTTCAGATCACAACGTAAAAAATAAATAAATAAAAATTCCTAGTGATAATTCTGATTAGGGTAAAAAAAAATAAAACACATTGTTACCTGGGTATTGATTGTTCAGATCACAACATTGGAAATACATCTTCCTGAAAAAAAAATAATAATAATAATAAAAAATCCTAGTGATAATTATGATTAGGGTAAAAAAACAAACATGTTGTTTCAATGGGCAAAACATTACTGTCGTCTAAGGTGACCTTCTTTATTATGCTATTTGAAATGCAGAAATTATCCCTGCCTTGGCACCTATAACTAGGATAGTCTTACTTCACCATACTCTCTCTCTTTCACGCTCCCTTATTTCAAATCCTTAGACCCTTATTTGAATGAAAAACAGTCATTTAAGATTTGGCACAAACCATTGCGCATGAGAATGTAAGACATTGACAAGCTGCCAGCTCCATCCAGACATGACAGAGAGCTCTAGAGCCCGAGGCTCCTCTCGTGGAAATTATGAATATAAAGTCATGCATTACAGATGCCGGGGTGAATTTATTCCTTCCCTTTAGCAGAAGTCGGAAATGTAGTTGGGACAAATCGATGAAATATAGTTTATCACTGTCGACCTAATCATTTGCTAATGGCTACTATCAATTGTCGGCCTGAAGCCTGCGCTCCATACTCGACTGCAATTAAAGCCAACAAATATTGGATTGGGTTTAGCATCAAATCCCAGGTTTATACATCATTATTCACTCTGTGGTCTTTTCAGCATCATATACTGTGCATTACATTGAACAAATCCAAAGAATAATTCATCCAATTTGAAGAAAGCAGAGTTATGAATAGATAATTGCATTTACGTTTAATTATTTAGCAGACTCTTCATCCAAAGAGATTTACAAACCAGGAACATAAGATTAAGAATCAAGCTAGAGCAGAGATGACACCCTGTAAATATTTTTTTTAGTTTTTCGTTTGTTTTTGTAGTAAGTGCCTTGGGCTGAGCCAACGGTTCATTTTAGACAACATAAGTACAATATAGTCTGGTTACTCTTCCAATTAACTTTGTACCTCTTCTAAATACTATTTAGTCCAACAGAACTGAGACTTTTCACTGTTTGCTTGTTCCAGACAGTACATGGTGGCCATAAAGGGATGGACATGGTCAGAAACAATGCTCAGGTTGGCCGTGGCATTTAAACGATGCCCAATTGGCACCAAAGTGTGCCAAAAAACCTCCCCCACACCATTACACCACCACCACCAGCCTCCACAGTGGTACCAAGGCATGATGGATCCATGTTCTCATTCTGTTTATGCCAAATTCTTACTCTACCATCTGAATGTCTCAACAGAAATCGAGACTCATCAGACTAGGCAACTTTTTTCCACTCTTCAACTATCCAATTTTGGTGAGCTTTTGCAAATTGTAGCCTCTTTTTCCTATTTGTAGTGGAGATGAGTGGTATCCGGTGGGGTCTTCTGCTGTTGTAGCCCATCCGCCTCAAGGTTGTGCGTGTTGTGGCTTCACAAATGCTTTGCTGCATACCTCGGTTGTAAACGAGTGGTTATTTCAGTCAAAGTTGCTCTTTTATCAGCTTGAATCAGTCGGCCCATTCTCCTCTGACCTCTAGCATCAACAAGGCATTTTCGCCCACAGGACTGCTGCATACTGGATGTTTTCCCTTTCACACCATTCTTTGTAAACCCTAGAAATGGTTGTGCATGAAAATCCCAGTAACTGAGCAGGTTGTGAAATACTCAGACCGGCCCGTCTGGCACCAACGACCATGCCACTTTCAAAATTGCTTAAATCACCTTTCTTTCCAATTCTGACATTCAATTTGGAGTTCAGGTGATTGTCTTGACCAGGACCACACCCCTAAATGCATTGAAGCAACTCCCAGGTGATTGGTTGATAATTTCATTAATGAGAAATTGAACAGGTGTTCCTAATAACCCTTTAGGTGAGTGTATATATAATTGAATAATCATTTGAAATGTTGAAAACAGTAGTATTGTATTAAGAATAGGATCACTTTCCATCATATATTGCATTAACAGGCAATATCCAGAAATGCTATTATCATTTCTGTTAGACTTCTCTCTGGCCTGTTTTCAGAATAATTCCGTTAATGCTTCTGCTCATAACAACTGTATGATTTCACTGAACTAGCAATAATATGACAGCTGGTTTTGATCTACATAAAGCAGAGGAGCTGAGTGCTGCTGAAACGATCAGTACGTATATAACCTATATACCATTGCCTCAAAAAGTGCATTATACACACGACGTGCTTTGTCCTTCAGCGTTTGGAGCATTGGGGAAATGCGCGAGGAGCGATGGGGTGCGTGTCTCTCAGCATTTCCTTAATGTATTTATTTTGCCTCCTTTTGCTGCCTCAACATATACAACCGAACAGCTGCCGGCGTCGGGAACACAGGTTATTTATTCATCAGGCCCTGGAGTGCTTCACCGCCATTTTCAAAGATTATTTTTGTGTTGCTGTCACAGTTTGGCCTGTGTCTGATAAAGACGGCGATGATACAGCGCCCGTCTGCTGGGAGCCGATGCTTAGTGTCAGGTGGTAGGGCCAGACATTCCTATAATGTACTTCGTAAAAACAGCCTTTTTGCATTTGTTTATTCAGGGCGAGCAACATCTATAATGCAAAAGACACTGCTTTTTTTGTTTTTGCAGCTGATATTTATCCGTCTCCTTAGACCCATGGAATATACAAGGGGCAATATGTTGTTGTTTATTCAAATGTTGAGCTCTTCATCCTGATGTAGGCCTAAGTTTTGATGTTAAACTGAAAAAAATCGACTTTAACTAGAGTAAACCAATGCTTTTGTTTGCTTAGACTCTGTATTCTTATACAGTACATGTATTATTCATGGACAAGCAGGTTCTATCTCTAACTGACGGAAAACTTACACTGCCTTTTTCTATAAGGTAAATAGTTTTCTGAATCTGTTGTGCTACATTTGTAATGCGCTAGTTCTAATCTCCACACTGAATGTGGTATTCTCCTCCATGTCGGACTACCACAGCGTATGTCGATCCATCTGTAAGATCAGTAGTGGGCCAAAAAGAACAGTATCGGCAGGAGGGTCAGGACCACAGCAGGGATATCTCAGGATATGAAGTGAATACGGCACATTGATCAGTCCTTTTCTGACCCTGGCCTTTCATAAATTGCAACCTTTTTAATATTGGCATGCTGGGCCGCTTTCAAAGATAGCTGCTCTCCTAAATGACAAGGTGAAAAGAGAGGTGTCTGGAACCATCCAGCGGGGTAGTCACGGGTGTCAATACTCTCGCGCTGTATCGAACAATTAAGGCTGCTTTGCCTGTCTGAGCGTGATGAGATTTGACAGGACCTTGACTTTGATCTTGACCCTGAAGTCTTATCTTGGAAATATGTAATTTTGGCCCCCTGTGAGATTCACTTAGAGGCTTGTCCCGAGACATCCACTGGCGACCAACCGCAGAGTTCATCATAACCAAAGTGGTAAGCAATAGCGCTTTGCATTGCAATGAAATTGCTTTAGGACTTCAGTAACTGCAATCTCACTCGAGCCAGTCATGCTTGGACTGAGAGCTTGAAACTAATGTCCTCTTCTTCTCTCTCAGCGCTTCCAAACTATGAGAGATTCCAGTTCGAACTGAGTAGACGTTCTCAGACACGCTCCGTCTGACCATAAACAGCTCATTAATATAAGTGGCCAGATGGAGTCCTATGACAGGCAGATTCTTGCCCTGAAGCCTTCCTGTTCTTCTCTCCTTTAGCAAGGCTTAGTGGTGAAAATGTGGTTGAAATCAGGCAACCGCTAACAAGAAAGCACATGGAGAGCACTCTCTCTCTGATGGAGGATTTAGACAAATGGTTTGGAATACTGTTTGCTCTCAATGACACTCACTTACAAGATTGTTTCGGTTTTTGTTTTTCAAGCCAATCGTTCCTTTTTAATCTCTTTCTCACCATGAATATAGCCAGGGTAGCTGGCATGGCTTAAGACAAACAAACTTAAGTCTGCTGTTTTGTTAATCATATTAGTAAAATGCTTTGTCATTACATTTATTTATTTAGCTATTGAAGTTTTACTGTTATTGAAATCTTTATCATTGAACCCCAGTAACAGTTCATGTTGTCACACTATATGGGTAGTTTAATCTGTCATTGGGTGGCCTGTTATAGACCTTTAAAACAATTATTAGTGAAAACTAACACTAACAATTATTAGTGAAAACGTATGACTTTTTAGTGAGGTTTTATTGATGGTTGAAATAGAGAATGGATGAATAAATTAATTGATAGTTGTATTTGAGAGGCTAATTATAACATTTTATATTGTACATTTTGTATTGTAATTCACCTGCTCGGGGACTGCAGATGGAAACTAGCTTAAGCTAAATCTGGTGCAAAGCATCTTTAATTGATGTTTTTTTTTGCACATTGTCCCTATTGAAATAAAAAATAAATGAAATGAAATGAAATGAAAACAATTGTGGGAAAAACATGGTTACACTTGGTAATATTTGGTTTGGTTGCATGTAATTAAGTGTATCTTTCTGTAATTACTACAGTAAGCACTAAACCAAAAACACTTTTATGCAACAGACATTTTAAATAATTGTTGAGAATTAAAAAAAATATATATGATATAAAAGATCATATAAAACAGGTCCACTTTGCCTAATAAAATGTATACATTTAATTTATTGTATGTATGCATGCATGTATGCATGTATGTATCATGCATGCATGTATGCATGCATGCATGTATGCATGTATGCATGGCATGCATGCATATACATACACAATACATACACAGTATCTCATAAAACTAAGTACACCCCTCACATTTCAAAATGGAATCGAATTCGAATTAAAAAAGGAATTGTTGATACTGCCACGCCCCCATGTCACGTCCGTTCGGCTTGCCAAGCGGGAGAAACATGCGTGTTGAAGTGCTGCGTCATGGTCTATGGTCAAGCTACAGCCATTCAAAAGCAAGATGGCAAGATGCCGACATAACTCCTCTTTACATTGAAGTCGCAGGTGTGGAAGTTTTTTGAATTTCCAGTGAGTTAAAAAAAAAAGCTTAAAAAAAAGCCACAATTTGCAGACATCCCAAGTCTCGCGAAAATTCCGGGAGTCTCCCGCATATTGATAGCGGTTCCCTGACGCACGCAAAAAGGTTAAAATCTCCCGGAATCTAGAGTGAACGAGCAAGAGCGAGCGTGAAATGCCGAGACGCTCCAACCCGTATTGTGCGCACGGCGTTAACTTTTAATTATTATTATAGATAATTATTTTTTTAATGTTGATTGAATAATAGCTGATGTTTGAACGTTAATCAAGTAAAAGTGTATCATGTTAAGTCTGTTATTTTGATGTGACGTTATCTGTTGTCTAGGCAACAATGTCACATAATACAATAGTATTTATTTAGCTAGCGTTTAGCTAACCCAAGTGAAAACAGCACAGGGTGAAGCCATGTACATTAACGACAATTTGAGACAAATAAATGTAAATTTAATATAAAACTATGTAAATGGCGCTCTGTGGCGCAGCAGGGTTTTGAACACGGTCCTGAGTCGTATCTGGGCGCGCCGGTGTGTGTACACTCAGAGAATAATGTGTGCAAACTTTAAAGACATGGCGCTGCACTTCTTATCTGGTGTGCAACCCCCTTAAGACAGAGAGCATTCTGATTGGCCAGTTTCATTTTTAAAAACAAATAAATGTAAAAATCAATCGAATCGAAACCGTGACCTTAGAATTGAAAATGTAATTGAATTAGAGGATTTGGAGAATCGTGACACCCATAAATAAATAAATAAATAAATATTAAAATGCTGCTTAAGTAAATTTTGAAAGAAGCATTAAGAATACACACAATTTTAACTGTCTAGAGTCTCGCATGCTTGCTTAACTTGTGCATTTACATATTTTGCTTTCACAAACACGTGCTTACAGAAGAATGTATGCCAGTCTAAATGTTTACACAAGACCCCCATAGAGTGAGTCAAGACAAATGTGCACACAGACATATATTTATCTGTTTCCCCTCTTTTACACACGCATGTATGCGCTCCATAGGATGTCAGGATAGAGAATGAATCACATAAGCTGTCAGCAGGTGGTGCTCTTTGGGTAAGTTTTTACTGCACTTGGAGCCCTTTCAACATGCCATCGATCATCATTTTCACAGCATGTCTGTGAGCTCAGAAAGAGGCCAGAGGCCTGTCATCCTCGACCATCACGTACCTTCGCGCCAGCAAATGTCATTTTGCATTGGACCGCTGTGGGCGTGAGGGTGAGTCACGTCACACACACCAATCAACATGTGTGGCACACTTGCTGCGGTGT
Source organism: Hybognathus amarus (assembly GCA_030378365.1). Taxonomy (NCBI): domain Eukaryota; kingdom Metazoa; phylum Chordata; class Actinopteri; order Cypriniformes; family Leuciscidae; genus Hybognathus; species Hybognathus amarus. Next base: position 382,843 of record JAQIUQ010004721.1, read on the forward strand.
GATGAAGTTCAGTGTGCGCTTGAGGAACTTGGATTCAGCCTATGGCACAGTTGGTGTCAATCAGTGCAAGGCTGATTTTGTTGTAAAATGCACTGACCTTTCCAAACTAAATATGACACTTTTAAGCTTTTTTCTGGCTTGAAAAGTTTGAGTCAGTGTGTGCTTTTAAGTGAATCTATGTCAGAGCATGTGGGTCAGTTTTCCACATTAAAGCAGTTTTTTTCCCCAATGGAAACTTAGGAGCCACATCCAGCTTTTCTCAAATTTTGTCACAACACATCAATGTTGTATTAATCTTCTAAGCAGTCTCTTTGGGAACAGACTGTCTGTAACTGTTACTGTCATTTTTTTTCTTCTTCTTTTAACGATGGAAGTTTAAATTGGGGATGTCAAATTAACATTATGTCAACATCAAATTAACATAACGTTATTTTAGTGCAAATAATTATCAAAAAATAAATAATGTGGTGAACTGTGCGCCAGTGACAGAATTAAGTTCAGTTATATGGAATTGTCACATCTTGTTAAACTGATATTGTAAAAAGCAATGTAATGAAATTGAGAACATTGCAAATAAATTAATAAATCAATAGTTTACTTTTAAATTGTACATATGACGTCATAAATGTACTCATTGTATCGTAATTCATTTCATTACACTTTTTAATCTTTTGGTAATCAATTTGTCAATTGACAGACCTTATTTTAATAAAGAAGAGGGATATTAGAAAGCAGTCAGGTGCATTGATTATATTAAAATGAGATTTTTGTCGACTCAGCAACATCATATTGGCAGTCAATTAAGATCTGTAATAACGTGATGGAGGACAATTTGAAATGATCAGCTCTAAAAGTCTGAAAGGCTACTTTTAAAAGGGTCAATGCGATGACCTTTACTCACTAGGGGCTGTAGACGCACAAGATGCCTCTTTCAGCTCGAGCGTGACTTTCTGGGTTTTCAAATGAAACGTCAATGAAGGGCCGTCTGCCAGTTTCACACACCTCAAGCTTGTTTCTCATTTTCCCCCACAATAGAAATCAATGCAAAAGTCATTCACATATTCATTTCCAAAATGCAGTCCCGCTGTTTCAACCTATTTGAGAATTGGCTGACAAATGATTCCTTTTCACATTATTACTTTGAGTATGTAACAGCCAGTTGGATCCAGTTTTGGACACTTTCCCCTCAGTTAATAGTCCTACCTTATGATCATCAATCTTTGCCGACAGATAATATTGATTGGAGGCCAGATTAAATCAGAGTTATTCCACTGCTGTGGGTATTACAGAGTGCAGCTATTATATTGAAATGACTCTTGATTTAATATCACCAAAACACTCTGCAGAGATACAAAGCTCTCAGTCGTTTTTTTTTTTTTTTTTACCCAATAGGAACTTAATCCTACAGATTGATGGAAATAGAAATGTATTTTATGAAACTGCACAATCATGTTAATTACTGCAAGGATTTTCTGTTACCATTGCTCACTTTGTGCATACTACTACTCAAATTTGAACACATCCCATGTATTACACCATGGCACATACAGACATGAATGATACTGTAGTTCAAATTGTGTGAAGTGTTGAGAAGAGGTGTGTTTCCCCCCTTGGGTAGGCTATCAGATTGTTTTTATTTTTGGTAGACTAAAACATACTCTGATCACATTTAAAGGAGCGCAAAATGGCGCAAAATGAACCTTTGGTCTAATAAAACATTGGTACCTAGTCAACCGTTCTCTTAGATTTGTTTTCATGATAATCGAATGTAAAGCATTTTATCTCTAAAAACTGTTTAACGTATAACGCTCAGTAATGGGGGCATTGACCAAGCAAAAAGAAATCGTTAGATTATACCCAGTGTTCGAACTATACCGTGTCCTTTGGGGCAGCCCAATTTTTGGGGGGTGGGGGGTGTTCATGCACTTGCGCGTGCAGAGGATTTAAGCGCCTTTCAGACAGAACGCGCAATGCGCGGCACTATGAAACCCATTCATTTCAAGGACTTCCAAAGATACATAACAGCTACAAATGTATGCAAGCACTATATACAGGATTCACCGTATTGAAACAAATTGAAAAGTCAAACAGCAAACAGCCATCCACAAATAGTCTATAAATAGGCTGTGTTTGATTTCACCTGAACAAGGGTTAAATTACTAATCGGCTACAGAAGAATACCACAATTCCTTTGTTTAATTAGGCCTAAGACATCGAGAGTCAAGCAGACCTATAACAACCCAGCCACAACACATAATTGGGAATAACGTGCCTTACCTTAACAAAGAATGGATTTCAAATCCATTTCTGACTTGCGCAGATCTATGGCCTCCAACGTTTATATTTTTTCTACGAATCTTTGAGTTAACATGCATTAAACATGATTGGAATTTGCACTGCAGCACCACCATACATTGATGCTCATGACAAGAATAGCATGTATAGTTATCTTTATTGAAGGGAATTAGGTTTAAATCACCATCATGCACAAATTAATTTTTTTTTTCATATTTTACAAATAATACTGAAATTGCACGTCAAAATAAAACTTTGTGAATATATTTTGAGACCCCCCAAAATTTTACGAATCCCGTTTTCAGGGGAGCCCATTACTCCAAGTGCAGCTCCTTACTCTGAATGGGGAAAAATCTAATTCTCAAAAGCTGTTCAACAAGTTTATGATTAAATTTCATATTGGTAGTCACCAATAAAAATCTGACAAGAACTGCATCATAAATGTGGTTTCTTACAAGCTTATTTTTCAGGATGGAGCAGCCAATGCGCATGCAGAGTCCTAAGCGTGCAGAACACTGAGTGTTTCTATAGCAACCGGAGCTTCTAACGACAGCTGCAGTGACGTGATGACTTTACCAGTCTGTGATTGGCTATTTTATTTAGAATGTGGTACTTATTCCGCCATATTGTGCGTTTCACTTTCTCCCATTCGTGTGCAAAAATGAGTATGAAAATACTTCCGTTGACAGGCAGGTAGAACATTTTATCGCTGCATTCGGACCGAGTGCTTTCAGAACTTCCACTGACATTTTACAATACTTATAGATCACTTTAATTAGTGATTGCTATCAGGATGTGAAGAGACTTTCAACCAGCATAACAGAAATGTTTCTGGAACAATTAACCTACCCTGCCTTTAACTGCATGGTAATTTAAAAAAACTATTTATATACTTTTTGCAATTCTTGTGTTCTTTTGTCATTGCAGCTGTGGTATGATATTATTCACCCCTTAATTATTACAAGGTGTTCACTTTGAACTTATTTACTGGATATAAAGTCAATTTATGACAGGAACTCGAACAGGCATATGTAATTGACCCCGTTTAAACTATGCTACTTCACAGTTAGAATGCTGGAACTGCGTCTCCTCCTGCCAAAGCTGTTTTTGGATATGGCTCCTCTGTGACCTAACATGTTAGCTGATGAAATCTTGCCCACAAGGCAGCAAGAGTGAACCGCGTCTGACTTTGTTCTTGGGAGACAGGTGCTGTTCAACTGCTTATGACATCACAACAAGTGTTTGCATGACTCATGTGACTTCTAGCAGTCTTCCTGACAAGCATCCTTCCAGCGTTAAAGGGAACACGGGTCAGAGAGAGGTCTAGAAAGGCGGTTTTGCATTTGCACATTCACTAAACGTGGTTTACTCTCTTTTGGATAGATCATCTAAAACCGTACTTTAGAAATTTCCCTGAAACTGACAACTGAGTGAAAAGGGCATAAGTTTACTGCCCAGCTGTGGCCCCCTGAGAGGATATGAATTAAGGGCCACCTTTCATTAAGTGCCAACAAACCCTTAAAAACAGGTGCACATGTGTCCAAAAGTTCATTCGAGGTTGTGACCACTTTCCTTTCTAAGAGACTGATGCCAGTGTACATAGATGATGTGATAAATGAGTCACTTTACCACAACACATGTGGCACTGCAGCTGATGTTCGCATCACCTTCTTCTGATGAAGCTTTAGATTGCTCGCCCTTTTATGGTGGTTTTCATTCTATGTTACTCGAAAATACCCCATTTTCAATATTCTAGCCCCCCCCCCCCAGCACTTGACATGACAGAGAATTAGTGATTTAAAGGTGCAGTAAGCAATTTCTGAGAAACTGTTGAGATTTGAAATCAGACCCAAACAAACGCAGCCCTCCCTTCATCGCTCCGCCCTGAAAATGCATGAACATGCAATACAAGAGTGGTCTCTTTTTCATAGCTGAAGCAAAGCTAAATGGGCTAAATGCATGCACAAGTTCCGTGTTTTCCGGGTTGAGGAGATTTAAAGCGGAGGAAAACCGAGGAAAACAGGATTATGGCAGAGTCTTCCAAATTTACTGTCCTCCCGTCTTTGAAACGAAACTTTAATATGTTTAGATGTAATTTTATATATAGTTATATTTATTGAATATAATTTAAAAAAGAAGCCTAAACACAATGAGGGGTGTCTGTTTTGTCTGTTTTTGTGACTAACGTTTCTTTAGTATAACCATAGAGTATAAAATCCAATAAATTCTCGGTATAGCATTGGACTCTACGATCGGCAGAAGTAATCCAGCATCCTTAGACCTTCACCGGAAATAGCGCCGTGTCAGGGGTGTAACGTACACAAAAATCACGGTTCAGGTACGTACCTCGATTTTCAAGTCACGGTTCGAGTACGATTTTCCACACAGCAAAAAGAAAGAAATGCCAGATAAATTTCCTATTCATCTAAAGAAAAAAATATTTTTAAATAAGTGTGAGTTATCCTAGATCTTGAAACTTTCAGGTTTATAAATAGAGGTCGTCTTTGAAGGATGAACAAATAATGTTTTGGTCATCACATTAAAAATAACATTTAAATATATATTTATTTATATAATATTTGAATTTTGAAGTGCTGGAAAAAGATGTGGGAAGTACTTGAAAGCATTTCACCATTCCAGCCAAACTGCTTCCAGTTAGTTTTACTATATTAAATCCATATTAAAGCCATTTGATGTTGGGCAATGTTGTGTTGGCCGCGCTCAATTTTGCTGGCAGGAAAAATGGTCCAAGCAACCGTTCGGTTTGTGTGTGTACCGAACCGGAAGCCTCGGAACTAAAACGGTTCAATGAGAATACATGTACCGTTACACTGCTAACCGCCGTGCATTGAGCCCATTGTGCTTCTCGAAAAATAAAGTGACAATGACAACGAATTTCAAGAATGAACAAAAAATTAACATGCAGTACATAAGAGTATATGCAAGCAGAGTTTGTTGTTAGTTGTTAGCAGCACACCAGCTCCAGGCGCTCAAAACTGTCCTGTTACTGTTGCTAACATTACAACATCATATCTTGGTTCTGTGAAAAATAGCAAAACTAATGCTACTCACAGCAGAACCAATGCAAACTCAGCGTCTGTTTTCATGCCTTCCTGGTTAGGTCTCTCCTGCGTTGGAAAGCTTTTCCAATATTACCATAGATCCTAAAGCTCTTGCCTGATCATAACTCTTCTTTTTACAGTGATATTCCTATTTTGTAATGTCTCTCAGCCTTCTCTCTTTCTACAGTCTTCAAATCTCCCTCTTGCTCACTCTCTCTCCTCCTCATTATGATTGGACACGCCCCCTACTGCTGATTGGCTACATGTGTGTTATGGTGCTTGGTCTGTCCACTGTCAACAGTATTTCTCAGAAATCGCTTTCTGCACCTTTAAAAAAAAGATTTGTGTTACTGTGGACCTTTTTGGGCAAATGATAATTAGAGTATCCACAATAAAGAAGAAAAACTAGTTTAAATGCGTGTTCTTAGAATGTATTAATGTTGATTTTGTATGGTTTTGGGGGAATATATATACTATTTTTAATTTAATGACTTCATTTTAGGTTTTAAAATGTCATTACACACACTACCAGTCAAAAGTTTTTGATCTTTTAAGATTTTTTTTATGTCTTCATAGGAAGTCTCTTCACGCTTTTAAATTACACTCTGCAGTTCAAAAGTTTGCGGTCGGTCACTATCAGTTTAGATTACTATTTAAATTTGTATCCTTCAGACTTAACACCAATACTTTAAATGCACAGACAGGTTTTAGTTTTCCTTTTTGCCATTAAGGTATTACAAGAAAGAGTGATGTGATGAGGATGATGAGGTGATTTTGATGGCTCTGCAGAGGCTGATATCATCAGAGCTCTTTGCTGAGTGCTCAGCATTACATCATCAGGCCCTTCGGCAGCTCGACTTACAGCATAAGGAACGCTTCGCAGTAGCCAGCTTCTGTAACGCAGTCCGCTTTGAGGTAACTTGAGAAAAGCCCCAGTGTCCAAATATGAGTGAGTTCATACAAAGGTCAGCTCTGCATCCCCAGCATGGGAAGGTTTGTAATGTAAGTCACTCATCACCAGCAGTGTAAGAAGCCCAAATCCATTATTCACACGAACAAATCATCAGACACTTCAAGGATCCCCACTAAAGGCACTCTAAAGCAACTCAGACCAAGAGTATATGGAAAAGAAGTCTTTAGAGCAGGAGACAAATAATGTATTAAAGTAACTTATTTCATTTTAAGTAAAAGCTAGTCAGGGTCAAAGCTTTTCTCAGTTCCTAAATAAAGCAGTACAGCGAAGAGACTTTTTTCCATGAATGAAAAAATCACTTTTAGTAAGTGAAAGTGATAGCTATATGATTAAAAATAGCTGATTTATAACATGTTTAAAACATATTCAAAATAAAACCTTCTTTCCGATGAATAGCCTATGTGTAATTGTTGTCTAACTGTTACTGCTTATGATAGACAAATATATCAAACATACAACCAAAAGTATTTTTTAATTTCACAAACTTAATTATTTCACAAAATTATTATTATTATTATTTGGAATGAGAGCCTGAACAAATGAATGTGCAATAGAGACAAATATCTCACTTAAAGCTACACTGTGTGATTTTTACCCTAGCGGTGAAAAGGTATATGACCATCCAGTGAATATTAGTTTTTAGTTTCTGTTCCTCTCAATTCCGATTTCGTTTTAACTCCTACGGTGGCCAGTCTAGTCCAAGTTTAACATTGCTTCCAGTTCGACCTCGTCCATGAGTGTTAACATAAACGGTAAACGCGAAAGGCGAAGCTTGAATTAACGGGTATGTCCCTCTTTGGCTTATGTACTTTCAAGATGGAGGGGCGACATGTCGACCAACATTAGAACCCCTTACCGTACGTATTTTCAATGGCATATTATACACTCACGAGAATACTTTATTACTTGAACAAGGTAAATATACATTAATGAGCACATATATTTTTGAAAGAACTAAGTGTTTTTAGCTAAGAATAAACTAAGAGTTACACAGTGTAGCTTTAAGGGATATTCTTGGACATGATGCAAAGAGATTATTTACAATTATAAGTAATATAATTGATTAGTTCATTAATGGTTAGTATTACCTGCCACATGCAGAATTCAAATGATAAGCAGTCCAAGGTCTGCATACAGTGGCTTGAAATGGCTTTTCCACAACTGCTGTATAATTATGCTTTACGATATATAACACAAACAACTTTAGTATCTTCAAGTGGTAAGTGCAGCCATTACATGGTTCCTGTTTTGTTTGTGAGGCCAGTGTGTCTAGAGATGATTGGGTGACCATGGCTCATAAAGATAAATGGGGGGATGATGTAATTCCATGCGGCAGGAGTAGATGGGTGACATACTCAGCGATCTGCAGTTTGTTCTGGTTAGCCAGCACTGACATGATAATGATGACAAAAGCATTACCAATAAACATTTCTGGGACGGAGTTGCTCAGAGACTCTTTATGGTGCAGTGATATTGAAAGATTAAGCATTTCTGCTGCTGGCTGTTCGCATATCTCCAGATATAACCAGAGGACTATGACGATGACACTGTTGAGTCACTTTGTTTGTCAATAATCAGTGCATCTGTCTAATTAATGCAAGGCTGCAAATCACCAGCTACAGTATGAGCAGAGATGTATAGTAACGAAGTAGAACTACTTAAGTACTGTACTTAAGTACTAAAATGCTGTATCTGTACTCTACTAGAGTATTGTTTTTTTCTCATACTTCTACTTTTACTTCAGTAGATATTTTCGATGAATTTAATACTTCTACTTCGATATTTTTTTAATGTTCTGCTAGTTACTCGTTACAATTATAAAATTTTTACGAATCATTCGTGGCAATCACATGCCAGTTTTATAGGGTAATGGTATTGATTGACACACACATTGACAACTAATGCAGGGGTTGTCCTGCAATGACATTTTTTAGCGCCCGCCAAAGCAAATTTGTATCCGCCAAAGCTCCTTATTTGATTGCTACACTGTAAAAAATAAATAGTAAAAAATAAATAAAAAAGTAAATACTAGTGAAAAAAAACAATGTAATTTACTTGAAAAAGTTAGTTCAGGCAAGAATTTAAAAAACTAAGTAAATTCCATATCAGTACTTAATTCAAGCGAGTAGTGTAATGAAAGTGTAAATATCAACTCAATAAAATTAAGTAAAAATTACTCAACTTTTCTGATACTGGGATTCCCATCATGCACTGGACCTTGAATAATTAATGAGGCTCATTTTTCACTGGTTTCCAGCTGTATTTACACTTATTTATCATTGATTTTTGTTGTCAGTATTAGTAACTTGCCATTTTGTGACATTTCGAGTAAATTTTTTGCTCAAAATGACACATTCAAACACAAAACGACCCATCAAATGTTACCGCATTGTGTATTGTCTGCCAAGTATTGAGGTGTTTGCATTCCCATGATGTTTAACATCTGACATGATTACTTAGATGATCTAAGTAATCATTACTTAGATGATCTAAGTAAAGCACATACTCTAAAAGACTAATCAAATTTAAGATTATTGTTTTTGTGAAATGTAATAGAAAAAGAAAAAGGAAATCGATATTAATCAACCTTTTACTAGCCAAGTTAAAATTACTTATTTTTTGTAAAGTTTACTTAATTCCATATTCCAAGTAAATTTACCTTAAAGATTTCTAATTAAAGCTACTGATGAATATGTTTAGGTTTTTACTTGGCAAATCTTTGTAAATTTACTAGCATTTTCTGAGTGAGATAGTTTAGCAAGCATTTTTCAAGTAAATCCTACTCCAATTTTTTTTACACTGTAGTTCAAACTTTTGACTGCTTTCTTTAATAATTACATGACACAATACTTGTACTTTTACTTTTAGTACTTAAGTAGTGCATTTTTAAATAAACTACTTGCAATACTTAAGTAGAAAAAATGTTGAATACTTTAGTACTTCTACTTAAGTGTGGTGCTTAAAGAGCACTTCAACTTCTACTCAAGTCACTTTTTTGATAGAGCACTTGTACTTTTACTCAAGTCCGGGTTTCTAGTACTTTATACATCTCTGAGTATGAGTCCTTAAAGGGGAACTTCAGGATTTAACATAAGGTTTGTATTAGTAGAAAACCTGCAGTATTTTCAAATTACCATGCTTTCCACCCTCATATGCCCCTGAGACGATAGATTTATGTATTTTTTTTTTGTCTGGAAAAAATCCTCAGATGATGCAAAAATCGTCATATTGCATCATCTGAGAATTTTTTTGCCGGAGGCTAAAGACTACAGTCAGTAGTAGGGGCTGTCCCGCATGTTCTCAACCCGCCCATAGATGGTGTGATCTCACTCACAGAATGAACACATAGTGTCAGCCATCTTTTTTGGAGACTAAGCTAGCAGGCTCTCTTGTGGAGAAAGCTGAGTAGTGGGGGTTACCATCCTCTTTTCCGGACATGTCCGGCCGTCGATGTCCTGGATTCAGCATTAGCTTTCTGCAGTCGCCATTCATTGTTCACATGCACACCTTTTGTTTCAATCTAACTAAACTCATTCTGATTGGTGAATCTGAATGTAGTGTGTTCATGAACGCTAAACAAGTGATTGGTTGATGTGCGCTGCTAAGAGAATTCCCGCTCCTCCGTGAGAGATTTGAGACTGGTAACTTACGTCTCACAGGTGCTGCTCATCGGTAATCACGCCATCGGCCTCGCCGCGTTCTCCGGCCTCACTCGTCCTGTTCGCCATTCTAAACAAAATAAATGGTGACTGAAGAACACAAAAGCTGAATCCCGGACATTTTGGCGATCTTGAAACACATTTTTTAGGCAGACTCATTGTGGAAACTCATTAGTAGCCTAGATTGTTGTTTAACTACTGCGCTCTGTTACCGGTAGGCGTGGCCTCCTGAGGCAGCGAAGGAAGTGCATTCTGGGAGTTGTTGTCTTTCATCCACATACATTTTCTGTCTTTTCTCAGTCTAGAAGGCTTCTTCTACATAAATGACTCATTTTAAATACACATTCATCTTTCCAGAGGTGAAGTATCCCTTTAAGACAAAGTGTTTACCATTTGTCTGCCAGGTCAAGGGTTAATTTTCTCTTTAGCAGAAATAATTGTTAAAGTCGCAATGAAATTGACGTTGGGATGTACATCCTAGTGAAACAGATTATATAAAACAAGATGGGGCTTGGATCTATTTATCTGTTGTTGATTGGTTGTTGAGATGTGGGTGTTGCACTCAAAAACGGAGGCAGATGAATGCAAGCTTTTGCGAACGAACATTGTTTTGGTTGTGCTCAATATGTGGATTGTGGATCAATATGGTTATCCTACTGCTTATAAAATATGCACGAATAGACTTAAGAGACATAACCAGTTTTTATGGAAAGGATCTCAAACCAACTGTGGCTACGTCCATTAATAGCCTTGAAAATACATTCCAGCTAGGGCTGCACAATAATTAAAATGAAATTTGGTTTATTGCGATTATGAAATCGTAAAGCCTGTGATTATTTATTATACACAGCTTGTCAGTGACGGAGGCTCTCTGATCAGTAGTAAATGCTTCTCCATCTGAAAGCACTGCGATTTTGAGTCGCTTATAACCTGAATTTGAAAAAGCAACATGCGCCAAACATCTTTCCAAACATGAGAAACATTTATGGGTCTCTTGTCCTACAAAAAAATATTGAAAAAAAATCAGCGATAGTATGATGCCCATAGGGATTTCCTGGAATGATGTGTGTTGCTCTCTACTTCTGCGGCGGGGTCATATTTGGCGTGTTTGCACGAAACACGCACAGGCTAGTGACACATATATGGGATTTCATGTGAAAACCATCCTGTCAGGTCTACACTTACTGTATAACAGGCTTACCAAATTTCATCAAGACTAGTATCAAAATTCAAAGCAATTAAATGTGTACATTTTTCAATCGTGGCTAAAGTGTTCAAACACTGTAGAATATTTTTAGTCTCTTTTTGTCTTTACATGTATTTATCAATGTGTAATTTAAGTGTTTTAATGTTGTTGGGTGCTAGAGCAAATGCATGCACTGAATTAAAGAGCACCTTCCAGGAAAGAACATTATTCAATAAAAACCGTGAGCACTTTGGCGACCTCTTTGAAAGGCACAGTCCTGTTTTTTTTTGTGAGTCCTGCCCATTCTCTAAAGCATTCTTTGTGAAGAGCAATGCCAGGAGCAGCAGCTGGAAAAACACAGCCGACCGAGGGCTTAAAGAGCCACACTGTTAACCAAAACTCTCTTGCAAGCTGGCATGCAAATGCAGCCTTTAAGCTGATTTCTTACATTGTCCCTTGCACCATATAGAAATCCACACTGATGCAGATGCACATCCGCATGGGATATGCTATAATGATCTCATGTGGGTTGACTGGCATGTCTTGTTGTTTGCCAAACAGAAGCAGCGCCTTGTCCTGCGCATGAAATCAGATCTCAGACATGAGGTCACGCTTTCTAGTGTCCCTTTCGTCTGCTGCATCATTGTGCGGAAAATGCCATTATACAATGAAAGAGGATTAAGAATGGGATGAAAAAGGGGAAAGGAATAGAAAACAGAGGAGCGAGTCCACTAAACAGTTGCACCATTTTTGCTGACAATATTCCAGTGCAAAACCCTGCGTCTTGTTCAACAACCACCCACAATCTAATTTAACTAAGCAGTAAATAATCTGAAATAGCACTGCGTTTTATTTAAATGAAGTCATTGTGAAGTCATTTCAGTGTAAACACCCCTTTCTATGTAAATTAGGCTCATGTGTTCTCAAAATACAGAAAGGAGGTGGTAAATAGATGTTTGTCCAAAATGTAAAATAGTTATTTTTCTGCTTAAAAACCAAACAAGATTTCTGGCTGAACACAAAGTGCCAATTCTATGCCAATTGCCAAAAAGTCTTGCAATTCGGATCTGAGCACTGTGATAGATCACCACTGTCTGGTATGTTGGAATTTTAAAAACATTGAATGTGTATTAGACTACACGTATCTGGATGTATTCCCGGTTATAACACTTGTACAAACATACCATTTTAAGAAAGTAAGCAGATCGTATGAACATGGGGCATGCACCTCCGGAAGATTTTTTTTTTCTTTCTTTTTTTTTAATAACCCCTTAAACCATGACTTCTGGCAAGTTTCGTGGATAGAAATGGACATTTTGAGACATACAAACAGATTCAGAGGCATGATTATTGCAGCACGTAACTTGAACTGGTCACAAATGGAAACCTTCAGAAACCTTATTTTAGACTTCATGTTTTTCTTTTGTGTTCATTTTCTTGATTGGAGAAAAATGAAATGGCACAACCCAAATTATTATTTAAATTTATACATTTTTACAAGTGCTGTATTTGATGTTGGCAGTCGCTACTGGACAAAGATGAAGATTGCTGAATAAAGTCATTAAAGCAGCATTAAGTTACTTTTGAAATTTTGCTCTCTGGGTCCCCTACAATTGGGAAACAGTATTGTCTTCTGACTACTGTCGTAAAATCTGTCATGCTTACACCAGGGAATACACACGTGCATTTGTTGTACAAGTGATACCCCCAAACTCTGCAGAAGAAAATAGTTCTCACATCTTGGGCAAACTGCCAGTGTTGCGTGTGAAATGTCTTCATCCCAGGTACATTGGCATATATTTCAGCATGTCATATGAATATAGTTTCATGGGATTTATTTTTTCAAACTTCAAAAGATCGCGTAGATTATAGCCATATCGTCAATATTATAATATCAAGCTACTAAGCGCCCTCAAAAGAAAGCTATGCAGTCTACATTGGACGCGGCGAGGCGCGACGCTACTCAACACATTACCAACAGTAAAGTGATCGCGCGCATGCTCTGTTTCTGACGCACTTCACATTTGCTAGGCGGGGAAGATTGATGCACCGGCCGGAGTTGGGGGACTTAGTTACGTTTTTGGGGAGTTGTATTATGAATTAATGTTTTTAAAATAGTATTAGTATTTAAAAAAATCACTCGTTCGCTCATTTTGGCGCCAGGCTGCAGCGAGGACCTTTTGGATCAGTCGGGCTTCCCTCCTCCTCCTTTGGCTCACGCCAGCGAGCTAATGCTGGACCAATATTTATCCACGTCCAGCCTTTTATTTTGCCACTCTCCCTTTTCTCTTTCTACTGTTCTCTGACTAAACCTTTCACTTTGGTGACTTTCGATGTTCACCATTGTTCAACATGACATCATGACTTTTGCGTAAACATACACGCCACTTTCGAGTCAAGTGTTATCTCTACACATTTTGAGCTATCCGCGTGTATGTCTACACCATTAATGTCCGAGTGATTCCGCGTGTCTGTACACGCCGTCAAATGTCCGAGTCGAAACGAAGCAAAATGTAGATCTACATCTGGGAGCGATCTTTTTTCCCTAGGATGGTAGGGGAAGATTTAAAAATGGTATTAACCCCAGTGACGGTAGGTTTAGGGACGGGGCCGAGATAGGTCATATATTTATATATACAGTAATAATGCTAAGTCAACAGCGTTCATAAACATGCTGAAAAGCGATTATGCGTGTTGATAGCATGCCAAAAATGGAAATATCGAATTAGTCATTGTTTGAGCCAGAGTGCATGTTGCCCACTTGGGTCCCACCTTGTACCAAGTGCAATCCTGCTTGAAATTCATATGGGAAATTAACATGGGGCCACTATGTAACCTGCGGACAGTCCTAGATGGGCCCATTTTTCAGCCCATTTCATACCCACATTGGCCCCACACACACATGTTGGCTGGCATCTTTTATTTTACATCTTTTTTCCACACGAGGAAGGCAAATGCAAATTGCAAAGAGTGTGTTTTTCCACAACTTGGCAATGCACAACTCTCCTAATGCAACTTAGTGATAGATCACTCAAAAATGAACATTTTTGAGAAAATGTTTGAAACATCATGAGGGTGTGAAAATGATAACATTTTCATTTTTGGAGAACTATCCAGTTGCATTTTTTCCTCATAGAATAAATTGAATTGTGTTTTATTACTTATTTAAAAGTTACAAACCTAACACAGTACCAGTATTATTATTATTATTTTTTTACAGCAAGGTAAAGATGTGTTTCCATAGAATAACGTGAACAGTGCGTGCAAATGCCTCAACAGTAAAGTTCATACTCTAAAAAACTATGGTGTCGTTAAACAAAAATAACCTTGCTGATTATCTCTCAAGGTGTCTTAAAAGATGAGTGTTTCCAGTCCATGTCACTAATCGATAAAACCTCCTATCAGACGTGTGAACTTTGGGATCCAATTGGAATGAGGCTTTTTTCTTAGCTCGGTGACTGATTAAACCCTGTTAATTATTTTCTCCACATATTTGTTGTGATGAATGATGCACTTGCCCTGTGCCTGACTTTGTTTTGCGAGCACGAGACGCGTGAATGTCAGAGTCGAAGGGCACAGCCTCAAGGTGAGTCTGTGGAAGTGCGGCAGTCTGGCAGACCACAGTCTACGAGCGCCGAGCTCCTGTCTGATGACATCATCGCCTCGCCTGGTCTCAGGTAGCCCAGCCGAAGGATGCGGTCGATTCAATAGGCTGTCGTCTGTTGCTGTGGGAAGGACTCTGCCAATCCCATTTTCCCTCAACAGCCCTCCCTTAATATATACATCACTGATTCCATGAGTGATCTTTTTCTCAGTATCCATTGCGTTCTCCAAAGACAACATTATGCCATCACTTCAGAAAGCCGCGCTCCCGAGAGGCTCTGAGCGTCTGGGTGTGCGTGTTGTTTATGTATTTTTAAACTCATGAGCAGGATACGGAAGTTACCCTTGAGTTGATGTATGTTATTTAATCAGGATTCATTGAAGCCATCTCAAACTTGAATGTACACTACCATTCAAAAGTTTGCGGTCTTTGATTTTAAATGTCTTCAAAGAATTCTCTTATTCTCTCCAATGCTGGAAATATAAATACAATATAAGCTGTGTTCTGTTTTAGTATTTGAATGTAATTTATTCCTTGGCAAAGCTGGATTTTCAGCATCCTTACTCTAGTCTTCAGTGTCACATGAACCTTCAGAAATCATTCTAACATGCTGATTTGGTCAAGAAACATTTCTTTTTATTATCAATGTTGAAAACTGTTAATATTTTTTGGTTAAATCACACATTTTACATTCATATTCTCAAATGAATAGTTTAAAGAACAGCAATATAAATCTTTTGTACCTTAACTTATGACACGATTATGCATCCTTGTTGAATGAAATTATTAATACTTAAAACAATCTTACTGGCTGCAATATTTGGAGCAGTAGTGTACATGTTTTATTTATTTTAACTTGAACTTCAGTGATTTTAAATTGTGTCTGTATTTACTCACCATTTTGTTGCTATCTGTGGAACATAAAATTAACATTAAAGAATTTTTTAATGCAAATAAATTTAGTAAATAAATACAAATAAAAACTTAAACTAGCCTAATCTTGTTTGCTGGTCATATGCAGTCTTCCAGCCTGGTTAGACTGAACTTTTGATTGGTTTTAGAGGGATTTTCAGCACTTTCTGCTAGTCAAGCTGGAAACCTGTTTAAAGCAACAAAAATCTTAAAGAAGTAGTTCACTTTTGAAAAAAAAAAACTTTTGCTGATAATTTACCCACCCATGTCATCCAAGATGTCCATGTCTTTCTTCCTTCAGGCGAAAAGAAATTAAGATTTTTGATGAAAACATTCCAGGATTTTTCTCCATATAATGGACTTCAATAGGAACCAAACGGTTCCAAGGTTCAAAAGGCTTTAAATCGATTCCAGATCGATGAATGGTCTTATCAAGCGAAACGATCGCTTATTTAAAAAAGAAAAATAACAAAGTTTTATAAGCTCAAATGCCTTGCTCTGTTCTGTGTGACACTCCTGTTCAACTCATTCATCAAACTGAACAATCTTTCAATGAAGCTAGATTCGTTCATTTCGTTCGTTGAATAAACCAAATGACTCGGAAAAGATTCCTTCGCTTTATGAAGCGAAGTTTGAACAGGAGAGTCACAAACGTGCATCACAGAACAGAGCAAGCCTTTTAAAACTTATACTTTGTTATTTATTTATTTATTAAATGAGCGATCATTTTGCTTGATAAGACCCTTATTAATCGTCTGGAATTCGTTTAAAGCCCTTTGAACAGTTTGCCGTTTGTACTGAAAGTGTCTTTTGGACCTTGAACCGTTTGGTTACCAGTAAAGTGCATTATATGGCAAAAAATGTGAATGTTTTCATCAAAAACCTTAATTTCTTTCGACTGAATAAAGAAAGACATGGACATCATTGAATGACATTAGAGTAAAAGTAAATTAGTTTTTTTTCAAAAGTGAACTACTCCTTTAAATCTTATAGACTTGGTCCTTTCTCTATCTTGACAACTGTAGCCAATATGAAATATCATTCTTGGAAAATAGTCATATTTTGCACAGAAAAAAAAAATCTCTTTGGAATGTTTTGATTGGGTGATTAAATAATGATCATTTTCATATTGTTTGTGGGTAAACAATACCTTTAAAGTAGATCCAAATGAAGGTCCCAAGATGGGCCGTTGTTTGAACACAACCGATAGGTGTAAAACTGCTGACTCTGTTGGCTTACTCTGCGTCCGCCTCTTACCGGCACATGCACAATGCATGAGGAAGCTCATACAATAAATCCAGGACCATTTGCCTCGATCGACATCTGGAACAGGAGCTGGAAGATATCGTAACCGTTTTCTGAGATGTCTTTCTCAGTAGAGCGGTCCTAGGTACGAAAACCGGTGAATGGACAAGAGGCTCTTGCTCAGAGGAATAGCAAAAAGATGAGGAGTTTAAAAGGCCAGAGGTGTGTGGTTTTCTCTAGTTAAATCTACACAGGATGTGTCTAAGCACTGTCAGTAAATGACAGCTGAAAGGTAGAGCGCTGAAACAAAGACCTGACCCGACAGCGTGGTCTGAGGATCAATGCTAGGACAGATTATAAACATCACATTTCAGAAATACGGAGGGCAATGCAAAACAGGAAGGAATGGTTGTAGAGTTGGGCACCATGACATGCTAACTGACCCATCCAGCGAACATCTTTCATAACATCTCCAACCTTTCACTCAGATGTCCCGTGTGCTGCCTCAGAACCCACTATCATAGGTAGACCCCGTTTCCAAGCATATGTCTGCTTGACAAATGAAGCGAGATAACTGTCAATTAAGATGAAATTCCATCTGCGGAGCTGAACAAGCAGGACACGTTCAGAAACGCTCCCATCATCGGACTGACCCAGATCAGTTTCTGTTCAGTAATGAGATGATTTGCAAACTGTTCCAGCAATGCATCAACCAGCCTGTATTTTAGAATAATGCCTCAGAACACTCTGAAATGATTAATTATAATTAATTAGAGTAGCGTTAGGTGCCGTCTAATTTATCATATTTGCTTTATTCATCTCTCATCATCAAAATGTAGCCAGCAGCAGCACTTTGTAGCAAACTGCCGAATCAGCATCCCTCTGTTTGTGCATCCTAACTCATTTCAATGACAGTAACGGTCAGTTAATGTATTGGAACTTACTGGCTCTGGTAAGCGATGAATGCTTCCTGGCTTAAATTATTGCTTGTTTATTATTTTGCATTTTAATTTTATTTTTGCATTTTATTTTTTAGTCATAAAACAGAACTGAGTGCTCAACCAACCAACCAACTGCGATCTTAACTGCATTTGAGTCTGGCACAAATTATAGAAGTTAATGGAGAAATTTAATAAAATTCAAAATGATGGAATGAATCTTTATGAATTGCAGTTCAGAAGGATTCAGTGGAAATGCTTTGTGCTTACATGCAAAAATTATTTTCCTTTATAAATCAGATTTTTTTTTATATTCAAATTACATCTTTTGTAATAACCTGATTAAGCCCAAATTGAATTGTCTATAAGTCCAAATAAGTCAGCTTATGTCTGCCTTGTACTAAGTGTATGCTTATGAGAATATGAACGATAATTGCCAGTTTAATTAACATATCACACAGAATGATTTCTGTATACTCTCTCTGTGTGTGTAGTTTTATGCATAGTTGCATTTATTTGATTAATTGATCAAAAATACAGTAATACTGTGAAATATTGCATAATTTGTCAGGATTTTTTGATGAATAGAACGTTCAAAAGAACAGCATTTATTTAAAATAGATTTTTAATGCAAATGTCTTATCAGTTTAAATGGTAAATGTTTTTTATTTTTTTTAATTTTTTACCATTTATCAGTTTAATGCATCCTTTCTTGTACATAACTTGTACATAATTTGTCAGGATTTTTTGATGAATAGAACGTTCAAAAGAACAGCATTTATTTGAAATAGATTTTTAATGCAAATGTCTTATCAGTTTGAATGGTAAATGTTTTTTATTTTTATTTATTTTTTTTATTTTTTTACCATTTATCAGTTTAATGCATCCTTGCTAAATAAAAACATTAATTCTTTAAAAATATGACCTACCACAAATATGTGGACAATTGTGTGTATGTATATATTCATATTAGTTTTTACTTTTATTTATACAGGTATGCTATACCAATATTGTGTATAACCTTAGAATTGCGTTGACTTTATTTTGATGAGAGCTTGACTGGCAGTTCCTCAGGTGGTCTACCCAATAAATGTTAATGTTTCTGAACACTGCATATTCATCTGTACTCAAAAATTGCATAAGATTAACAGCTGATTCAGGAAGAAAATATTACGGCCTGTAATTAAATTTGAAATGAAGTGATATTTCATCTAGTGTCATTAATAAAAAGGGGCTTTCTCAGATAAGAAATTTATTCCTGGCAATATAGGAAGAAAATTGAGATGTGCAGAATGTTGAAGAGGTGGGTAGAGCTTTTGGAGGCGATCCCTCGGATCTGGACTTCATTTACGATTTTAATAAACATACGGCTTTGAAGGTCTCAATTTTGGACTAAATATAATCAGACGCTGCCTTAGAACAAGCTTCTCAGAAATTATAAGACTTGGTGTTCTTCCCTGTAAGCCTTTTGCTGCATTGCTACATTCAAGATGAAAATGATTAAATCCTCCTCGACTGTTTTAATGTTCAGCACTGTGGATGTGGGCTGATTGCCTATCTGAACCTTGTGCACTTTAGAGCCGTTCTGAAAAGTGTGTGATCTCCAGATTGAGGGCAGCAGCCAGTTTGTCCGAGTGACGGTTCAAGAGCACCGTAATGAAAATGTGCTCTAGACTCAGAATCATGGCCCTGAAGCTGATGTGGACTTTGATGGAGATCCTTCCTCTGGGTCTAATGAAAGCAGAGATGGCTCCGTCTGAGTACAGGATTACAATTATTCCTCCAAGCTGCTAGCAAATCTCTACCTGCTGCAAGAAAAAAATAGGATAAATAAATACCTTTCCACCACGACATGGATAAAATGCCACCACGGTCACCTGACCTTAACTTTAATCAGTTATTTTCAGGGTAACCAGATTTCCCTGATTTTATTAAAAGGTCATTTTGCACCTAGAGGCCTCCAGCTTTACGGAGGGATCAATGATTTAATCATGTTAGCGGTGAGCCTATTGGCTTGAAAGTCTTTTGTGATATTCTTTTAGTGTTTTAATGAGTTTTGCTTGAGATTAAACCACATGGGAATAGGAAGGATTATCCAAATGTAGAAGCCTCTGAAACGTCCAACGCTCATTGGAAATAAGACGTGTCTGTTGCGACGTCTCTGCAAAATATTATGCTGCTTCTTGGCTCTGTCAAAGTGAAATGTCCAGTGAGTGGTGCTAAAAACGTGTTCAGTTTTATCCTGAACAAATGAACGTCAATCTGGAATTTTGTTGTAACATTAAGGACTAAACCCAACACGTTCTCACCCTAAGGCATCATAGAGTGACGCTTTTGACATTTCGCTCTAAATTCAACACACATGGCACCTTTAGCGTCAATATAATAATGCACAGAGCTTTGTTCAGTTATGGGTAGGTTTAGTTCTGGTGTAGGGTTAGGGTTACACCACTAGGAGGCGCCTTCTGGCCCATATATATATCTGCATCTCATATTGACGCTAAAGGGTGCCATGTGGGTTGGATGTAGACGAAATTTCAAAAGTGTCAGTATATGATGCCTTGGGATGAGACCGGGCTGCTAAACCCTTAAGTTCAGTGCACACTGAGTACGAAATTTTCGGATGCGTTTTTTCGTGTTCGTCAGCCTAAAAATTCGTCACGCATAGAAACTTGCAAGGTATTTATTAAACCTTTGCGGGAAAAAATGCAAAAATACCAAATGGATTCATCAAGCAGTGAGGATGATTTTGTGGCCCTCTCTCTTATTGAAAAGAGAAGAAAGAAAAATATTACATCCATCCAATCCTGAAATTGCGCCGAGAGGAAGGAGAGTTTCACCTCGCATCTTTCACCATTTCGGATGCGAATTTCGAACTCGGTGTGCAATGGCCTTTACCCTTACCGAAACCCTACCCTTACTGATAGTCTTTACAAAAGAGTGTTACAGGAAAATGCATATGATGAAGCAACCATGTCATTTTAGTTGGCTTATACAAGTCTTCAAGCTCTTTTATCGAATGTTGCAGATTGTGTTTCATGGGACTTTGTACTAAAGTGCTCTGCATTGAATTTGCGAAACTGTACTAGGTGAGTTACTGAGCAAGTTTACCATCTCAGAAAAGCTATAGGGCCTACATACTGTATGGAGTTGCTTATGTGATGGAAATGTCAAAATGTATTAGTTTATAACTCTATGGTAACAATAGTTAACAGGTCATAACAGTATTGTGAAAGGCACTTTATTTTGATGGTTCCTTTTGAACATTCTGTTGATAAGTAAATTTGCAACAACATGTCAACTAACTCTCATTAGAGAATTAGTATTAGTTGCTTAACATTGCTTAACTATTTTATTTTGATGCTCCCCAAAAGACATTCTGACTATAAGTAACTTTGCAACTACATGCATGTGCATGACGTCATCGTCGACAGAGTATTCGTGTTTTTATTGTTTACTCAGAGACTGTTTTCAAGATAGCCGTTTTCTAATGTTTGCGTTTTCGGGTACCCAAAACGCTGTTATCATGTAAACAATCAGCCAAAGCGCATACATTTTTAGTTCAAAACAATGTAGTGTAAACAGTCCCCTATTCTAACCCTAACCCTACCCAACATGACATCATGACTTTTGCGTAACATACACGCCACTTTCAAGCCAAGTGGCGTGTTATCTATACGCATTTCGAGCCATCCGTGTATGTCTACGTAACGCCATTAAATGTCTGAGTGATTCCACGTGTATGTACATGCCGTTAAGTGTCTGAGCGAAACGAAGCAAAATGTACATCTACATCTGGGGAGCGATATTTTTTCTGAGCATGGTAGGGGAAGACTCATAAATGGTATTAACCCCAGTGACGGGTAGGTTAAGGGACTTGGGTAGGTCATATATTTATACAGTAATGTAACATTAAGTCAACGACATTCATAAACATGCTGAAAAGGGATTTTTTGTGTTGATAGCACGCCAGAAATGGAAATACAAATTGGCGTGTCATACATATGCCATTTCATGAGATCCGATCTGCCCTACCAAATACCAATGTGTAATGTTACTTATAGTCACCAGAATGTGTTAAAAGGAACATCAAAATAAAGTGAACCCATCTGCTTTATACTTAGTGTGAAAATGAATGCAAGTTGTTAGTGTTTTACTGGAACCAGTGTTCATTTCAGGGGAAACTGCAGTGAACTGTATCTACGTTTTGCAAAATATACTCTAGGAAGAGGCAGGTTTTTCTAATTGGAAACTTCCTTACTAAAAACTCCATGCCTGGCACCAAGATGACAACAAAAACAACAAGGGTAGTTATTACTCTGTGGTTTTGTAGAGCCAATCAAATGACAGGGCTGGTACAACAAACTAGCTCAGAGCTAAGCTAGCGAATTAACTACAGTAGTGTTTGTGCTGTTAAGGCGCAGTAAACATGGTGATAATTACAGTCCTGCAGGTAATTGCATGTCTGATGAACAGCATGTTGTACTAGTTAAGCCGAGGTTTGTTAGTGTAATTAATCACTCGTTGTTTTACCCGTGAACTGATTTCTGTGGGGAATCCCAAAGAGCTAAGGCGTTTTGAACGGAGAAAGATGTTTTGAAGGGATAAAAACACTGTTATCTCACATATCTGTATTCAAGTCTCTCTCAAGTCAAAATTTAGAAACAGTGACTGATGGCTTGAGTGATGCACCTGTACCTCCAAAAGCAACACAGATGCACTTGCAGAATCACAAAGAGGTTGTAGACTGGAATTCAGCCATCCATCCTTCCAAAAGTTTCTACTCTCAGCCATCCTCCATTTTTCTTCACTAACAAGGCCTCTGTTGGCTGAGGGGCGACTGGGACCTGGCAATGGCCAGCATGTATGTGGTTGCTTCATCACCTGAGAAGGGTCTTGTGAGCGTACACTCTGAGGAACCAGTAAATAAACACATTAAAGTGTAGTGGGGACACAGCTGCAGCCATAAAGCGAGAATCTTCTCTCGCATGATCCCTCACTATAATGGCCTTCTGAAGGACCTGTGAGGTTAATTATGGATTTGAGACTTGCGCCAAAATACTTTGGCAGAGATTTTTCCCCTCCACTACACTGACCAGTCACAGCCTTCTCAATTATGTGCCATTGGATGGAAAGACACATTTACTCGCACATGAATTCTATGAATACCAATGGCTGTGTTTTGCAAAACGGCAATTAGAGCTGACAATGGCCCCATAATCTGGTACGCACTGCTGTAAACACATATTTGCTTTTAAATTCGAGTTGATCTCACCTTAGCAGTTTGGAGTTTTGATCTTACTTAGATACAATAAAAGTGTCCACTTCTGAGGAGTAATTTCCAACCAATATAATTGTTTTGCTTGAGGGAAGCGATTTTGGAGATTTTATTTGAATATTGAGACTCCCTCAGCTGCTGTATCTCTATGTTATGTTGTCTTATTTTTTATGTTTGGCACGTTTCCTCCATATATTTTCTTGTGGTGGCCTCGGGCTCTAGGGGGACAGATTTTATGAGCTCACCTACAGTCTGTAAGTGTGGCTACCATCTGACTCAGGCCTGACTGACTGGACACAATGTAAATAATTGCTGAGTTTGTCCGGCCATTTCTTTGCCCATGTCACTTCTTCAAGTGCAATCGTGAAAGTTAGCCTATGGCACTAGAGCAAGTTGAGTCATGAGGTCACTTGAAATTCTAGACACTGAGACTGTTTAGAATAGTGTACTTTTTCTTTACCATGACCTACTACTGTACATTTTCCAAAATATCTCAACTTTACCGCTCTTTTTTGAGCTGGCAAAGCTGGATTTTTTTTAGTGTGATGAACTGTAATTAATGTGGCGCAATGCTAAACATCTTGATTGATTGGTTGATTGGTTAAATTGGTTGGTTGGTATTGTCTAGAGAAATATTTTCACAAAAACTGGAATAACTTGCAGAATAAATGGATGTCAATCGCTGGAATAAACATGAGCGTAATGAGATCTTTTACCATACTAGTCAAGTCACCTTCATTTAAAGCACTTTTATTGTTTACAAAACAGCTTTGCAGTGATTATAGATATTACCATAACAGATTGTTTAGGCTTAACCACAGCTCTAGGATAAAGTTATTGTCCAGCTTAAAGGGGTTTAATTTGTAGGTTTTTAACATTAAAAAATCTTTAAGATAGAGTCTTCATTTGTACATTTATGAGCCAACCACAATGCAATAGAAAGAATGACAACTTGACTGTCCACCACGGTTGCCTTTATCAGCCTGTAGGCTCAATTTGTGTGTGGAGGAGTCGGGTCCGAATTGGCGTGGCATACTTGGGCTTACAGCCGTACGGCAGCCATTAGTACTGTAAGCAGCGGCATTCGCTAGCAGTAATGTTTCAAATGGACTCTGCGGACGGAAAAAGCGTCCAGCCTCCAGCACAATCCAGACACCCATGGAAAAAAAAATAAAAAAATTTTATTTATCGCGTCCAAAATCAGAGAGTGACTGGCGTCGGGCAAAGGAGGGAGTTCTATAATAACCTTATACTGTAACTTTTCTTACGTCTGTAAACTTGCTGATGAATCTTGATGAGCCATCTGTGGTTGCTGTGGCAACTCTCTGGTTGCTGTGGTCGTGCTCATACGAGCGTGCACACCGAGAACGAGCATGAGACTGGCTGCAGTTTCTCTAACGGCCACTGGTGTCAGTAACGCAATGCTCCTTTAAGATTGTCTTGATTTGATTTACTTCAATTTACTCATTAGTTGTTATTTTAGAGGGGCCGCTCACCGCGACACCTTTCTAACAGAAAAATCCAAACAATTATCTGTTTTCTCTGCTCAAACCTCAAAAACGCGAACCTGTGAAAACACTGAAGTCGATTCACATGCGCATCACCGATGTTCAGTCAATACTGTGTGTATTCCCGTTTGAATATATTTGTGTGCAGGAGGCGTGTAGTCCCTGTGTAATCAATTATCCCGACATTTTCTGTAATTATCTGTACAGAGGTTTTATCTCTGTGCAAGTTCAAATAGCCAAAATAGCTGCATAAGTAACATGAATAAACACATAAGGTTTACTTGTTTACACATTTACACTGTCTCACAGGACCTCATAACAAACCTTATGCTTTTCCACTAGCCATCCTTTTTCCATAATTAAGAATCGTCCGCCAAAGCTGGTGGCGACTCCTGTACACAAATATATATTTGTCGTTCAACATGAAATATTTTCTCTAAGCTGAGATGCTATTAATTTATTCTCTATGACTCGCCCTTTGGCTGCCATAATGACACATGCCATTAATTGTAAGTGAATGGAAAGGAGAAGACAGGGTAAGGCAAGCTGTGCCAATCTAATTACAATGCTTTCTTTTTTTTGCTCCACTTGGTTTCAAAATAAACTATTGATATCAGTTATTAGATTAAGCGAACTGCTTGGTGACTTCGCACAGCTGTAGGGAGTGTACATATGGATATCCTATTGATCTGATTTACATAAGTTTTCTATTAGTTCACAGAGGGCACACAGCATATTGAACAACAGACCTCAGAGTAATGCAGAAATGTATGGAATTCTTGCTATTGACCTACCACTGTGTGGGGAAAAAGATTAAGATTTCATTAAAATGTTGTGGCCATATTTTACCTCCTAATATTGACTATATTTGATAGGATGAATTGAAAAAAAGTCTTATTTGTCATTGCGCTTTATGTGCGCTTTATGCGCTTTGTGTGACAGGGTGAGTAAATTTCATTATTTACTCAGCTATTTTTATTTAGTTATTTTTATTATATTTTATTACAGTTTTGCAATGACACAAGGTTGAGTGAATAATGTAGTTTACTATTTTTATTACCATTTTGTAATGACATAAGGGTGAGTAAATGTCGCCATTTGCTCCAGTAAAATTGGCAGAATTTAGGTGCACTATTCCTTTATCACTAGCCACAGTGAGAGTTGTTAAAATATAATGTTATGTTGTAACATTTTGTGAAGCGTTATGTCAGTCATTGAATGAACAAGTCATAATGTACAAATGATCAATGCATGTGTTGTTGTGTTGCTGCCACACACACACACACGCACACACATGCATAAACTCAGTCAGACACAAACTCATCCACACGAACATGCTTGCCTCAGGGACCTTGGAGAAGAGATGAGGTCTGAACTTGTCCTCCATTGGGGAGCAAATCAAATCCTGGTGCATTTTCATCAACTGTCATCGTCAGAAAGATATTTCTGCAGGGCCAGGCAGGAAATTAGGCTATTAAATTACAGCTTCTCGCAGGGCCTGTGTCATTCTCTTTTGCTTTCCTACAGCTGTCCTCCATCAGACTGACTCACTGGAATCATATATCTTTCCCCAACTTAAACACCCTCAACCAAACTGTGTACGCTTCATTCTGCAAGCGCTGACGGTGTTTCTCTTTTTCTTTCTCTTTACCTTTCTGTCTCCAACTCCTCCTTGCTGTCTATTTGTCTCTTTTCTCTCGTTACCTACTCTGTTTGCAGTGAGCTCCGTGTAAGGAGTATTTTAAGGTGCACTCCACATATGGTGGCTACCAGTAAAATGCCAGTGTTGGGGAAGCTACTCTGAAACTGTAGTTTGACAAGCTACAAGCTACTCGTAAGTTAAAGTAGTTCAACTACAGTCAAGCTACCCGTTTAGAAAAGTAGTTAGCTACACTACAAGTTACTATCAAAACGTAGCTAGCTACATTGAAACTACTTTTGCTTTTTTGAACAACATATATTATAAATAACTTAATAAGTCTCTGAGGAATGTTTTAAGTAAAATATTTAGTATTTAAAACAAGGCAATGCAATTACGATTTCAAAGATTATTGTTTTATTACACACAAAATATCTCTGACTGTTTGTCAAAAGTGCAAAATTGCAACAAATAGCCTACAAAATTGCAAGAACAAAATATACATCCAACGTCAATTGGATGTAGAACATTTTCTCAAAAATACAGATTGAACTTGGACAAATAAGGCCATGGGAATTAACGTTAGTTGTCTCTCCATCCTCTAAATCTGCCATTACGTCTTGCTATATAATCATAATATGGGTGTGTCAACCCACTTCTGTATGTCAGTGAACCATTAGCCGCAAGATCCGTGATTAAACAACAGGTGGCGGTAATGGCAAAAAAATGAGTTTGTAATCTAACAAGAAGAAGATTATCCTTGCATCGCGCAGATTCGCGCTGGCTCGACATATGTAGCAAAGTAGCTTTTGCTCGAGCTACACCGCTACTTGCTGCAAAAAGTAGTTAGCTACTGGAA